>JAOWBL010000018.1:13770424-13793768 GCA_028564865.1 Zenarchopterus dispar
GCTGACAAAGAATAGATTAACATTCAAAATAATTCCTAATTACCATTCAAAAAGAATGCATATCATCAGTATCCCATTTTGTCCAATCAAAGGCTTATTGCAGAATCATCATCAGCTAGAACATTAAGGGAGGCACCTTTCTCAGATATTTTTCCTCATTGTACTGCATTATGCAGATCAGTTGATAATGAAGCAGATGGACTTGATCTGCACATAAGCATGTGAGAACCAAAGGTACTACAGGAAAACTTACCCTAACTGTAGTAATGTGCTGACAGAAAAAGAGAAAAAAAAGGAACAAAAAAGAGGGTGTGGGGGGATTTTTTTTTTTTTGTTTCCCTTAGTATTTGATGTAGACATATGAAAAAAAAAATCCTGATCAGGATCACCCACCTTTGGAAATTTGCAAAATACGTATAACAGACCATACCATCTGTCACCCAGATTAACCAGGTTTGTGTCAAATGCTGAAGAACTAGGGCAAAATTATGAGAAATGGGCCACTGGAACAAGACATACATGCTAGTGAGGGGAATATCAGACTATTCGAATGATACTATGCAAGCAACTGCAGTGAGAGGGGTTATATGCAAAGAATATGGGCCTAATGGATACTTTGAAATCCAGCATCTAAGCTTACCAAGAGACATCTGCTAGCTCAGTAACTCTAATGTCCACAAGTGGAAGTTGCTATCTCAACTAGAGATTAATAAGATACAAAAGAGATGCTATATTATGGAAAGGGGAAGTCAGGATGACAGGGGGATATATGATCACCCCCAGCATCCAAGAATGGGAACAAAAAACCAATAACAATCCCTGATAGGCTTAAGATAAGGGAAGCTGACCGGAAATGGAAAATCCGAACAAAGCTGAATATCTTGAGCCTTCGAGACCCATTAACAAGGTTAAATGACCAAATACCTATTTGCAAGTCTGCCAAAAGACATGAGCAGCACTACACACAAGGCCAACTGGAACCATCACAAGAACTTCATGCTTGCAATAGTGATACTAAAGGCAATTGGCTGCAAGACCAACAAGAGTGGCCATAAGAAGCAGTATTCTCCATGACGAAGAAGGCTGGAAATTAGGATTAAACCTACTAAGAGCAACATAAACCAGTAAAGAAGAAATAACATGCTGAGAGAGAAAACAAACTCTCCATATATGAGGTACTGGGAACTGCCAAATTGACTCACAGGTCTGGCTACCTGATTGAGAAGGTACACTACAAAAGGAGAAGCAAAGAGGATGTTCACTACTGAGCCATCTATTATGTACTCTCAGAGGCATGGCAATGACATGGGTTAATAGGTTATAACATAACCCACCCAAGGTTGAAATTAAACACTACTTGAAAAGCACTGAAAAAGTATATGGGGGAAAGTGTTATTGCATAACACTAATGTTATGTGGCTGGTAAATTAAAGCACTGATCACAGTAATGGCGTAGAAAACAAGGGCTGTTCGGATCATGTCACAGTTTTTTTTTTAGCAAATATTATTTTGCTTTATATTTTATGGTAATAAATAAAAACCTGCAAAGATAGAATAGTCTTGATAAAACCATGGCACTTTAAATGGAAAATACCTGATTAAATTTGACTTCTTTCTCTACAAAGAATTCACCTTCTGTTAAATTAAAATATTCAGTCAAGATAATCGATTACAGGCCCACAGAAGAGGAAACAGTGACCACAATGGCAGACATCCAAGACAGAGTCTCAAGTATAAAGAGTTGGACAGCACAATCCTGACATTATACACACCTACTGGTGAATGAAACTACCTCAGCTCCATATCCCCAGAAGCACAAATGGGACCTAAGCAGAGTGGTTATCCCACCGCTGACCCATAGGAAAGCAGAACCACCAGAAAAGACCGACATACCCTCTGGTAATAGGCAAGAAGAATCTCTTGCATGAACGGCTGTACATCTCATGCACACGTAGAAGTCCTCCAAGCACAAAACTGGATCTCTTTCATGTGCAAGACTTTTATTCTTGCTCTTGTGCTGCATAATTCTGCATCTGTAAGTGATGAATTTGTCCTCAGGAGTATTATAACTTGTTTGTTTTATGTTTTATTGTGCTCTTAATGTTTGATATAAATATACCATAGCAAGGCATACCTCAGAGAGGACTACTGACCATAGAAATGTGTGACACGTAAACATGGCTGGAAACCTGGTTCCACATAAAAGCTTTTTTTTAGGATATAAATTTGTGTCATACATGTATTAAATACAAAATTGTGTCCCACATTTCAAAGAATTGAGACATACAACAGTTTCAACTTCTCCTTAAGCTTGCCTCCTGTGTCTTGCTAGATGGTTCATTTCTTTTAGTCACACAAGGTGGATTTCCATAATATGTTTTCACAAAACAAAAGTGAAGCTCTAAAAAAAAAAAAGTGTTTCCAGTATACTTTTAAACTAGATTATTAACACATCTGAAAAACCACCTTGTGAATGTGTAAAAAGGTTTTTGCAATATATGGCAATTTTTCCTAAATAGAAGCACTCCATTACAGATTTTTCTTTGAGATATTTAAGTTTGGCGCAAAATCTAGGGGCAATGGAAATGCAAATATATTTGAAGTTGGTTCCAGAGCACCTAAATGGCACATAATATATATCCATTTATTTATCTAGCCTAGCTGAAACAAAGAAAACAAATATAAGTTTTCTAAGGTGTCCCAAGACAAGATCCCTGGATGACTAGGACACACACCAGCAGGGCAAAGACTTGACAGCACAGAGACAGAAGGGGGGGAAAGTTACTACATAAAGAGAAATGGAGGGGGGGGGGGGGAATTTAACTGCTCATAGTGTGCTAGTTTTAATGCATTAAAATTCTAGATTAATGTTGTATTGACCAAAAGCTGAAGTTTCATGTATATCCTGCTGCTGTGCTTCCTCTCCATTAGCCAAGAGGAGTTTCCAGACTGCATTCTATTATTTAAGTTATTTTTCTGAGTTATCTCAGTTTAGTTACATTAACTTCTGATATCACTCTATTGCAACCAGAGTCCAAAATATCAGTTTTTCTAACTAAATTGATGCCTCAGACCAGCTTGATTTTTATCATAATAATCAAATCTAGTCTTCTCACAAAAAAGATGACCACGAGACGAAAGGAAATGCTTGTTTGTACTGATACTCTGAGTAACACCAGGTAATATTCTATCTTTAGTAATTCCCTGAATACTGTGCTGAGGGGCAAAACATGCTGTCCTCCTGTTAATGAAGCTTTCAGCCCTGCACCAAAACCACACAATGACAGCTGGCAGGGGAGGGGCAGGAACTACACGCCATGAAATAAGAGGGGGGAAAAATTGATTAGCAATTTTCATTTGCGCTAAGCTAAACAAAAGGAGGCTTCTGCCCTGCTCTGCATATCATCATGGGGTGGGAAAGGAGGAGGGTGGGCAGTGTTGACAGTGTTGGGTTGGCATGGGAAGGGTTCTTTCACTGCTCAAGGCATCTATTGTTTAGTTAGAGTGGATGTGAGTGTTAGTAGATGGTGAATAAGGGGACTGGGCCGGGCTGACAACCGGACTAGGGATGAAGAAAGTGCCAACAGAGGCTGGGGAGATGGTTTAGACATGTTTATAGGTGAAGACTATGAATAAAGCAAAAGAAGAGGAAATAAAATCAGGTAGTGAGTGGGGGAAGATTGGAGAAGTGTTTGAAAATAAGATTAGTAAAGAAAGAAAAGATAACGGGAGACTGAGGAACTGAAAAGGTTGAAAAACAAGATGTCTAAAGGGGAACAGTGATGGGATGGACAATGCCTGGCAGGACACAGAGGGTGGGGGTGGGCAGACTGTTGTCCAGGGGTTCATGACCAATTCTGAAAATTAAACCTAGACCTGGAAAGAGCCATAATGCTCTTTGAAAAACAAAAGCAGTGTCAGTAGGGAAAAAATGACACCCCCATCACTTTTAAGCTATTAAAGCCACTAAATATATGAAATATAAAGGCTATGACAGGAGAGAAATTTTCCAACTCTAAGAAAAAAAACCTCCACTGCGTGTGTATTACAACACACAACAATACATACCCATACACTTAAATACACACACACACGCAGTAATAAATGCAAAAAAGATTAGGAAAAATAGCAGCTGGTTGGTGAGTGAGGGAAAAAAAAATCAACAACTTTTAACCAAAACACTGTACACAACTCTAAATTTAATTTTCTGCAAGATTAAGCACAGTAATGGCTGGCTATATAAAAACCCATAACTAATGGCTTCCAATGAGCTAATCTATAGGAATTGATCTGCTCTGTATCTCATAGACTCACTGTGCAGAGCTTATATATGAAAGAAGGAAGAGACAAAAAGACAAAAAGAGGACAGATGGTTACCTCTTTATGGAGGAAGGGTTGGAGAGGTGTAGAGGAAGATGAGAACAGAAGGATGAGAAGGAAACAAGGAAGTATGGGCAAAAAGAGAAAGAAGAAACAAACAGACAAGATGAGATTTTCTTAAAAAAACCAAAAAAAAAAAAAACCAAAGATGGTTTGAAACACCAGTTGGAACTGGGCCACTGGCATTTTCTTACTTTTTTGTGGAGTGTGAAACCAGAGTTTAGTCCACTACTAGAAAGGATATCAGCATCTTGTGATCAAAAATTAAAGACAGTTCTTAAAACACAAAATACTGCTGAGACCACTATGAGGACAATTGAAAGAAAAAAAAAATTCTCCTTATTTAAGAGCACCATGATTGTGTATGCAAACACAGGAAACAGAAACACAGCAAGGATCTCAGTTTCTTCTTTGCAATTTCCTGTTTTTTTTTCTGTCTTTATTCTATGGGCAGTTGGCACACAGTGATAGGGTATCTTAGTGCCACAAAGTTTTATGAAGTGTTAGTTCACTAAGGCAGTGACTCTTACAAGGTCCATTGTAACAGGAACACAACAGGAAAGGACTGAGGAGGAGTTACCATTCCAGCCTCCAAAGTTTTACACTCAACCATCACTAATGGAAAACCAGCTAATATTAGGTTCAGCATTATTTCTCTTTTATTTTGTCTCTTGTGAGTCCATTACCTTAAGTTGAAAGATAAATGTCTGGCGTTTCCCTTTAGTAACAGTTGTTGAAAATACCCCTCCTCAAAACTTTCTGATGTCAGAACTGAGGTGACTGCTTTAGTCACTCCGTCTAATTTTCAGGATGTGGTGTCCACGTCAACATTTCAGTGACTGACTAGGTTTCCGAGGTGAGATACTCATTTGAATTAATAAACACCTTCAGGGGAAGACTCTCCAAAGTTGTGGGTCATTAGCTCACTTGAAGCATCCTGCAAAATCCCCCACTTCTATCCCTTTAACAGTAGGCTTTTCATTTTTTGGAGTATGACTATTTAAAGTTAAGAAACATGCCTTTCAGTTCCAAGTATAAAGACATATTTTTGTATGTTTTGTTCTCAGTACTCGTTAGTCTGGATTTGACATCTTGTTAGACGCTAAGATTTTAATCAAATGAAATCATGTTCACACAAAAGCACTAACTTAGCATAACTATTTAAATCCCAACACCATGTCACTGTTCTTGAAAATAATGAGTATAATTAAATATCGGGTGAATATCGGAACCTGTATTATCAGCTACATGCTGTATGTGTGGAGGAGAGAAAGACAAAATATGCAAGGACAAACTATCTGGAGTCAAACAATAACAAAATTTATTTTTCTTTAGAGGTTTTTAGGGCAATTAGCTATCTAGTGGTATTCTACATTACTAATCCTACACTTGACAGCTTTTCAGTGGTTCACTGACTAAGAACTGAAGGTGGTGGCATGTGAGAAGGAGAAAGATGGAGTGAAGTAAAACAATCCTCTGTTGAAAATGCACAGAAGCTTAAACCCAGAGAGGGCTGCTTGCGTTAATCCCCATGGATTAAGCTTCTAAATACTTCTATTCAAGCCAATTAATTCATGCATATATCTGTCTTTGGCTCTTTTCATGTCATTTCAGATGATGGAGAGTGACTTCCTGGGAAATCAGGGGGAGGGTGGGTATGTATCTACATTAATGCATGTAGGGCGCTCTCTTCAGGACTATGCAGCCATACATCCTGATGCAGGGTGTTCCCATACACATCTACACACTACAATGCAGAGGTATACATTGATATTTTAATGGGAAAAGGGATGGTGGCGGTGGGAGGGTGAGGATTGAGAGGGGCCTCCAAAAGTTGACTGACATATTCTGACAGCTGAATACTAATCATGAGATCAACCGCTGGCTAAATCTACAGGATCTCACTGGGGCACCTGGCTAGGAGAAGCATAAAAAGGATTAACACTGAATACAGAAGGCTTATATAGAACAGAGAGACATCCGTCGACCGACTCATTAACCTGAAACAAAAGATTAAGAGGAAGAAGAAACTAAGGGTGCAGAAATGGGCCATAAATTACTCTAAGGCCTGACTAAAAAAAAAACTAAGTTACTGTATTTACATGTCAACATCAAGAATGCATTATATAGTAAATCAGACCCCCAAAAGAAAAAAAGAGGACAGAGTAAATGCTTTTAATTTTACCTTAAAACCACAATGAGGAGAAAGAAAACCCAGACCTCAAGCAGGAACTCTATGCTGTTCTTACTGGGACTAAAAGAGAAAGACTCGGTACATTTCTACATGAATTCATTTCCTGTTTGCAGTGATGTCACTAATGATTTTGTGTCCCAATGACATCATCATGGCCTGAAGTGGACTGCAGTCTGTAGTGTTTGAAAATCCTCAGGTCTCTGGTTACCAGTTTGTGTGTGTGCGCGCATGTGCGTGCATGTGTGTGCATGTGTATGGGCAGGCTGACAGGCAGAAACCGCTGCACTGAGTATTAATAGGAACCCACATCACCAAGAAAGGCTTCCAGATAAATAGAAGCTCACATCAGGCCAGAGTCTACGATCATATTACAACCTCCAGACAGGTTTGTAAAGTAATCTGCTCTTCAGAGAAAAAAACAAGAGGAAAAAAATTTAAGCCAGACTGGGATAAAAATAAAACAAAATAAAAAAAGAATAAAAATCTATATCTATCCAAGCAGTCAAAAACATATTCTTTTCTACATTGCTAACATAAAAAGGAAACTTACAGGGCCGAAAAACAAAACATAAATTCTTGCTGAAAGGGCATGTTTGTAAAGATTCAACAAGAAAAGCTATTAGTCTTTAAATATCAGTATTTACATATACAGCGTTACCACCATGAAATTTCCAATGATGACAGATACTTCGTCATTGTTGTTAGTGAATGGATGAAGTTAACACTCCTCTACCACCAGTGGCTGTGGAATCAGCACCTTGTTAACCTGCATCAGACAAAACTGAGGAACTGAGCTGATTACCTGGGAGCGGTCAGGGACTGCCTTGCACTGACTGAGTGATTTATAAGTGAGTGCATAAATGAATGGCACGTAAAATGTGATGAATTAAAAGTTGGAAGCTCAAGTTACATCAGCTTATTGACCTGGGAAAATGATTTAATTTAGCATTTATGCAGACATTGTATACACCTAGTGGTTTCTTGATGTCCTGTTTCTGGAAACTGCAGTGTTGTGAATGTTTACGCACAGATAAGCTTAGTAAAAACAGATATTAATGGTACTCAGAGATTGAAGTACTCTGGCAAGACCAATTCCTGCTTTTGAAATTTTTTCAAGTTCTGAATCTGGATCCATATAGTAAAAAAAAAAAAAAAAAAACGAAAGAAAGAAATTAAAACATACAGGTATTTTCCTTTTGTAATTCAGCCTGATAGAATTTGAATTAATTTGATATTAGAACATCTGAAAGCAGAAGACATTCCTAACTTTTTTCCTCTATGTCCTCGTATTTGCATCATATTTCAGAAAAGATTTGAATGACCAAAACTGGTGAAAAAAGAAAAGTCAGCAAAAAACAGCTATTCCTTCAACAACTGTGCCAGTTTATCTACTTGTCTGTTGCAGAGCTTTACAGCCATCTCTTTATTTTGTCATTTCATCAGAAAAGCAGCTTACCACTATGATTTGTTAGCACTGCTCCTCTTACCTGATATCCTTCTATTCAGGTAGCTGCTGTAAGATGTGACCAGTCCTCAGATACTGTTAATGAATAAATAAAAAGACAAAAATTCCCATTGAGAAACTCTTGTCAGAATAATAATGCAACAACTTACAAAATGGGGTAGAATAATGGAAACTTACATGATTACCAAGCAAAGAACATTTCTCAGTTAATGATCTAAAGACATTCAACTGACATGAATGGAAAATATTGTACACTCAATTCTATCTTTAAACATTGCATCTCTCTTATTCCAGGTCCTCAGCTCTGTCTTTCCTTATCCTCCAATTCGCTCGTCTTTTCACAGCCAGTCTGACTTTCTTTTGCTCTGATCTGACATCAGTCCCTTTGATTGGCCGACCCAGCCCGTCCACTAACCAGTGACATGCTTTAATTATTGAGCGGCTGACCTCAATTGGTTGGCTGGAACAACCTAAAACACACTGCGCCACGCAGAAACGCTCAGCGCGCACACACAGGCACACATTTGACCACCATGCTTGTACGCTCACAATCTCAGTACATACTGCACACTTACATGAGCACCCTGGGGACTGTTTCTGAAGTCTAAATATAAACACTGGACATTATCAAGTCTGCTTCTTACTCCACTCAGTTTATTCATGCAAAGAGAGGATTAGTTATGATAAGCATGCTGCATGAAACATGTTTATACCTTTCACCATAACAGATGATAAAATAAAATAAAATTAGACAATAAATTTAGCCAAAATCCAACAAGGACTTGTTGTTCACAGATCAAAATATATTTTCATGCTTATAACCTATTTACTGATGCACTACAAGTAATCTTTAGTTATAGATAAAGACACAAGGTATTGAAAAAGATGCGTAAATTTAATAATTTAAAACCCACTCTTCACATATGTATTTATTTTATCCAGGTATCTGACAAAAAGACTGCCTTAAGACTTCTTTTGTTACATTTTTAAAAAGAGACACTATTAAACACAATTAAAGATGGTGTGCAGACAGTAAATAAATTCATAACACTTAGCATTCAGTTATGCAGTTCAGATAAATTTAACGCCAGATAATAATGTTACCTATGATATTATGTATTTGCAGGTTTTTTTTTTTTGTTTTTTTTTTACATATTATTTTCTCAATTTTTATTCATAATATGCATTACATGCAGCATGACCTATTTTGGCATTAAACTAGGTTTTTTTTTACATCAAAGGCAATTAAATTAATTAAATGCAGGTGTTGAATTGGAACACAAATATAGTTATATGCCTTTTATTACTGTATTTCAAGAAAAAGAAATTTACATGTATCTTTTTGCTATGCTATGTGTGTATAATTTGATATCTAAATATATCCTAGAGAGAATGATCAGTGGTCACACTTATCCTCCTACAAATGATCAAAAACAGTAGATGATATGGGACATATGATACCCAAGACATGATGCTTCTGGAGCATTTATAGATAAGGGTGTGATGGTATCCATCTTGGAATATTAGCTCCTGGTTCCACTTCATGTTTAATCTGAGTGGTGAGGGGATTTTACAAGCCGGCCAACCACAAGATGTCAAATGTTGGGAACTCAATGCAATAAAATGGCACACGTCTTCAGCAATGTTGTTCATCTCAAGAGGGTGTTCAGAAACATGAGTGACATGTTGAGTCTCATTATATTTTGATGAGTGAAACCCAACTGGGCTCCATGGCATGCTGTGTGGCTTGTGGCCTATGATTAGTTACAAATAGTTCAATGGGTCACACCATTTGGCTCTGATCCTGAGACTTCACAAGGTTCGGACACATGACCTCTAAGCCACTGCCTCACTTCCAAGTACAGAGGCTGAATTCAAATTAGTACAACCTAAAGATGGGATTTATTTGTCTTTAAATTTGCAGTCTGTTAAGTTGGGGAAAATGGCTAATTAAATGTATTTACTGGGTGTATATTATCTTTTTTTCAAGGAAGATAATACTGTAGTATTGTTCAAAGTTATATTGTTAAGCATTAACAGGGATCTATTGGCAAAAATTGGCACAATAAAAAAACCCCAGCGTTGTGTTCTTGTTGCTTTAGGTACTGTTGGATGTATATCTTATGCTAAGTGCAAATTGTAGTAGTATTTAAATCCCCTGTAACTGCAAAAACAGTAGCTGCTTCTCAAAGTGAGGGATGCTTTATTGACAGGACAGGGGCCTCGTTCAGAAAGGGGGTTCAACAAAATATAAGTTTATGTACTCAAACGCCGAGATTAAAGATCCCAGAGTTTCCAGTTTAGAGTGAGTTCAGTCATCACTGAACATAGCGGCTTTGAGTTAAGTGCACATGCCACAACTATAAAAAGCTATCATCAATGGAGTTCTGATTCACCATAGCAACAGCAAATAAAAAAAAAAAAAACCCAAAAAACAAAAAACCCCAGACTGAATTATCTTTGCTAGAATTACGACTCTTATTGGAGCACGCTTCTTGTGTTCCTTTCAACTTATTGCAATCACATAATGAATTGAGGCATGGCTTTCAGTGAAAAAGTAGCACGAGTGCAGCGGCAAAGGAAGAAGGGTCAGTGTGGCAGGAGACATGGTAACTTGAGATTTGTGGAACGAAAACCTGTTCTTGATCAGGTTAAGTTCACACAGTAACTTACCATGACTCCAACTATAAGTTACTTCAGTCTCTGAAACAGGCTTGCATTAAAAAAACATACAATGGAACAGCCTTAACACGTGGGCATTATTATGTCATGGAGACAGTCTTACATGAAATTATACCTTACAATGAACAGCTGAAACTTAATATGACAGTTAAGTAACCAGTAGGCATTAGCTGGCTGTGTGAAGTTTATTTATCCTCTGGTGGGACACATTACGATGCTAACAACTTCACAGTTTCAGCAACCCTACTTGCATTTAAATGCATATTATGCATGTTTATGCAATATTTCTACAATAGCACCAAATGGACAAACACTGATTCTAAAGTCAGCCCTCTGTTTTTTTAATTGTCTTTTGTTAATTTATTTATTTTATTGTCATCTTTATTTATATAGTAGAGTAGAGAAAGACAGAACAGTCAGGAAAAGAAAGTAGGGAAATAGGGAAATGAGATAAAGCAAAGGGGCAGATATTTTGACATGTGGGCATTTTGGTTCATGTTGTGAGGTGTTTAAAGCTGACGCTTCGGTGACTCGTTCTGTAGTTACAGGTGGTTGAGATGCCACTGCAAGTTGTACTTGTTTAAGAAAAAGTATGAGATATGTTCAACCTTACCCTATTTCTTTACTATCAACCCTGATTAAAAAAATGTTAAAATGAAAAAAGTTTCAGATTTAAGAGTGAAAATAAACCAACATATAAACATGCTAGTGTGGACACACACACACACACACACACACACACACAACAAATACACATTCACTATCAAGTGTAGTCAAACAGCGTTCTCAACATGGAGCTTCACGCGTGCATGCATCTCTGAAGTTTGGCACAGTCTTTCTTTGGTCCATACGGCGTTTTGTATTTGCCATAATCCCCTGTCAGCAACACTTAGGCAGGCAGACAATAGCAGAGAAGATCGGCAGCCAAACCACTTTCACTCTGAGCTTGGCAGGTCAATATGCAAGCAGCAGGTTACACACGCACACACGCGCACACGCAGAATACTATACATGTACATCTTTGAAGCACACACACATAAAACACACGTCTCTCGCTGAGATACACATTACTCACTTCTTCTCCCGGCTCTCTTCAAAGAGTTCTGGTGCAGTTCTCAAGGACACGGCTCTCTGAGATCCCATTCTCATCCCCTCTCTTTCTCTCTCCTCTCACTGTGGCATACTCTCTCTGCCTCTCACACTCTCTGTTTTGCTTCTTGGTTGCGGGATGCTGCCACAACAGACGGAAGTGTGTTGGTGCCTTTCCCTCTCCTCTTTATTCATTCCTCTTCCCTTGCTCCCCTTCTCTCTCTGTTCCTTTTCTCTCTTCGTCCGTGGCTGAGAAGTAGCACTCATTCTCAAAGCTATGAAGCAGAGCTTCTCTCTCTGTTTCTTTTCTTTTTCTTTTTTTTGTGTCTGGTAGTATGAGAATGAGGAACAGAGAGCATGAGCAAGGAAGGCAGAAAGATGAGGAAGGAGTGCTGGGTGAACTGACCAAACTGATGTGCCACTTCCGGACATCAGCCTTCTGCAGTATTACTGCAGAAAAACAGGGAGCTTTACTCTAAAACAACAACACCAGGAGTGGAAATTTTAAAATGTTTCAACCTCACAAGTAAACTGACAAAAGAGAAGAAACCAATAAAAATAAAAGGAAAGGGGAAAAAACAGAATTGAAACAGAATTTGAGAAAATGCCAAATGAGACAAAGACATAATGCAGAAAATCTCATGAAATAAATAAATAAAAATATAACACTCAATCTAAACAGGTGTGGTCAAGAAAGATGAGTAGAGAGAAGATGAGAAAAGATTAGAAGAGCAATGTTTCAACAAGACGGGAAGGGAAAAGTGGAAGGAGGGGAAAAAAGAGGAAGTCTAAGTATTCCCTAAAGCATTGCTGTCTTCTCTGAAAAATGGTCCCTGCAGGCCAGAACCAGAATGAGGTAACACAAACAAACACAGAAAGCAGAAACAAACAGCTATTTATGGAACTGGGGGTCCAGTTTCTCAAGCACATTTGCTTGCAGCTTTTTTGACAGTGTTACCAATTCAGCAGTTTAAGAGTAACAACTATGTTTAAGAGAGGATGGGGGCGGGGCAAGTGAGACGCTACTGTACTACCGCAGTGAAACAATATGGCCCCAAAAATGAATGCCGTAAGCTTCAGACTTTTAGTTCAGAAGATGAATCAAGAGAGAGAAAAATAAAGTTCACACAAAGCTCGTCACTTGTCAAAACTGTAAACAATTCATGTACAATGATTAAAAATTATGCTAGATTATTGGGAAACCAGTTCATAGCTAGTCTATCTTTTCCATCGCCCCCACAAACCCTCTCTATTGACATAGAGCAAGTTAAGAACTCAGTAAGGGCATTTTCAAAATAAAAAAAAAATCACTTGTTTTGTTATTTAGCATAAAAGCAATATCTATGTGCAACAATGATTGCGTTTGTGCTTGCATGAAGTATTTCTGTGCAAGTGACTGATGTATCAATTTATACAATATTAATAACTTTTATGTAGGTACACACAGTGAGATTCTCAAATTACACAGAAAGGAATTATGTAATAAGTAACTTAACAGTCACAATCAGTCCCAACAATGACAATGCCTGTTTTCTTTCTTTAGCAAGAGTAGTAGAAGGAAATGTTAACCTTCTGGCTGAGGCTGTCATGAGCTCTGTTTGATCTAGACAAGTGCAGCCCCCAGGGCCAAAGGAAAGCAATGCTACTAATGCACTGATGAAGAAGGAGCAATTGATTTGCTATGGAAATTCACCACATTAGAGGTGGCTTCGCACACATGGGATCAATCAGGCTACTTTTATTTAAAGGGTGAAGGTACTAAAATTAAAATGTTTCACTTATTCCTCTCCAGATTTATTTACCAAACATCAACCTGTCTTGCCCAAAAGCAGAATGGTTTCAGAGTTGTTGTTTGTTTTTTGTCTTTGCATTAGTGTGTAACTAAAGTAGCAGAGAAAAAAATGGTGATAAATCAGACTAGAATTAATTTGGATTCAAATATTACCAATCAAAAAAAAAAAAAAAAATCAATAATATGCCTGGGTGCCTATCATCTTGACACCTTGAAAGCAACTTTTTTTCTGCTCACAGTTACTTTAGCTTGAAAAGAAAAATTGATCGCCACTGTAACTTATATTCATATATTTTATCTGTTGAATATCAGGTGAAAAGGCATTTTTATAAATGAGGCCACAGACAATCTTCTGCTGCTGTGCCAAAACTTAAATACACATGTTGGTACCAGTTTAACTAGAGCACATTTCCATATTTTATAATATATTCTTTTACAGTATAAAGTCCAGATTTATGATGTGGATGGGAAGAGGGGGTAGAGGAGAATGGAAAGGAGGGAGGAGAAACAGAAAGAGTGGAAGGAAATGAAGCAATGAAGTAGGTGAATGAATGAATGAATGAATGAATGAATGAATGAATGAATGAACAGTGAAGAGGTTGATTGCAGGTGTGCAGAGATGGAGTCAGGGAGAAAGGGTGGAGGGTGGAGGGCAAGGACAGGGGTGAAGTGTGTAACTCACTCCTGTCCCCTTCACCAGCACCCAGTCCTAATTTACCCAGAACAATCAATCAGATCAGGAGGCAGACACTGATAGAGGACTACCATGCAACAGGATCCACCATATACACTGACAGACACACACACACATTGAGGGAGATGGAGGGCTTGAATGCAACAGGATCTAATCGTGGACACACAAGTACTCTTATGCTGACTAGAAAGAAAAAGTTTGCAGCTCATATCTGCACTGACTTCTACCAACTAGACTGTACTGTGTACCAAAGTCATTGTGGCTGTGTGGGGTCACAGTGGGAGGTTAGGGCCCGTGAGACAGAGCATGCACAGAGGGAGCAGACTGGGAGTGAGAGAGCAAGAGGGTGAAGGAGGAAAGAGGTAGGGGGAGAAGAACAATGACCATCAATAGGAAATGAGAGAGAGAAAAGAAAAAGAACACATTGCAAAAACTAGATGACAGAGGACAAAGTGATTGCAGCCTGCAATGCTCTCAGAGAAAGATGAATGCAGTCCTACAGTGATGAAAAAATAAAAGAGCAAGAGTTAAAAAATGATGGGCCAACTGTAACTACTGCAAAGCAACAACATATCAGAGAAGTAGTGGCTTTAGACAAATATCATCATTCCTTCGTAAGTGGTGCTGCATTTTGTCCATCCCTCAGTCAAGTCGTATACAAGAGTTATGTCTCACTTCCACTTTACTTTACAACGCTGCACTCCTACTACAGTTCAAAGACTGTCATTTACAAGCCAATGCATGGAAATGATAGGACATGTTGGAAGTCACAAATGCATTATTTCAATTTAGACATTTAAAAATGTGTATTACATACAAGTCTATGTTTTATATAGTTTATTTTCAAACTGCATTTAGCAGTTAGTTTCTAAGTAGGGGTTTGTTGTCTTCAGCAAGATACATGTTTACTCAACTGCTGTTAGAACAATCTAATAATCAAAAAAGCAGATAATTCCCATGAGCCCCTCTTTATAAAGAAGGATCTTTTACTGCTTTTGTCCTTGTTTTCCTTATATTACACTGCATATCCTTATCTGAAGAGGGAAAGAGAGAACAGAGCCATTTTTACTGAAAAGATTTGGAAAGTTAGATGGAAGAAAAGTTTCAGACTTCATTGATGATGACTGGATTGATGAGAAACTCTGAGTCTGAGCTGAAGCCCAGTGGAGAAAAAAAGTCAGCTGACACAGCTGTTACACTTACCATGTCCATGCAATGTAGGGAGGTTTTCTACATAGACATAATTTTGCAAATAAAAATTGACTTTGTTGTCTGATTTCTGAAATCATGGCAACAAATAAAGCATCATACTCCATTTGTCTCAATAGCAAAACCAGCGGTTTCTGAAGTGGACATCACTACAATAATAAACTCTGCAACTATTACTTTATTAACTTTTTTTTACAGCTTTATTAACATAAATCTCTAAAATCCCATAAAAACACAATTGCTATAAACTGCTGATCTTTGCAATATAGCAAGGGTTTAGCATTGAAAAATTCATAGATTAATGAAAAAAAATCTGTAATATAGTAGGAGCACGAAAGGTGAACTGCGATATAGAGAGGGATCACTGTATATCTACTCTTTCCCTGCAATGAATCAATATACAGCATATGTAAAATGTAAAATTACTCAAATGTAGAATTACTATTTTGTATTCCAGTTAAGTAAGAAATAATAAGCATTTTATTGAAGGTATTTGGCTGAAGAAATTAGTTAAGATACATCTTTCACATAAAGACAAAATCAAATATCTAGTGCCATGCAATATTACAATCATGTCATTGTAAATATCTGTTTATATAGTATACTGCTGCTTTTCTGCTTATACCTCTTTCTTTTCCTCATAGTACTAATATGTGTTTATTTTTTTTCTCAAACTGTATTTATATGACAATCATGCAAGGTTTTGAAAGAAATTAGTCACTCAACACATTTACAAGATCGTGGCTAACTAATACTTTTGCGTCCTTTTCTTATCATTTACTCCTTAAAATACGTTTAATACATTTGTGTAGTATTGATGCAAAAGACCTCGTAAATAAAGCATCACGTAACATGTTTGGATTTATTAGCCATGCATTTTTTTAAGAGCAAGAATGCATGAAGGGTGCGGGGTGAGAGGGGCGGGGGTGTGGGGGTCCTTACCACACTCTCACAACAGTGATTACCATGCATCATTTTGTTTTTACTTGCTGGTACTAAGATAGCGAAGTTGCCTCAAGAATATATTTCTGCACCAACATACATCATGAATCCCAAACCCATAAAGTAGAGTGGATTGAATTTATGACTAATTTATTTGACTTAAGACTAATTGGAGCAATGCTTTATTTATCCTGTAAATTATCTCATAGTGGCTGTCTGTTTATGTATGTATGATAGGAATAGACAGAAAGAGAGGGGTAGAGAGGACACGTGAGATCTAGCTTACGCTATTTATTCTACAGGATGACACATTTAATTTAAGCCTTGCAAAAGAAATTAAAAAGCATCACTTTTATGAATGAAGATGGAGCATAATGAGTTCTGGTTGCACAATGAAACACACATGAAAGCAAACGCACAAACATTTTCCTCACAACCCTTGTAATAACTTTATGATAACAGGCAGACTTTCCAAATAAAAAGGAAACAAAAAACAAGAACTGAAATACTAAAATCCTGTCTATTCTTCCATTAAATCTCCGTTTTGCATGACTAATTTCCTTTCATTAAACATTTGCCCTGTTGCCATTAGTAATAGTGCAAACCATATGAGCTCTATTCAACTTATGCTTAATCATAAGGATTGGAAAATATTTTATGAACTTCATAAAAATAAACCATAAAAGCCAACCATGAGGTTACAAGTCATGTGTCCCATCAGCATAACTGTGGTCACTGAGGTTGTAAATTGACCAAAAAGAAAAACAGACAATATTCTTAGCCTTATCGTAATTTTGTCACAAGTTTGCCAGTCTCTTGTGTCCTCAAAGGTATCGCCTGCATGGCATTCCTATTCATTAAGGACAATAGCATCAATGTGTTGCAAAGTGCACTTGAGGTCAGGGACTTATTGCTTCATTTCAACTCTTTCTTTTCTTCCCCTCTCACTTTCTCTCTTTCTGACTCTTGCATCAATCTTTTCTTTCTCTCTTTCCCTAACAATCCCCCCTCCCCCCTCCCCTCTCTAAATAGATATTGAAGTTTTCTATTTAAGACAGATGCTGCTTAACTTCCTTGGGGTGGAAAGTGAAAGGCAGGCAGAGGGCCATCCATCTCTGTATCCACCTGCTGACATCTTTAAATGCTATTGACACCCACTGCCAGCATTAACATGCAAAACTGCAACACATGTTTGATTTCATTAGCACATTGTGAGCAGTTTTTTTTTCTTGCTCAGTCGGTGGGATTCTGGCTGCAAACATTGAATTAGATACAAAATTGGCAAATTTTCTGACTTGTAGGAGAAATGCCATCGCTGCACAGCACGACACAGTTTGTATGGATCTCAGTCTGAGTACATCCAGTGCATGTAACATGCTGGCCGTAGGTGTGAACCAGAAATGGAAACTAGCACCCACCAACCACCAAACAGGGGTTATCTTGTAGTGTTGGGTCACATTACTCAGCCTACCAACCACTGATATATGTATAAGACAATTAATGTAATAGCAGCCCACAATAGAGATTGTGTCCCGAGTCCTTTTCACATGTACATTTTACAAGCCACAATAGGTTATCATAACATTGTAGTAAAGTGTTGCAAATAATTTTCTCTCATAAACCATAATAAATGTTTTTTTAATCTCTCTTTACATAAAAAATATAGCAGTACATAGTAGGAAGCAAAATATATCAGCAAAAACCAAGAGGGAGAAATGGCAAAGAAGAAAATTAAAAGTGTTTTGTGTTTGACAACACAACCCAGACAAGGTTGTGTTTGGCAGTACATTTCAAAATCAAATGAACAAACAAACAAAGCTTCACTGTTGGGAGGAAAGGCATGTAAAATGGAAACAAAAACCTCAAGGACGCCTTGTCGTCAGATGCCAACCCAATTGTTTATAGTATAGATCATCATGATTTTTTTAATATTATGTACATCCTGCCAGCACTGATCACACATTAGATGAGCTGAATGGTGTTATTGATGGGACTGAGACACAGCTTGTGTTTACTGTGGACCAAGAGTTTAAGGAAGCTAACCTGAATAGAGTCCTACTAAGATATCACCAGCACATCCCTTACCCAGTGGTTAGTGAGAACACACTCAGCCATGTATACAATCTCTTCTAGGAACACTACAAGGCCTTCTCTCAAAGCCAGTTTAGCAAATCAGACCATAGTTCCGTTAGTCGCTTTTTTTTTTTTTTTTGTGAAGCTCGAGGACTGAAGACAGAAAAGGACTTTACAAAGTTAGTTAAAGTTTATTCTGAATCTGGGCTCAGAGGGACAGAAATCAAAAAAGGATCTCCATCTGGGTTGAGCCCCAAGCTCCATTATGCTGTTACATGTATTCTTCTTGGGCTCTGCATTGCCCTGTACAATTTTTTGTTACACACACTTGGCTGTTATTGGTCCATTACCTTAGATGTGACTGGACCAATCACTGTTTACATTATCAGCTAGAATGTATTGTTGTACATACATGATACATGTACGACTGTTGGCATTAGGTGTGTATTTGCAACAGGACAGGACAGAAGAATTTTTACAAGAAAAGACAGAAAAATATGTCAGCAAGCAACATTAGATCATAGACAATAGTAAAGATTAACTGTGTGAATCACATTAGAAGGATAAGCATAACCATCAACAAAGAACACTAAGATTGTGGAAGATTAGATGATAAATATTAACTGTGAATCTCACTATAAAATAAGCATAAGGTCGTCAAAGAACACTAAGTTTTAATTATTAATTATCAGTTATTATTACAGTTCAGTTCAGCTGCTTATTTCCTGTTTGCAGAAACACAGTTGCGACTTACTTGTGACATGGACCATTCAGCACTGGTCTGATGACTCAAACTCAACTCTGAGGGGCTGTTTCAGCCCGACAGAATGCAGTGTGTTCCTGGCCTACAACACTGACACAGCAGGTAAGTGCATCAATGACACTGTTCCAAGAACAACTGTACTGTCATTGCTGAATCAGACCTTGGCTTAAGGTGAAATCAACAGCAAAATGACGACATGGACCAATCCTTACAACTCAAGTGAGTAGGGGAGTTTGAACTGAGCATGCCTTCTGGATGAAAGGTTAAGTGTCTTGAAGAACAAAAGTGCAGCAAACCTGGGAGGTACAACCCACACAAGCACGGGAAGAAAATGCAAACTCCACACAGAAAGACTCCTGTCAAACCCGGGAATCAAACTAGAACCTTTTTGCTGTGATGCAACAGTCCTAACCACTAAACCACCACACTGCCCATGTTCAGACACACATTCTGCTTGAAAAGAATTCCTTGTTTAAAACAATTAAAGTTTGTTTCTTCCCTTAAATTTAGTATTCTATCCATCCATTTTTCTCTGCTTATCTGTGGTTGGATCGCGGGGGCAGTAGCCTAAGCAGGGAGGCCCAGACTTTCTTCTCCCCAGCCACTTCTTGGGGGATCCCAAGGCATTCCTAGGCCAGCCGAGAGACATAATCCCTCCAACATTTCTGGGTCTTCCCCGGAGTCTCTTCCCAGTGGAGGAAAACCTCACCAGGAAGGCATCCAGGAGGCATCTTCACCAGATGCCCGAGCCACATCATCTGGCTCCTCCCAATGCAGAGGAGCAGCAGCTCTACCCTGAGCCCCTCCCAGATGACCGTGCTTCTCACCCTATCTGCAAGGGGGAGCCCGGACACCCTACAGATCTAAATTGCATATTCTATACCAAAACAGGGTCCTTAGATCACATACTGTCAGGGTGTAAAGTTGCCTTATCCCAAGGCCATTATGGATGGTGCCATGACAAAGTTCTCCTTTTTCTTGCTGAAGCACTTTAGCAATGTGCAAGAACAAACCTGCTGTTTGGAAGTTAAAGAAGCCAATCAATTCAATTTTATCGAAGAGAGAGATAGATCGCTCACAACCCCAAGATCAAAATCAGCCCTTCTACATCAAGCCAAATCCTGGGACATGAGGATTGATGTGGGGAGGAGGCTTCAGTTTCCAGAGGTGGAGAACACAACCTAGGATGATGTCTAGGCAGAGCACTCTGCCTAGACATCATCCTGTGGTCAACCGAGGACAGGAAAATCATCCTGGTTGAGCTGATGGTAGTCTGGGAGGAGGGCTGTGAGAACGCCCATGAGAGGAAGGCCTTAAAGTATCAGCCCTTAGTTCAGGACTGTAAGGACAAAGGTTGGCAGGCCTGGCTGTTCCTAGTAGTAGTAGTTCCTAGGCTGGCTGCAGAGGTCTTCTTGCTAATTTAATCTGGCGATTGTTATCAGCATTGGGCCTTGGACAGAATGTGCCTCCTGCTGGATTTGGAGCAGGAGGGAGGAAGCGGCTGGAAGTCAGGAGAAGATGGGCGGTGACTTGGCCACCCCTGCCGTCCTATCAACTGAGGAGTGTTGTGGTTGAGGGCCGAAACACTCAGTGAAGGTTTTGTACCACCTGAAGAGATCTAAGGTAACTTCACCCTATAGTTTCCAACAGAAGAGTAAAGTTATGTAGAGATACTTATGAGGTATCTCTACAGCTACCTCATAAGTATCTGTAGAGTACACCCCATCGGGTGTAGATCAAGCTTTTGAATTAATTCAGTCATGAGAGCAAATGGAAGTCAACAAAGAATCACCCTTGTTTTTAGGGTGTTGTCCCTAGCTAAAGAATTTCCTCCAGAGCAATTTTGGTCTTTTGTCTGGAAGTTTTAACCACATTCATCACAATATTTTTGAAGAATTTTTGCTCATCTTGCCAATAATGTGGACAGGCTTCTCAGAGTTAACATCAGCAATGACCTGACCTAGACTGAACACATTAACTGTATCACTAACACAGAAGAACTTCTCCCAGTGCAGGCTTCAGATGTGGAAACTGCAGCCTCTTTAGTTCCAGCATAAAGGGTAAGCTGACTGGCTGCATCCACAGCTGGTACAGCTGCTGTAGCACTCTCAACCGTATGGTTCTACAGAGGGTGGTGAAGTCTGCTCAACACATCAGGATGACGGTGCCATCAATGGACTTCTTTATCCAGAAATGTAGGAAGAATGCCAACAAGATTATTAAAGTCTCACATCACTTCAGTCATAAACTGTTCTATCTGCTGCCATCTGGCCCATGCTATCGCTGCATCTGGGTCTACACCAACAGACTCAGAGACTGCTTCATTCCCCTGCCCATAAGATTCTCAAACAGCTGCATGCTGCACAACTTTGCACTCTACATCTAGTACTTTACACTACTCACTGTCACCTGTGTTATATGTACGCTTTTACTCAGTTATCCACTGTGCATACATTAATTCTTCTATCTTAATTTGGTATTTTCATACCAAACCAGACCAAAGTTCTCCATCACAGGAAACTCACACCAATGTCAACTCTGATTTTTGTCATTCTCTTAATCTGACATTTTCTTTACCAAGAAATATGGTTCCTTGAGCTGGAAATCTGGACTAAATATTTCACACTTTTTGGAAAGGACTTGAATGCAACGAATTACAATAGCAACATCTACTGAAAATACCATGTGCTATTGTGATTTTAATTGTTTAAGGTACACCTTTTTATTTTCTGCTGCTATTTTTCTACTTCTGAAATACTTTTACATTTTAGAAAAGTAAAATCTATCCTACAATGGCAAAAGAAATATGGCATGGAGGCTCACAAATATTGGAGAGATTCAATTACGTGGCCAGATTAATTTTTCATCATAGAGAATGAGCATCTCTTTTGGCCAGAAAACAAAATACTGAGTGTGAAACAAACTGTGACTTAAGACCTCCCCCGCAATAAATATCTTAAATAAGACCAGGGACCAAATAGACCAAAAGACCAAATAGAACATTTTATATATTTGTAATTATCTGATCTTTACTGAAATTGTACTTCTAAAAAAAAGTGATTCTTAAAATAAAATATGTATCAGCTCTATTTGTGACTGTACCCTGTCTTAACTGAGGTTTAAAGAAGATTAACAATAAGCCTTTAACTGTGTAATTTTCTTTTCCTAAAACTCTCTAACATATAGAGACACAAAGAGTCAAGCACTCTGCAAGGAGAAACACATGGTAGGCTAAGATGCAGAGGACTGTGTCTTTGCTGCCACCTATTGCAGATATCAAACACACCGTCTCCCAGCACCAGAAGGCTTTACTCCTACTTTGTCTTCAGCTCAAGCTTTGGCTTTCTTAATCCTGCCGGGTGGGGTTTCAAACACACTCATAGGTCCTAGGCTCTTCAGCTCTGGAGCAGGCCTTAGGTGGCTTGGGGTTTTGTCTTCTAGTGCTGGCAATGTGTGAGGCATTTGTGATATGCTAATTTAATCATTTTTGCCCACTCCTCCCCTTCCTTCTTTGCCTTTTGCACCTATCAATCTAATCACTTCATCAGGATTCTCGGGGAATGTGGGGGCAGGAAAAGGGGTACAGAGTGAAACAAAATGCCAGAGGAAAAGAGATAGAGGCAAACAACTGTTTGCAAATATACAAATATAACATTTCTTTATCAATAAGCTCATAAAGTTTTTTTTCTTCCCTGTAATTGTGCCATCCAGTAAATCCACCACTTACACTCACCTCCCAAATGATTTTAATTTTAGTGATGGTTCACTTTAATTATTGTGAGAATTAAATCAAATGTAATCGCTGGATTACTGCAACCAATGAGATAATTCAGCTGCCTGGTGATGAGAGCAGGGTGGATTGTCTATAAATCTCCACCAAAAGGCTCAAGAGGAAGCCAGGTGGTTTCCATATGCATTGACGAAACTGAGTGTAAAATATGATTCCCCAATTTTACACACACACACACACACACACACACACACACACACACATCCAGAAACTTGTCAAAGTGTAGCTCTGTCCCCTCCCCACATCATTAATGACGGCAGTTCTGGCTCCT
>JAOWBL010000018.1:13801107-13811615 GCA_028564865.1 Zenarchopterus dispar
TAGGTAAGGGTAGGAACGTAGACTGACTGGTAAATCAAGAGCTTTGCCTTTCGGCTCAGCTCCTTCTTCACCACGACGGACAGATACAGAGTCCGCATCACTGCGGATGCTACACTAATCAGCCTATCAATCTCCTGCTCCAGACCCCGAGATACTTGAACTCCTCCACTTGGGGCAGCACCTGATCCCTGACCTGAAGAGGGCACTCCCCCCTTTTCTGACTGAGGACCATAGTCTTGGATTTAGAGGTGCTGATTCCCATCCCAGCCCATTCGGCTGTGAACCGCTCCAGTGAGTGCTGAAGGTCCTGGCCCGATGAAGCCAACAGAACCATGTCATGTGCAAAAAGCAGCGACCTGACTCTGAGGTCATCAAACCCGACACCCTCTGCCCCCTGGCTGCACCTAGAAATTCTGTCCATATAAGTAATGAACAGAATTGGTGACAACGGGCAGCCCTGGCGGAGTCCAACCCTCACAGGAAATGAATCCAACTTACAACTGACAATGCGGACCAAACTCTGACACTGGGTGTACAAGGACTGGACAGCCCTTATTAGGGTCTCCGGCACCCCATACTCCTGGAGAACCACCCACAGAATTCCCCAAGGGACATGGTCGAAAGTCCACAAAAGACATGTAGACTGGTTGGGCAAACTCCCATGCCACCTCCAGGACCCTACTGAGCGTGTAGAGCTGGTCCACAGTTCCACGGCCCGGATGAAAACCACACTGCTCCTCCTGAATCCGACTATCCGGCGGACCCTCCTCTCCAGTACCCCCGAATAGACTTTCCCAGGGAGGCTGAGGAGTGTGATCCCTCTATAGTTGGAACACACCCTTCTGTCATCCTTTTTGAAGAAGGGGACCACCCCAGTCTGCCAATCCAGGGGCACTGTCCCCGACATCCACATGATGTTGCACAGGCGTGTCAACCAAGAAAGCTCCACAACATCCAGACCCCTAAGAAACTCAGGGCGGATCTCATCCACCCCTGGTGCCCTGCCACCCAGGAGTTTCCCAACCACCTTGGTGACCTCGGCCCCAGAGACAGATGACCCTACCTCCGAGCTCAAAGGGTCTGCTTCATCATTGGAAGGCGTGTTGACGGGATTGAGGAGGTCTTCAAAGTATTCCGTCCACCTACTCGCAACGTCCCGAGTTGAGGTCAGCAGGGCGCCATCTCCACCGTGCACAGTGTTGGCTGTGCACTGCTTTCCCCTCCTGAGCCGCCGGATGGTGGCCCAGAACCTTTTTGAAGCCGTCCAAAAGTCCTTCTCCATGGTGTCTCCAAACTCCTCCCACGACAGAGTTTTTGCCTTGACCACAACCGAAGCCGTGTGCCGCTTGGCCTTCCGGTACCTATCTGCTGCCTCTGGAGTCCCACAGGCCAAAAAGGCCCTATAGGACTCCTTCTTCAGCTTGACGGCATCCCTAACAGCTGCTGTCCACCAGCATGTTCATGGATTACCACTACGACAGGGACCAATGACCTTACGGCCACAGCTCCGGTCGGCCGCCTCGACAATGGAAGCATGGAACATGGTCCATTCAGACTCAATGTCCCCCGCCTCCCCCAAAACGTGACTGAAACTCTGTCGGAGGTGGGAGTTGAAGCTCTCTCTGACAGGGGGCTCCACCAGTCGTTCCCAGCAGATCCTCACTATACGTTTGGGTCTGCCCTTGTCTGACTGGCCTCCTCCCCCACCATCGGAGCCAACTCACCACCAGGTGAGTACCAAGGGGTACAAATTCATGAAGGAAAGAGTCTGTCTAGTAAGGAACTGAGTGGCCATGGCACCCGCTGCAATAAAGCCATTCATGATAACTACAGTGCCATGAAAGGAAATATTGTCTAGTGAGAAACTCTTTTGTGTGGTCATGGCAATAGCTATAAGGTTATTTCCAACAAGTACAGTATCAAAAAGGAAATATTTCTTGACTAAGAAGTTTTTAGACATCAATATGGCAGAGATTAAGTATCATTCACCCAATAAAAACGAGGACTTCACTCTCTCAACAAGAAAGAATCAGAGTGTAGATATGAACTGTAGATGTAAATGTAAAGAGGAATTTCCACAGTGAGGGAGAGTACATAGTATGCAATGGTCATATAAGACTGACACACAAGCTCACATGACAAGGAAATACTTCAATCCAGCATGACTATTATGCACCCTATAGTTAATAAGTTACCACTATACACTATGTTGCAAGTGCCCATGAGCTTTTTGTGCAGCCAAGATTCCCTTTAACAAGTCTGACTTAGTTTTTGGTATGGGTGATTGGATGAGTGGAGGCCAGGACACCTTTAGCCAGTTCTTTAAAATTAAGGAGACACGTGCTTCTTTGGGGGGCCCTTTGTTAGTAGAGGCTTTGATGAGAACCTTTGTCTTGTCATGGGTTAGCAGACACTGGTTCTGAACAGAAGTATCATTCCATGGGTTGGGGGACAGACTGCAGATTTAGGATTTTTTTATCATGGAAAGAACTGAAAGTTGTATCAGTACATTATCAGTACAGATTTGAACACTACAACCTAAAATATTAAAAGGTTACAGTGGACAAAGACAGTCTGACATGAGGTTTAAACAGTAAAGACAGGTTGTATGGTCACTGTAAATAAATAAATAAAACCCGTAATAAGCCACCACTTTTTTTTTTTTTTTTTTTTTGTTAAAGGGCTGCCTCTGAAACCAATGTAAGGAATGACATCATTCAGCAAGATTCTTGAGAAAATCAGGGAGTGCAGAAACTGGGAAGACAAACTAGGTGTCCATAGTTCCTCAAGTTCAGAGAAGTGTGACATCACAGGGATGTGGCACAACCATGAAACTGAGGTGAAAGATGAGCAGGGCACATTAAAAGTTTTTCTATTGGCTTGAACTGTATTTCAATCAAGGACATTTGTGGATTCAGGTAGGTGGTGATTGAAAAGCTCTTCCTGGTTAAGAAGGGATGACACTAAAACATTTCAGGAGCAAAGCTCTGCAAGAACACAACACACACCATCTGGAGATAGTAATGAAGAGATGTGGGAGCTGTGCTGCTGAGGATGAGGTGCAGTTGTTGCAGTCTTGTTGAGTGCATGAACTGACTTAACAATCAAAACCCAATTTCTATAATGAGCCCCCCAGTGCTTAATGAACAAATACAAAGGATGCTCAGAACCATAAACGGCGAGAAGCAATGCATCAGAAGAACTGGATGTAGGTTGATGGTTTTGTGTGTTAGTTTTGGTGATTGCAAAAAGAGTACTCATGTACAGATCAAGGTTGATGGTACAGACATTGAAAGCTGGTATGGACATTGAAAATAAGTTTCTTAGTGTGGTGACAAAATAAACTGGAACTCGTATGTCAAACGTGCACAATAAATACAATAAATCACTGTTGTTTCTCCTTACTTTTTTCAAAGAGCTTGTTTTGGTATTATTATTATTATTACAATGTGTTCGAAATAAAACATTCATTCATCCCTTATTATGAAAAAAAAGTGTGCATGTTTGTTCATGCATATGTACATTATATGTATGTCTGTGAACATGTGTGACAGATGTGGTTGTGGGGAAATGTAATGACACACTCCAGTAGCCCAGAGAAGAGCAGAAACACAGCCCCATTGATAACTGGATAATTATACACTGTCATGTAATTGTGTATTTCATTTTTTGTTTTTTAGTGCAACACTGTATCTTGTTTCTTCTGTATTGTAATAATTTTTTTTTTCAACATTCGTGTTTTCTGTGTGTATTAATTAAAAGGATATTCTTTATTTACATGGCCTCTGTCTATTGTTCTTCTATGGGCAGATATAGATGCAATTTTGATGCTTATGTCTATGCTTATTTTGTGTGCCACATACTTTTACATAGCACCTATTGTACCTGCCATTGATTGTGTATGACAGCAGTGAAGTAGGACGTTAAATTGCAGCATTGTGTTAGCGTATTTTGCACCAGACACACCAGCACTCTCTCGCGAGCGGAAATGTGACTCTTGAACACACATGTGTGCACACACCTACACACAAACACAGGGGTGGGATTTGGGGTGTATTATAGTGAAAAGACCTGAGATCAATTTCATTTCAAATGACTGTTGTCATCATCCATTTTTTTGTCTCTGCATTATCCCCATCATCTCGCTTCCATACCTAGCTCACACATTAGGACGTATGAAACACATGCACACAATAAATATTATTATTTGTATTGACAATAAAAACACAAATGCAAAGCAGATGCACTCAGTCACACATACACACATACACACCAGGCCTCCGTCATGTCACACGTCTAAGCCCTCAGCATGTCCCACACTCCCGTTGAGAATGTTTTGGATTTCTGCTCTTATGTGCTTTTCCCAGTGATGTGAGTTTGTGTGTCTTTGTGTCTTTATTTGTTCCCTGGTGAGACAGTGAATAGAACCTGAAGGGGGCCATCGGATTGGGCTGTCACTAATCCCTTAATAACATGGCTAACCGTGATTGGCGATGACCATACAGAAGGAGATGGAGCCTGCAGGTGGTCGGAAGAATCATTGAATGGTTGGAGGGCTGTAGCAATGGGCAGGTAGAAACTGAGACGTAAAAGATAGGTAACGCTGCTTTAAGAGACGAGTACTTGAACATTTTCTTATCCATATTTTCTTTTAAATGGCAGTCTGACATAATTATAATATGCTCAATTTGGAAATAAAGGCATTTGTGGAAGGAGTTGAACCATGACTGTGTAGGAGAATTTATTTACATTACTACAAGTAGGCGTTTGCTGTTATCTCCCATGGGGATGAAACCCTAGTTTCATAGGAAACTTTTGTCTGCACCATGCATTCTTATTCACTTGCTCTAAATAATTTAACAATGCTGAATTGGGGAGATATAGAAATAAGAAAACCTAGTTTTTGAGGGGAAGATGAAATCAGGTGCTATATTATTAGCACGACTGCACAAACAGTTGAATGAATTCAGCTGGAGCTACATCCTTTTACATCAAGGGAAAGGATGATGTCACCTGTTGTCAGGTCAAAGAATCAGTCACAATTATTCAGTATGCCATTAACATGATAAGAAAACAATGATTGTGATACAAATATTGTTAACCACATCTATTTTTCTGACAATAATCGTAAGCACTGAGAACCCAAATTCTGCTCCAGGAACAAGTAGAACTTGTGGTTAAAACCCGCTTATACTACTATTGGTATTATTAGACCTCAGTGCAGTATTTGACACCACTGACCATGGTTTATTACTAGTACGACTGGATTATTGGGACTTTTTGGCACAGTACTTGACCAGTTTGAGTGTTACTTAAAGGACAGGGACTACTTTCTCTCATTATGTAACTTTACATCAGAACCTACAAAAATTACATGTGGAGTTCTTCAAGGTTCTATCCTAGGACTCCTCTTAATTAACATCTACATGCTTTCGCTAGCTCAGAAATCTGCGTGTTGTCATGGACTTAGATCTGAACCTTCAGCGACACATTAAGGCAATTAAAAAGTTTGCCTTCTATCATCCGAAGACCATCTCCAGGATCAAGGGACTAATGTCTTAGGAAGATCTTAAAAAAGGATAGGATCTTAGGAGGATCTTGAAAAAAGTAGGATCTCAAAAAGGGATCTTAAAAAATTAAGGCAACAGTGTCTTCACAGGTCTGCCTAAAAAGGCAATCAGACAGCTACAGCTGATCCAGAATGCAGCTGCTCAAGTTCTCACTAGAACTAAGAAAATGGACCACATCACTCCAGTTTTGAAGTCTTTACACTGGCTCCCTGTATCTCAGAGAATAGACTTTAAAATACTTCTGTTAGTTTATAAATCACTGAATGGTTTAGAACCAAAATACATTCAACCATTCAGACCTCTCAGGTCTTTTTGTTCCGCTTTGTGTCCCCAGAATCAGAACAAAACATGCTCCACAGATCTGGAACAAACTTCCAGAAAACTACAGGAATTCAGTTCCTTTAAGTCAAGGTTTAGAAACACATTTGTTTACAGCTGTCTTTGACTGAATCACTTAAACCATTCTGAATTCAGATTTAAACCACATTAATTTCAGTACTATGGTGTAACTCTAATTTGTCTTTATTATGCCACTACACTGCCACTCCATTCATCCATCTTTTTTCTATACCTGTTGGATCCTGTACAAGGTCATGGGGGTCTGCTGGAGCCCATCCCAGCTTATTAAGGCCATAGACAAGGGTACACCCTGGACAGGTCACACTGTAACTCATGTTTTTTTCCTCTTTACTTTTCTTGTTTTCATTACGTAAAGAACCCTGAATTGCTTTGTTGCTGAAATGTGCTATACAAATAAACTTATCCTGCCTTGGCTTACATCCGAAACAGCAGCTGGTGAGAAAGACCCAGACACCTCCAGCTGGAGGAATTGCAGCACTTTTATTTACTGTACTGTTTCTGTATATACAGCTGAATCTGTTCAAACCTTCATGGTCAGCTTTTCCATCTATCAGTGTGCCGGACACACACACCGGGACTCTCTCATCCACACGGCTTCTAATGCACATGCATGCTTATACACACAGAGCCCAGCCTGTTAAAAGGACCAGTATGAATAAAGCTGACAGCATCCTCTCCT
Source organism: Zenarchopterus dispar (assembly GCA_028564865.1). Classification (NCBI taxonomy): domain Eukaryota; kingdom Metazoa; phylum Chordata; class Actinopteri; order Beloniformes; family Zenarchopteridae; genus Zenarchopterus; species Zenarchopterus dispar. The sequence continues at coordinate 13,807,717 of JAOWBL010000018.1, forward strand.
CTGCTATGATCTCTTTTAAAAATTTGCTATAAGAGCATTGAATGTAATGCCTCACTTCATGCTACATGCACATGGCATCGAGTTGTGCTTGGTTTCCAGAATGCTGTTGTGGTGTATGTAAGGACACATGTTTGTATGATTTTTTTTTCATTCTTGCTTTAGCCAGTATGTAAATATCAGTGAAGAAAAATTAGTGACCCACTTTTATGTAGATATTACAGAAACCCAGTATGTAAGCACCTATTGTTTGAAATGTTAATGTTCTACTGTGCACAATGACCTTCCACTCAAAATTTTCAATATAGTATTAATGTACTGTTAGGTTTTTACTGATTAAAGGAGAAGACCTGGAAAAGAAATGCTTTATTGCAAAACATTCACCTCAAAGATGAACAGATGGCTTTTAAGCTTGAAGTAAATGTATATCACTTTTTCCCCAAAGTGATGTACTTTCATGCTCTCAGTACTTTTTTTTATATTTAACTTTCAAATTTTGACTGTTTTTCTACTTTTTTCTTAGTTTTGGTTTAATTTATTTAATTACCTGATTTGTCGATGACATCAGAATCATGTATTCTCTGCAGATAGAGTCACTGATAACATTATTGAAATTCTACATCAACCATCCCAGCTGCACCAGAGGCATTAGCATGATCCACCAGGAAGTGCCCTTTCTATCCATTGAGGCTCTGTGCATGGGTCACATCACAGATAGAGTTGTGGCTCCATCCATCATGTGGGTTATAGTTAGCCGCCTATGCTAATGTCTGACCCAATGAAAAGTTTACTGAGAGACGGACAAGGACATTGGGGTGGACTCTTTTTGTCGCATGGCGTAAACACATACACACTCTATCTGTCTTATTCTTTTCACATACACACAGTCTTCTTTTCCGTACTGTGTTGCTGTCATATTTCACAGTACCCGGTAGCATGGGGTGAATTATGGCCATGTCACAGTATGGAAGGAGGATGTGCTGTGTGTGGTGTGTGTTTATATGACCGCACATTTATGTGGGCATGTCCTTATACTGTGTGGATCTCAGGTCCTCCTCTCATATGTTTATTTATAAAATGGAAGAAGAAAACCCTTCACTCCAAATCAGTGGTGTCCAGAATGTTCATGCATGTTTAAATGACAAAGTGATTTATAGAATCGTTGCAAAAATAAAGCCCTGCACAGCAGGGGGAAGCAGAATATGCGACCCCACACCCTCAACTTACCCCACCCCCAGTAGCATGATACCTGAATGGGCAACATGCAATAAATAAATGTGTACAGAGATACCATGAACATATTTATGCAGGCAAACTCATAGATGCACACCCAGAGTGGCACGGTGTGTTTAGGGACAGAGAGGACAGCACTCAGGTATAACAGCTCCACAGATTTATGACCTGTAAGCTGAAAGATGGACAGATGGATGCATAGAGAGACGGATCAATGGAAGGGCAAAATAAAAAAAATGAGAAAATTAAGATAGAGGGAGAAAGATGGAAGGACAGCAGGACTATGGGATGACAGCAGCACGGACAGATAAATACAGGAGGAAGACTACAAGGCAGCAAAGTGAATAATGATCTGATCAAACATTCTTAATGCCTGAAAAGAAGTATGCACACAGGGAATGGTGGTAAAGGAAGATTTAAGGAAATGAGCACAAATGCATTAGAAGAATAGCAGAAAATAAAAGCATGGATGGAAAATTGGCTGGAATAGTGGCAGGTGAGGGTAGCAATTCAAAGAATAGAAAGAAATGGAAAAAAAGAAGATGAAGAAAGGGAAAAAAATTAACAGAAGAGAGTTCTGAACTTTTTTTTTTTTTTATTAAAGACAGAAGTATGACCATAACAAATCCTGAAGTGGTCTTTGCTTCTTTGTGAGCCGTGATTCCTGGAGGAATTGTCAAAGCATGAAATAAGTCTTGCACTGGGAATTGTCTCATTTGGTCTGTGTGTGCTCTTATTAATAGTGTTATCGTTCCATACTGGTAATTATCCTCTCTCAGGGAGCTGGCACTGGCAGAAAGAGTGGAATAGAAAGAAAGACACTTTGATCTTTTGTGAACTTGATGGACTGAGCTGAAAGAAATAAAGTGTCTATGAATGACTACATTGTGTATTGTATTGTATACTGTAGGTTGGTCCTGGGGACTTGAGGTTAGTGAAATGATAGTAATGTTCTGTCATTTTTATTTCACTGTAAAATTTAACATTTAATATTGAAAGGAATATACATGGTGGAATATTGTCAAGTTTGAATCAAAATTGCCACTTTGGTCATGTTTCTTCCAAGTAAAGAAGTTTTATTTTCCCCACTTTTTAAAATAAGAAACATATTTTTTTTGTTTAATAAGAAAAATAAGAATGATTTTCCTTATTAATTTTATTTTTTAAACTACATTTTTACTATACTTGTCACTATGCACATTTCGACCTGCCAGTTTAATTCTGCCTTCTCAATTTACGCATAAAAAAATAAAATGTTCAAAATTGTTTTTCTTTAAACATCAGTCTGTCTTACAAAGGTATTCTATGTGCATCTTCATTGTTCTATTCCACTGAGGAGATTACAAATGTCAGATTTGCATGACCTGATGAAAAAACTGTCTTCCATATTCATATTTCTGTCATATTTTATATTAAGATGACTACTCTCCTTAACCATTTCTAATGCTATACCTCTAATCCTCCTTATTTTTCAAATTGTTTTCATGCATGAATTATGGATAATATCTGGATTTACAGGCCTGAACATGGCCTGCAGCTGCCATGTAAAACACACGCGTGCACACACACACAATTACATTGTTATTGCACTCCGATGGCTCTAACACTGCCCTCATTCAGGACAATAGACACAAACTCCTGAATTTTCTGATGTGTATTCAACAAACTCTGAAAACAGTGATGAATTTGATTCATTAACAAATAATGCATCTCTTCAAGGTTTTCATCATTCAAGGAAACACGATTCTTGTTCAACAAACCAACCTGCCGTTGAACAATACTTAAACCCACTCCCACGTAAATCCGAATACCTCGCCAAACGTCCGTGTGCGCCGATTAGATAACACAGGGCGATAGACGAGCTCATACCACCTGTGGCCTTTAACCACAGACTTATCACCGACTCCTGTTTGTGTTGTTGATGAGTTTAAACGTTAAATACGTTCACATAGAAAATAACGACACTGCGGGACAAACTATTACGTCTCCTGAAACAGAGCTAGGTTTACGTCAGAGTTTAGCACAAATCCGGGGATTTATGAATTAAAGGTTGGATAAACAAAACGAAACAAGTAAAACTTTTAAGAGTTGCTCACTTACCAGTCGACAACTTGCTAAACTCGCTGGGTCAGTCTAGTGAACTCAGTGTCGACTGTCAGTCACAGGAGTCAACGCTCAAAGCGGCGGGGACAAACCATTTCCAGATTTGATTTTTAAAAAACAGAATGTTTGAGCTCAAAGACACAACAATTGCCTGAAATTCACTAGCTTGTTCTTTTATTAGTAGATACGTTTTTAAGGTATCGAACCACTCCCCGAAATCAAATTTAAATGATAAAGACGTAACATATAGGTGACCCCCGCAAAACTAGCACTTTTGGTTCAGTCCTACTCCTGTTCGCTTTAATTAAAATAATTCAAATCCGAAATGAAACACAAAGAGACCGAATGTGAGTTGTCTTGGTTGGTAAATAGTTCTGCGACCTTAACCAGATAAAAGCTTACACAAATACATATCAGCGCAAGAATTTAAAGGTAAAAAAAAAGTATAGACGTCTTCCCCAAACCTCCTACACACACACACATATACATACATACATTTTATATATATATATATATATATATACATACATTTTATATATATATATATATATATATATATATATATA
>JAOWBL010000018.1:13811715-13823174 GCA_028564865.1 Zenarchopterus dispar
TATATATAAACCAGTGTATTGAGTCCTTGGGTCAAGAAATCTGTGCCTTTTTTTTTTTTTTTATAAAAGGCAGCAGCACCAGATCAGATATTGGGTTGCTCCTGTCTTCTGGACCTGCAGCACTGAAGCTCTTTTGAAGAGCTGTCAGCGACTGCAGTTTAGTATATATCCATAATTATAGTTTGTATTTTCCAGACTACAAACTGCTACTTTTTTCATATATTTTGAACCCAACTTAAACAATGATACAGCTAATTGATGGATTTTTACAGGCCATGCCACCAAAATTTAGCCTCATCACATCAGACCAATGAAATTACCAAACAGGTCACAGTGCACTTATGAAACTGTTCCAATTAAATCAAACACACTCACACCAAATTCTTCAGATCAGTCATTTTACACTATTAAAGTGGGACTCCGAGTTGAGTGGGAGGCTTGGACGAGTGGCGAGAAATCATTTATCAAAACTAGCCACATTTGAAAAGCAATATTTGCTCAAGTCTGCCAGTGGATCGTGAGAGCGTGGAGCAGTGTCAAAAAAATCCACTATCACCAACGGGATTGGAAAGGCTGGACTGCTGCGTGGTGAAGAGAAGAGCACAAGCTCAAGAGTGAATTTATCTCAAGACAAGTGAAAATGAGAGCAACAGCAAAAGAGAGACTGAGAAAGTGTGTGACAACATAGTTCTGAGGCTGTTCAATTCCAACACTGAAGAAGACGACTTTAGTGGTTTTACTCCACAGAAGGAAGATGAAGATAGCGATCAATGACTTTTCTGGTAGGCTATTATGTTTTTTAACCCACTGTTTGGAAGAAAAAGCATTCATTGAATTAAAAGTTAAAAAATCTTTCCTTGTAACATTTTTTGTGTAAATATCCCACGTTACAACATGGACGTCTGCGGCTTATAGACAAATGTGGCCTATATATGTACAAAATCTTTTTTCTTTTTAAATTTAGTGGGTGCAGCTTATATTCAGGTGTGTTCAATAGTCTGAAAATTACAGTAATAAACAAAAATCAATATATATACTACATGTACCAAAATGCGTCATGCAAGCATTGTTATGATGAAGTATCAACAATAAATAAAGAAACCAAGGGTTCAGCAGATCCCTCTTGCAGCTCATACAGTCTCCTTTGGTCCTCAGGATCAGTTTCTCGTTGATTTCTGTGGCTGTTCATCTCCTTGCAGTGTTCGCACCACCAGAGCAGTTACATTTGTTACACTGTGCACATATAAGACTGAGTAGCAGACACTAAAAGGTTTTCACAGTGGTAAACATCATACTTTTCTTACTTTAGCTAGAATGACCTATCTTAACCGTTGACATAAAATAAATATGCATGTGGAGCATTAAAAAAACAAAAACAAATAGAGCAGTAGCAAGAGAATAAAAGCAAAGTTCTGCACTTCTGCTTGAAGATACTTTTAGAATGCTGTCTAAGATTACTCTTGTTCTGTCTCATACTTGGTCATGGTCTGACTTTGAGACAGTGAGACCAGTCTGACTCAAAGAACCAAAGCAGATCCAGAGTCACTCATGGTGGTAAACATTTGGCTGGTGTTGTAATGTAGTTAACTAACCAGTGGAGGATGTCTCTGGATTGCTATGTTTCAAGAAATTGTTTAAAAGTTGTCTTGTTAAAAAATAATTACCTACCACAAAATTTTAAGTGAACAGAAACATTTGTATGTTTTCACATAAGTAATATTTGTGGTTGCTCTTTAGTTTTATTTAAGCACGGTGTATTTTCAAGCAGTATTGTGTATTATATCTTTCATCTGCATGCCTTTAGTGATGTTTCAGTCAGGCTTAATCTGTCATTGCCTATAATCTACAAGGCTGTGTGTTTTAGTGCAGTATTTACGTTTGTTTTCATGATACAGCACACACACACACACACACACACACACACACACACACACACACACACACACACACACACACACAAACAAAAGAATGCAGAACAGAAGGTTCAGACTCTTTCTCACTAACGGAAAGAGTCTAAACATTAGACTCTAAAGTCACACCATTCTGCAAGATAAAGGCTGGAGGACATGATGCAAATAGTATGCTGCTGAAATCAGGATGTTTTGTTCAAACCATATCCTGTATGACAGACTTACATTTGCTTTCTTTTTTGTGGCAAATTAAACACAAACTCTCAAAACCTTAAGTGGTATCAACATACATAAGTAAATTCTGACATAAATTCTGCAGATAATCATGCACTTTGTGAATCTATAAGGGCTATAAGGATTAATTTGATGCAGTAAAACATAATCTATTAAATTGTGTTACATAAGTGATCTAGGTAACGCCATCTTTGCAGGAGCTGGTTCCTCCTAACCCTGATAAATAATAGGCAAATAAATGTATGGCAAGGAAGTCTGGCAATCAGTTGTAATACACCCATCTAACTTCAAGCAACACAAGCTAGGTATTTTAGTTTAGCTACCTCATGCTAACTGCTTTACATTTCTATAAGTATGATAAGCTCCAAACCTCTAAGTCCTAACAGAGCAGTTGCCATCACCTGAATCTTTTCTTAAACATTTTAAAAATTATTAGGTGTAGGTATTGCACCCTATGTAATTACTATTAGGAAATAATATTTACCTGGTTATGTTAAAGTATTAAAAGTTAATTTGCTGGGTTTAGGGAAACAGTATAACACTTTACACTGTGAACAAATCTCCCTTTTCTGGCTTGATATCTAAACTACTGCCCTCTCCAGAAAAGACAAAACTGTGTTGGAGATGCAAAATAAAGCTCACACTGTTCTTTAAAAGTTGAGGTGGATGTAGGTTTTTTGTGTTTCTTTTGTTCTCAGATCAAGTTGCATTATGTGACTTTGTACAGTATTAAAGGTAGGGTAAATTCGACACCCCGTGACCCAGTAATGGATTCAGTGGGTTTTAGAAAATGGATGGATGAATAAATTCGACAAACTTTTTAGTCTAACTGACTTAAACATTTGCTTACAAATAACCATTTTTAATCTCCATTTGTGCAGTCTTATCAGTGTCATCTGCTCTTCTCTGTATTTGTGTTGGTTTATAGCATCGATTTTTACCCCCCTCGTCCCTGTTTCATTCTTCTCCTTCCTTTACTCTGTCTTTTGGAGCCATATTGCCATGTGTCATGTGATGTAAATGGGCTGTGTTAAATGTTGCTCTGTCCCTGGTGAGTTTTAATAGTGTGGAGAGAAAGGCTGATAATCTTTAAACAGGGCATCTGCTGGCATCTGCTTTATCTTTATTGTCCCCTGGACACCAAGCAGAAGAATTTACAAAATATGCAGGCAGGGGGACACAGAGAGGTACAAACACTCAACTTATATATGAGACAGAGGAAGACTTGGAAACACTTGCATACACATGAGGACATAATTCACAAAGCACCGGCAAAGAAATCCTACCACAAACGTCCTGCAATCAAATCTTTAAAATGATTTGACCTCAAACAAGAGATCTGCATCCTTTTTTAGCCCTTTTTTGTTCAACATTGTAAAGAGCTGATGGTTTTTATTTTTAGGGTTGTGTTAACATCTTAAAACCACTACATACCCATTGTTTGTGGGATGTCCACTGCAAATGCAGATAAGGATTGCAAAGCTTGACAGTTGTACCCCTGAAAATCTGAGTGGCTCACTGAATTTCCAAACTAATGTGACCCTAAACAAAATGACGCGGTAGTGTTATCTCAGGTTTTTTGAGTTGGTAGTTACTTTAGTTTCTCAAAAATATGCTTTTAAGTATGTCATCTAGTTTAAATCACTTCATATATATCTTATATACAGTATAAGGTCTATGTTTACATAGACCTTATACTGTATACACATGGTCTAACAAGAAACACACAGACATGCAAAGATATGATGCACCCAACTATATGTATAGCCACATACACTTACATTTCTCTTGTCTTTTTTCATTCAGTGCATTCTCTCTAAAAAAGGAAATAACTGAAACCCAGGGCTAAAATAACAGCCCATAAGTGTGTTGACAGGATCAATGACTACAACATATAGCAATAATTTTAAAAAACAAGACTTGTGTAGGAATAGACTGTTAAAGGTATGGCACTGAGGACTCAATAATAATCAGTGTAAAGCCAAATGTACAGACAAAAGTTATTATTTTAAGTTGGCATCTAAGTCGCACCTCATAAAGATCACTTTATAGAATTTATTACTGCAGTTGACCATATATTTTGTGGAGTTTTGCTGGAGTATTACTATCACATTATCATATTAATGTTGTACTATACTTTTACTTATGGTGCCTTGTATATACATGCAGCTTGCAATACTGAAATGCTAACTGAATTAAAAATTTTGACCTACAAGTATTTCATTTTAGGTGTTTTCAAAGTCACTGAGATCAAAGTAGAACAGAAGTCACACTCACACATATTGACTGCTAAAATTATATGTAATGTCCCAACCAAGCTGTTATATTGCCTCAGAGAGTAAGTGAAGTATCTGAAAACTTTTGATAAATATGTATACCACCTGGCATAATATCACATCTAGTAACGACCAAAGATGGAACAGCAGAAAAGTTAGGATAAAGCAGAAATGGTTAGCAAGGATTATATGGAGAGAGGAGAGAAATGAATAGATGGATAGATGGAGAAGAAAGAGAAGGAGAGGCAAAAAGACAAGTGAAGCTGAGCTTTCCATAAGACACTCAAGGGCTGGCAAGCACCTGAGTCACACCTCCGCTGTGTGAGTGTGAGTCTTTCTGTGTGATGTGTGATTAATGAAGACGTGTCAGTGTGGTAATCCTCCTTAATAAGCACCAGTGGAGCAGCCCTCAACCATGTCTGTGTTTATAAGTGTGTGTGTGTGTATGTGTATATGTTTTAGTGCCATGAATTTTTCTTGATATGACCTTAAAATGTGCCAAGTAGAGCTCTTCCGTCTTTTTTCTTTTTTTTTTTTTTTTTGTGCTGAATGTTCATTTGTGCATTAGTTCAGTCAGGTGACTCTTATAATGTGACAAAGAACATTATAACATCAATACAAGCAGGATGCTGTGTGCGTGTGTACTGTGTGTGTTTGTGTGTGCTTGCGTGTCATCTAATGTCATTCTTCATAAGTATGCCCAGATGTTGATACTGGAACAGCTCTTTAATTACCATTTAAACAGCAGGAGCTTTGGGTGTTTCTGTGTGTGTGTGCCTGTGTGAGAGACCGTGTGTGTTTGTGTGTGTGTGTGAGAGAGAGAGTGAGAGATACTAACAGAAGAACTAATGTTTAATTGCCATTTAAACTGCAAGATCAGAATAGATCATTTAAAGACAGAAGAGCCCCAGCCAGCTAAAAGAAGAAAAAACACGTTACAGATGCTCACACACTCAGAGTTTAATGCTCTTGTTGTACATTCATTGTGAGTCTAAGTTGCTCTAAAGATGCTCCTATGATGAACCCCAGCATCAGTGCTTGAAATGTTTGTATCTGCACTATACATTGTATTTCGGTAAGGCAAGGTAAGTTTGTTTGCATCACACATTTTAGCAACGAGGCAATTTAAGTTGCTTTGCATAATGAAAACATGAAAACTAAAAAGAAAAAAATACGAGTTCCAGTGCATTGGTAGAATAAAGAAAAGTTAGACTTGAATTAAAGTGTACTACTAAAATTAACATTGTTTAAATAAAATTTCAGAATTGTTTAAATAATACAAAGGTACCTGTAAACAAAGTGTGTGGAATTAATTTGTTTTCTGCATTCATTTGCTGTAAACAATGCACTTAACATGCTGACACACAGTCACAATCTCGCATGTCTTATTTGAGCACACTTGTGAAACATTCACAGTGCTGAAGAAAAAGCCAACAAACTCAGAAGTTCAACAGAAGCTATTCAGAGTTTGTAGTTTGCATACCAGGAGTCAAGTTAATAAAATCAGAAGTGGCTTACAGCTACTTGAACTGATGAAGGTAGCTGTAAGCCATAAAAATTTTAAGTTGTCTGGGGGAAGTTTCTGCTGATGTGAACTATGCTTCACTAAAAAGAGATCTCTGAAGAGAAACAGCAAAAAGTAATTTTCTTAAATAAGGTTGGAAAGGGAGTTAATAGGTAGTTGAATGTCTTTTGGCAGCAATGATGTCAAGCAAGTGCTTTCTGTAGCTCTGGATTTGACCAAATCAATGTTAAGGAGGAATTTTAGATTATTCCTCTTTAAAGAACTGCTTCAACTCAGACATGCTTGTGTTATGTCAGGTGTGAACCACAAACTAGAGCTCATTTCACAGGATCTCTGTAGGGCTATGGTTAGGGTCCTGAATAAAGGGGACTCCATAAAGGGGATTTCAGTTCTCTGAAGTTGTTCTGTGATGGGTTTACTTCAATGCTTAAGGTAAGTGTCCAACTGCATGACCCAGCTTTTACTAGGCTTTGGCTAAGATTTCCCTGCAGGACCTTTTGGTAGATCTGAGAATTCATTTTTCCTTCAATGACTTGAAGTAGTCCAAGGCCTGAGCCAGTGAAGCCCAGACCAAACATAATACTCCCAACACAATAGCGTCCCCCAGAAAAGTCTTTATTTTATTTTATTTAACATATAGATAGCTGAAGGGTTGCTGAACTCTGCCCCAAATGTGCATACATTATGGAGTTGTATGTATATTGTCAAAGTTGTTGAGCAGTAAAACAGAACTCAAATGATGTTTAAATTAATTTTTACAGATGCAACCTGTGCTGTATTTACATCAGGAGGAAGTGGATGCCATTGCTCTCAATATGCTAGTCATGGAGTTAGTCATCGTGTCACTTCTTCCATCAACACAGTGCTTGTATGATATGTGTCAGAACTTGACATAAATGATGAGGCAGGACTGAAGAACAAAAAAAAAATGTCTGTATGAGCACATACTTATATTTACTGTGAAATACAGTAAATGTCTGGAAACACGATTTACTGTGAAACGCAATAAATCTTGTTTCACATAATACAACCAGGGACTCTAAAAAGTTGTTGTTTTTTATCCATTTATGCAATATGTGTCTTTCAGTTCCTCCTATCTAAAGTGCACAGATAATATGCAAACAATAGTCATTAAAAAATACACCTAGTTTCTTTAGACTTATATTTAATTAATCCTAAAGTTAGCTAACTGCAAAAAACCTAAGGTGTTAAAGATAAAAAAAAGGTAAAGAAATTGAAAGTGATTAATTATACTAAACAGCAATTATGAGTTATAATACCAAATTGTTTTTACATTGGCTTGGCAGATACAAATGATGGTGGCGATGATTCCTTACACAAAGGTAGTTAAATAATTACAATATAGCAGTGAGAATGATAGGAGTGATCATACATGTGACAGGCAGGCTGCGACGCACTGAGAATATTATGATAATGATATTAATGATGGATCTTGGAAAATGTAAGTGTGTGTGTGTGTACCATGGTTCAGTGGGGGATGTCTCGCCTCACACTGGGCCTCTCAGTTCGATGCCATCTGTTCTGCAGGCTAGCACGCACACCAACATTAGCACATATACAAAAGTACATTGAAAATCATACAGAGGCACACACATTTCTAACAGCTGGGAATAGCAAGCAGACACGCAAATGTTCTAATTCAGGAAAATATCAAACAGCAGGCATGTTCTGTCCAAGCAGAGACACACTTCAAAACATACACACACGCTCCACAGTCTGCGACTGCTGGTAATCCTGGCTCTACCCAGAATCCTCTGTTCTGAGGGTTCAGCCAAAGGGAAACCAGCGTGAAGTCTACTGGACATACAGCAGATCAGGGACCAGGGTTCATGTGTGTAAGTTGTTCATGTGTGTGTATATGTATTGGTAAGTACTGAATGAGTTTTCTCTGGTCATCTCAAGACAGCAACTGATCCAACCGGACATGAATAGTATGAATGAGTTATCATAGTGGCGGTTTTGGTTTATCAGGCCGACAAAAGTGTCAGGAAAATTAAAAACATACCATGTGGTACCACAGTTAAAATCTTCATAGGATGCCAAAATTTATGTTAAAAAATAATTTCATGACTTGGTGTTATTTTAAAGTCTTTCCCTCTTCTTTCCCACAAGTTTTGTTGCTTCAATAGTTTCTGGGGTTTTTTTTCAGACAGAAGGTCCAGAAAAATAAAAACACAAAGGTAAAATTAATTTGAAAAGATGCTATATCAAAGGCCTTATCCATCACTGTTTGTTTTCCCTCTCCCTCCCTCTCTCTCTCTCTCTCTCACAAACACGCACAAGGTTTCAGTACAAAGCACATGTTTCAGTAGTCTGGCAATAGTGCCCAAACTGCATATGACCAACCCACACAGGGACACATACACCCTCCCAACCTACCTACACACACACACACACACACACAGAATGAGTGCATCCATGTGGCATTGCCTGGACGGTGAACGAGCAGCATGTCTGTCAGTGTGTGACAGGTTGACAGCTCAGGCTCCCAGCACTTTGTCCACTATCATCATGTCAAGAAACACACACAAACACTCATGCACACACACACACACACACACACTCGTGATAACATCAAAATGGGCTACAGTGGCTAAATTTAACGTGTTATATAATTACCAGAGAACTTAGAATACACATTTGCACACATGAAAAGTAAAAAATTAACAGTTTGTAAGTAAAATCCAAGGATGCTGGCAGGTTTTTGTCAAAGTTGTAAAAGATTTGAAGTTTTTAATGCTAACCAACTTGTAAAAGAGCTGATGTAGCTTTATGGGAAAAGCATAATAAAAAGGGATCATAAAGATGAACAAAAATGCATTTATGTCAGTGGAAAGTGAGTTTTGTCAAAGACGAGGCAGGTCCTATAAAACTGGAACATCTTAAGTTTGAAAGCCTAGCAGCTTTTAAATGAACTCCACAGCTTCTCTCCTCCATGTATTTCCTGTCACTCTCCGCTCATTGCTATCTGTCAAAGCAGAAATGCTGTAAATCATCTTTAGAAAACAACAATAATTCAAATTAATTAATGGTATCAGATTCAATAGGATATCAAATGCCAGCAGGCACTTTTATAAGTTTTATAAAGATTCTGCTCAATGTCACCTCAAAGTTATCAGTACTTTACGGAGCCTGACTTATAGGCTCATGGCAATGCACAATATGCAGACATCACATGAGTGCCAGTAGTATTATCTCTCTATAATAGCTGCATTTAATGATATACACACGCGCCTCAAGTCTCCTTTTTATTTCTGAAGATGGAGTTCAGCCCGTACAAAACCAAGCCAGGTCAGAGCAGATAATTTCAGTTACTGGTACAATCATGGATCACGGCTTTAGCACATTTCATACAATTAAGGACTGTGGATTTGAAGCAGACTAAACAATGGGCCCAAATTAAATTCTGAGTTTCTCAGTGAAAGACACTCTGGCTCCTCTGAAAATACAATCAAATAGAATGTGAATACAGACGCAGACTCTAACAGGATTGTTGGGCATACTCGCTCACAATGTGGCATCTTTCTTCTTGATTCTATTACTCTTTCTGTCTTACCCACAGTTCAACATTTAGTGGATCTAGTTTAGTTCTAAAGTTCTTCTATTAAATGAACAGTATTGAGTCTCCTTGTGCTAAGCATTGTGAAAGACCAGTAGCAATAGTACAAAGCAGTAGAGAGCAATTGCAGTCTTAGTGGCAAGACACGCTGAGATGAAGACCAATAGACAAGAAAGGAAGATAAGGAGAATGAGTGAATTGAAATATGTTTTTTCCGGTAAGCTAATGTGGAAGGACTTCCTCAGTGGATACGTTTTCCATGTATAAAGTGTGAACTTTTTGCTTCTTGTTTCAAAGGTTAAGAGTGAGAAAGTGTGTAAATAGTAGAAGAAAAGACAGATTGAGAAGGGCTTCACATTATGACAATTTGTTTTAACTCAGCGAGTGGGAGCAATTTAGGACAAAAACAATTGACATAGCTACAGGAATTGAAAGTTATTTATTATATACAGTTGTATGTTTTACAGTGGAGATAATTACACTTTTTTTCAGAAGTCTGGAAATCTATATTGCACCCATGTACACATGTGGCAAGGAAGCAATATTGTGTATGAATGTGGGTGAAAACAAAAATACAAGCTATTTAATATCAAGAGTGAATTAAAAAGTAAGGAAAGACACTACCAGGTCAAGAAAGGACAGGAAACCAAAGACATTAACTGACAGAAAGACAAAAGGAAGATTACACGGAGACATAGACCGACACTGGAGAGATGGAAAAAAACAGAGAATGGAGAATAAAGAGTGAGAGAAATATATTGAATGAAACAAAAAGACACATGGGACAGTTTTTCCTTCCAATGAGTGAAAGAGTTCAAACTGTAGTGGATGAGAGAGCTCTGCTTTATGGGGCTATTCTCTCTGCATTAGCATTAGCCGTAGCTCTCAGACTGACAACGTAGCGCTCCGTTCTCAAGGTCAGGAGGGGCACTCAGTACCACAGGCAATGACTACACACACATTTTTACACAGACTTACAGACTCTGTTTCACACACCCACTCTGTGTATGTGAATTCTTGTGCAAATACAGATTCAAGCACATTTGGACATGCAAAAAATAAAAAATAAATAAAATTAAATTAAAAAAAAAAATAGTACGTAATTTAAAAAATAAGCATCTTGCCCCAGAGCAACAAGTTTCAATCTAGTTCAATCTGGCTTGGGTTCTTTCTGAGTGACATTCTCTCGCTTTGCCTGTGTAGGGTTTTCTCTGATAATTGCTGGATAAAATAAGTACATTTTCTTCAAAACTGAAGTAGGTTACATGGCTTTTGTCAGTGCATACTGTAATATGACATTTGAACAAACTAAACATATCAATCTGCAGGAACTGTTTAAAAAAGCATGCCAGCAAACTTCTAAAAGTTGGACTGAGAAACTTAGACAATCCAGTTGGAAGCTGAGATAATCCTGCATGTGAATTTTCAAATGGATTGACACTGGACAAAGTGATTTGTGAATGCCCCAGTTGTCTCGACAATGGAGGTGTGAAACACGGCCCACTCAGACTGTCATTGCCTACATAAGCATTGACATCCTTCAGAAGAATGAGGGAGTCCCCAGTAGGGTTACTCTCCAGAATCCCACCCAAGGACTCCAAGAAGGGTGGGTATTCTGAACTGCTGTTTAGTGCATAAGCACAAACAATGGTCAGGACCCACCAACAGCCAGAGGGAGGCTACCCCTTGTCCCCTGGTGTGAACCACAATGTACAGGCACTGAGCCTGGGGACAATGAGTATGCCAATGGGTAAATGTGTGTGTGTGTGTGTGTATATATATATATATATATTGTGTATGGCCAGAAATAAAATCTGATTTCTCAGTCCTGTGTATATGATGCCTGGAATAAATGAATATTTGGATGGATGGATGGATGGATGGATGGATGGATGGATGGATGGATGGATGGATGGATGGATGGATGGATGGAT
>JAOWBL010000018.1:13826519-13840365 GCA_028564865.1 Zenarchopterus dispar
GATGGATGGATAGATAGATAGATAGATAGATAGATAGATAGATAGATAGATAGATAGATAGATAGATAGATAGATAGTATCTATCTATCTAAGTAATGGGCAGGACCAGTCAAGATGAAAATCAACATATTACAGTCAGCAGTCAAGACCTGAGTCTATGTCAACTTTTTTTAGTTTGAAAAAATGCTAATCAACACAAGACTGTTTGTTTCCTCAATAATTGAGACTACATAAATGACAACTGCTTCAAAAAGTCTGGGTCCCTCAGATATCCAACATACCCTTCACAGTTAAATGTAGAAACCTGATGGTTAAAACTGACACTGTATTTTCTTCTGGAACTTAATGTTTTTGGACATGAAAGATTTTGACAAGAGCACAAACACAACAAGTACAAAAAAACAAAAGGGGAAACAGATAACACTGGGGCAATCTCTGATGTGGTTTTTTTTTGATAACTATAATCATAATCTGCCTAGGGTAAGCCAATTCCTGAAACAGTTTATGGGGTAGGGAAGGCCATCAGAATTAGAATGAGATGAGTATAAATGGGTACTTATCCCTGGTGCGTGTGTGTGTGTCTTATCATGAATGACTATTTATGTGGATTAACGGATGGTGAAGCCAACTGAGGAGCAAGAAAGAGATCTTACAGCACACATGCAAGCACTCTCAGGCAGGAATACAGTGGAAAACTCTAAAATGTCAGAATCCATTGGATATCTTGTTTTTTCTGCATGGTCAAACTGTACAGTTATGAATGACTAAATTACACTTCTGTGTGCACCTATGTGTATGTGCACCTATGTGTATGTGTTATATTTCATGAAGTATGTTATATAGAAAACATTTATATAGCCTACAATGTACATGAGTACACTTACCCATGTGACCTAGCTGTTTGAACTTCATGTGTCCATAACTACAGGTTTCACTGTGTGTGTAGATGTGTGTGTATTAGAAAGTGACTGCGTGTTGAGAGAGTGGTAATTACCATTCAGCAGTAGCTAAAGTGACATGTTTGAGGAAGAGATAAGGGAGCATAAATTAGCCTGGTATAAAACGGTGATATTTCCTCCACTGCTTTAGAAAAACCCATTTACTCTGCCTCTTTAGCATGTCAAGACCCCTGTCACTACCCTCTCATCCCCTCGGCCAGAGGAACTCATTCACACACATGTATATGCGTAATGCAGTCAGCCGGCTTCTTGTGAAAAAGCGCTCATCTGCATTCTGCTATTAACTTGGAGAGACAGAGAGAAACAGAGACAGAAAGGGACAGAGTGTGTGTAAATCAGTGTAATGGGGCCAGGACCTCAGAAGCTCTAAAAAGAGAGCAGACATGTGGAGGACAAGACATGATTATTTATTTATTTTTGCCTTTCATGAAGAGAAGCAGCGATACAGCACATCTGTCACTGCCGGCCACACAGTTGCCCCTACAGTCACACAGAGAAAAACATTAAAGCTAAAAACTGAATAAACGAGACAGAGAAAAAGAGTGACAGAGAGGACAGGAGTTGAGGATGGTAATAGTGGGTCAACTGAGCTGTCAGTTTGTTTCTTTAATTGTTTTCTTATTGTCATTATTTTTTTTTATTTAACACTGAAGTTATGAATTTCATAGTGTGGGGTGAAAATGCACAATACTTTTTCTGATTAATTTCTTCTTTGCACTAGGCTTCAAGGCAGGGCATAGGTTAGAACCACTGGGGCTTTTTGTTCAGGAGGCTGGATGTACACTCCATGCCTGTGTGAGTTTTCCCCAAATATTCTGACTTCCCCCTGAAGTCCAAGAACACGTATGTCAAGTTGATGCATGAGTCAAAACTGTCTATCAAAATAACTATTGGCATGCATTATACTGTTTGTGTGGCGTTGTGGTTGACTGTTTATTGATTTGACTCTTTGGAGCTGATTCAAAGACTAATAAAACACATTGCCTTACGAGCACTAGTTTACGTCCACCATCTTGGATTACACACCTTTTCTCGTGAGACTTGGCTCAGAAACAAAGCAGTAGCAATAAGCACTTGATGAAAATGTCAGATAAATCCTTTTGATAATGCAGAACAGAGAAAATAACTTTTTTGATAGCTATCTGTGCATTCAGTACACTCAATACTCAATAAAAATAATATTCAGAACAACATAAAGGTAACTTCAAAAAACACAAGTGTAATATTTGGTTTGACAAAATCACCAACGACAAATCAAAAACTTGCTTTGCCTTAACAACAAGCCAAAACCTTGTGATGTAACCCGTCATTTGGTCATGAGGTCAAGTCTGGCGGCTTTCCTTGTTCCGGGTCAGTGGCCTGTACGTTTTTGTTGCTAGACTGAAAGAAGATATGAGTACATCTGTTGTACTCATATCCTCTTTGTTGTCTTGGGCGTGTTGCTGCCCAAGATGACATTTGTTTTGTCCACATGATTGACCTTCGTTTGTTGTGATGCAGGAGTTCCTGGAGGTAGTAAGCCTCCTGTTTCCAAACAGAGGAAACATCCTCTGCTAAAAACAGAAGGGTTTTCCCACAGACAGGGATGTAGCGGTCTGGCAGAACTGTTGTAGAAGGTCTGATGGAGATGCTGACAGGCCTCTCTTTTCTCATGAAGCTTCAGTTGACAAGTGAATTGTGGCTGTAGGTGCTTGGGAGTGGTGGGAAGGATTGAACTCAGTCTGTGGCTCATAGGAAGCAGTGCCAGTGACTTTAGGTTCTCTACTGGGATGTTGCGATATTCTATTAGACTGAGGCAGAGTCTTTGTTCTCAGCTTTAACTTTGTCTAACATGTTTGGCTGTTTGGAGAGGTTTTTTTTTTTTTTTTTTTTGCAGGCCGTTGCTCTGTGGATAGTAGGGGCTAGAACATACAGCCCCCCCAAAGAAAAGCCCCAATGATACTGACCTATGCACTGCCTTGCAGCCTAGTGCTAAGAAGGAATTAGTCAGAAAAAAGTATTGGGTACAGGGGAATCTTTTGGTTTTCAGGATGGTATATTAGCCGCTGGAATATCTTTTCAGGAATGTCTTTGCAGTAAGGCCCCTGTAATGCCTTATTGAAGTGTCGGGGCTCAAAAGACACTCTGAAGTTTCCCAGTTTTTCTCTCCTTTTTGGGTTCTCTACAACAAGTGCATTCACCCACTCTGTGGGCTCTGTGACTTTGGAGATTATGTTGGTTTTGCTCTTGTTGCTGCTGTCAAGCTCTTCTTTTATTCAACTTCACAGTGGAAAGGGAATCCTACATGGTGGGCAAACCACGAGTGTTACACTTGGGTCAACACAGCAATTGTATTTGCCTGGGAATTCTCCTATTTCCTAAAGCACATCCCAAATTCTCACATTATCATAACACATTTGTTACATTACATTAGGCAGACACTTTTGTCCAACAGAGGAAACCAATCAAGCCACAGTAAGCATGGCAAACTGCAGCATAAGTACAGCTAAGACAGCATTCAGGTGTGGGTTAAGAAGTTATAGAGATAAAGTAGTTTACGATAGCAGGTACTCTTAAAAGAGGAGAGTTTTCAAGAGTTTCTAGGACTTAATGAGGTGGTCCAGCTCTTATAAAAACTGGTAGTTTATTCCACCACTGAGGAACATCTTCACAACAACCCAGAGGCAAAGGAAGCCCAGTTGCTGTAGTGACGTTACATCCCCTCATCCTCATGGAGGTGAAGAGAGAAAGAGAGAGAGCCGCTCTTCGCAAGGACCACCTGTGGAGTGTAATCATCCAGCTGTTTGCTGAACCGAGAGGAATGCTGGCTTGCCAAGGACAAAACCATCACTTCCATCACTTGCAAAGCAATCCACATAAGAGGCTGTTTTGTGTCTAGGCAGAGGAATGTAGTTAATGCAATTAACTAGTTGTGTTTACTGTGTTGTGTATGTGAGCCGGACTGCAAAACTGTGTTTATTTGTTATTGGCGCTGAAGTATATTCATTCATTGTTACTTTATCTGTTAAATGCACCCACTGGATCTCATTTACACATCCTCCCACAATGGAAAATGAAGCTTTTCCTCATTTCCCAGTTGAATGACCAGACTGCATGTGTGAAGTTAACCTCATATTGGTGCGCCCCTGTGTGGGAAACAACAGAACAGCTTTGGTTTTCTGGTGGCGAGAAGTTATTTTCATGTTTTGGAGTTCTATTCTTTTCTCTTCATTCCCTCATCCTTTCCCACTAACCCACGCACATGTGCACTCTTATCCTGGCCATCAGGCCTCTGAGTTCCTTCGTTCTCCCCAGGTGTGATGAAATCTAGTCCACCATTTTGAATCAATTGAGACTTCGTTACCATGTGATCTTGTATGCCATTATTGTAATTTTTACAGCCATCCTATCACACAAACACATGTATATAGATTGACATTTCTGTTTGATGTTAGTTACTTGTTTGCTTAGTCTATATATCAGTACTTCATTCCAAGTGTTGAAGTGTCACCATCATTAATACTTATGTAAATAAATTCTGATTCATTTTAATGAGAAGTTATTTGTGGTTATTGTACACATATTTATAACATTTGCTGGATGCAAAGGCCTGTGCTTGGAGTCCTTTCTTCCCTGTTACACTGTAGTCCCACCCCTGGTTGCAGGCTGGCACACACAGAATAACAGCTGTTTTGTGACTGATTTTGCTTTTTAGTTAATACTTCCTGATATTCATGTGGCGCCTTGTTTTGATAATTTATTTACATTACTAATAAACGTCAGATAATTATTAATAACCCTTTAATAACTAAACAAGTACTCTCTTTTGTTGCACAAAATCTCGAGTGATAATGGCTAGCCATTGGCTGAGCTGACTGTCAAACAATCATATTAGAAATAATATGATTGTGATATAAACTCTCCTGGTATGGTACAAAAAAGTCACACCCCTCAGGGTTGTCATGATTGTGAAGTCAAACAACTTAGACCAAAGTGGTTTTTTTGAACCAGGCTGTAAATATGTTTATTTCTGCTCCAAAGTTGGACATTTTAATGTGGGAGTCAGTGGAGATTGATTCACTTTTCCAGCCAGCCTCTAGCGGCCAGTCGAGAAACTGCAACAAATCCTAGTCCCACGTGAGCCTCAATGCGGAAGTTAGATAGTTGACACTTGGCTGTTTCATGTATTGTGTCATGATGGCTGCAGTCTTTTTAATTCCCCATAGTTTTTAACTGCTCCATTGCTAACTTATGACATCCTGCAATGTCTATGGCCTAGTGTAAGCTAAGCTCTGTGTCCTTTTTTTTTTTTTTAAAACATTGGATGAATTTGTTGCAAACACAATGAAATCTCTGTCCATTTTGTCACTATTTGAATAGCCACAGCCTTTAACTGACTAGTAGTTTTAGTTTAGTCATGAATTGTTCAAATGATTAATTCTCACCTTTGTTTTTTTTTTTTTGTATGTTTGTTTTTTAATGGGTTTAGCCTTGGGCATGGGCTATATAGTGTACTTACCTGTTGTGATCCTGTGGACGCAGCTTTGGCGTGATGACCAGACATCGCAGTTGCACCTGATCTGACATTGCAGCTGTATCTAATCATCTCATCATCATCACCTGTATATATGTCATCTGAAGACCTCAAGCTGATGCCAGATTGTTGTTCACCATCTGGTAACTCTCTCAGGCTCTCTTTACCTTATTAACTACTTTACCTGTCTATTGACCGAATTCTCCTGTGTTTTAGATCGTCTGATTCCCATTCTGCTTGTTCCTCGTCCTGCCTGTTCCTCTCCTCGTCTGTCTGTGGATTACCAGTCATCATCATCGTTCCTGTTCCTCATCTCTCCGGAGTATCAAGACTCCTAATAAAAGTATAAACTTTTATGATTGTCTGCTCTTGGATCTAGCCTAGTGTTCAATAGCCTAACATTATCATAGTTTGGTCATAGTTTGGAAGCCAAAAATTCTGCAGTCTTTTGGCTTCATCAGCTGTGAGGGTCCATGTGTTGCGCCTAACATGTCATCTCTCTCCAGTACATAAAAGAAGAAAGCTGCTCTTATTTGATTCACTCTTTTTGCAAATTAAGTCCATAAATTGGCTTCGTATGCAGCTGAAACTTAATTCACCCCTCAGTAGGAAAGGTTTTACTGATGTTAGCTTAAAGGCATAGGTGTCATTTGCCCTGGACAACAGGATGTGCAGCCTCATAAAAATAGACTTTTAACATGTCTTTTTCATAGAAGCATCATACTTCTCACTTGGCACCAAAGGCCCATTCTCCTATTCCAGCAAAACAAAAGAGAAATCAGCAGATCATTATTGCTAACATTGAGTGGCTTTCCAGAGTTGGGGACAAGAAGGTGCAAGTGAGGCTGAATGTGGTGAACTGAAATCAACACAAGTTGTCTCATTTTGCTGCAGCAACAGATGAGAAACAAAAGAGGTGCTGCTTTATAAACCTCTCAAAACCTTTTTTATGGTCAAAAAACAAGATTCACAAAAGAATGCATTTCCAAATTTCCAGGGCACACCCTTAAAACTTCGTAATAATACTGTGTCACAAATTGGCCTTTTGTGTTCAGAAGAACAGTTATTTAACCAAACTTAAATGTCTTTTAAGACATTTACGTTGCACATAAGTTGTAGTGAATGGATGAAAAAAATACAACCAAGTGTGCTTTGAAAAATTATTTGAACTCAAGAACTATGTGAACTTTTCTTATTTATAGCCCATCACACTGCTTTTCTTCTTTTGTGTTGTGAGGAGAGAGAAAAATATTTTATCCTTGAACAAAGTTAGAAAAGACAAAACCTTTCAGCAGTGCCACACAGAGAAGATTGTGAATCATTTCTATGTACCATGTGCTCCAGGTCGCAGGTTAGAGCCCTTGTTGCGTTACTTAGCAAACACGCACACTCAATCCACAGGGGAAGGGGTGAGATAAAGGGAGGAAAAGAGGAGAAGGAGTGGAGCAGAGCAGACAAGAGGCCAGGTCAGACCTCTCTTTAGCCTCACAGCAGTGGGGAAAGATAAGCCTTCTTTCTCACAGGTAAATAAAAGCCACACCCGGTATGCTTGTCGGGGTGCGTGTATTTGCCTGTGTGTCCTTTTATGTGTATGAACCTCTTTCTACTTCCTGTGATTTCTGCACCACTGATACAACCCCACGCACAATCTACACTCGCCCTCTTTACATCTGCCTCTACTCACGTTTTATTGTTTTTGTTTGTTTGTTTGTTTTTTTTACTTTTTTTTTGTTTATACATGTGCATGCATGCTCACATTTTGGAGTGTAATTTTTGATCAAAGCCTTTGATTTGAATGCACTGATACTCTTTTTATCTTAGTATTGGAAATTTTTTATTTTTGTAATAGTTATAAGCTAGCAGCTTTTTTTTTTTTTTTTTTTTTTTTTTTTAAAAGGAACCAGCCTTAATTTCATTTTGTATATTGACAATGACATCACCCTTAAGAACATGATACAGTAAAATTTAAGATATAGATTTTATATACTGGTCTTGATACCTGCTTCAATCATTTTGTATAATCCACTTCTATCCTGTTCACCTGCAGTATTTGGAGAGAACCCATCCAAATGTGCAAAGAAAAAAAAACCCTCTTCTCAGAACAGCCCCACCTAGGATTTAAACTGAGAACCTTCTAGCAATGTTACCAACTACCAAACTACAAAAAACACTGTTGCCCTTTCACTGTAGTACAGATAACTTTTGTACATATTGGAATTTCCAGACTCTAAGTGGTATGTTAAAATAGACATATTTTTTCCAGTATTTCTGACTTGTGTTATTGTGATTGATTATTGTCCTAGATGAGATGAGGCCATATTCCATGTCCTCAAAGTAAGAGCACCAAGGCCCATGCCTTCAGTTGCTGTCCATGTCACATTTTATACGACTCATATGACCCCTCCTGCACTTTATGGGCCCTCTGGAGGGTGAACCTATTTTATTCCTTTTGGGCTGAGCCTGACTAGAGCTAGTTACCAGGTATTCACCCCTCTCTCAGACCAGAGTGACACCCCAGTAGCCAACCTTCTAGTGAGGGATGTTGGACTCCTTGAATTTTTTTTGTTTTCTCACATCCATATATATTCTGAATTGCTCTTAGTCTGGTCTGTCCCTTGGGAAAAATTTGTCATGGGAGACACTACTAGTGGAAATTGCACCAGACAACATAGCCCCTGGGATTACTTGACCGTATAAACCTCTTCACCATTATAAGTTGGCAATTCAAGGGGATTTTTTTTCCACATTATAAGACATCATAAAGTAAAAAGAAAAAAAAAGAGAAAAAAAACATAGAAATGAAAGAGATCACACTTTACTTTTTATGAGTTTAAGTGAAGTTATGGAGAAACATCATGTACAACCAAGTGCTGAATGGTGACTATGGAAAGTAAAATGTGTAATGGCCACACACACACACACACACACACAAAGAAAAAAAAACATGTCTAATACACACAAGTACACAGCAGCCACACAATCTAAGCACCACTTATGAGGATCACAAAGAAGTATTGAGACTGGGAATAATTAATATTCAAATGGAACAACAGCCCTTTAAATGGATGCTGCACTTTGTTTGAAATAAAGATGTTATATGGATTTAAGGTTAATGTGCATAACAAAACCATTTTAAAAACATGATTTAAAAAAATTCCTCTAATTTATTACATCAATTTCTGTTTCAAAGCTTTGAGTCGCTGTATATTGTATATAGGATGAGTATTCATTCACAGTTTGATTCACTTAAACTTCCACCATCGAATATGCTAAGAGAAATATCCATTTGCAACAAAGATGAAAGACGAGTCCTAAGTAAGTGGAAAAGTAATCAGAAAGTGGAGTTAAAATAAGCTGGTATTAAGTGCATAATTAGTATTCTGCTATGAACTATGTCTTCAAAGTAACCTTCCCAAACCTGATTGAGTAAAATGAACAATAAGTGTGTCTGACAATAACAATCACATTATTCTGTTGTTGTTGGTAAACAAGCAGGTCTGGTGGATTAAGACGCCAGCCTATTCCTCTGCAGTAGCAACAGAAAAGCTGTGTACCAAATGAAACTGGAGAGGTTTTCCTCCATAAGAACAGGCTGTAAAATTATTTCACACGAGGAACACCAAATCACTTTACAACGCGGATTTACATATAATTAATGTCATACAAAGACGGGATTACTACAAGTAGTCAAGAAGCTGCCTCTTTCCTCTCACTGTCATTCACCTTGTCTTGATGGTAAGAGTGTTGACATGAGTTAATGCTGTTCTTTTGCTCAGTCTTTCCTATACAGTGAAATAGCAGCTACTAACACAGCTTGTAGCTTATTAATTAACCACACATAATTAAAATGAAAATATGCATATACAGAAAAAAGATACAGGTTATAATGATATTGGCTGAAATGTGGTTGAGGATAGCTTTTCACAAGACATTGGGAATTTCACTCTTTTTTCATCACCCCATCCCTTTGCAAACATCATGTAATCCAAAAAGCAGCGAAGTAGGTAAACAATGCTAGATTTTGATACCCTGGAATTCACTCATTATGAGTGTTTTCCTTTTCTTTCTTTCTTTTTTTGGGGGGTTTGCAGTAATTGTAAAGAAAAAAAACAGGCTAACAGATTAAGTAAAAGGTTCTGATAGTTACTATGTAGAGTTGCTACACTGGAGTCTGCAACAAACCAGTGAAGAGTGGAGAGGAAGACTGGATATTTTAAAGCAGCAGAGTTGATGGATAATGATTGTCAGGTGTGGCAGCAGCTCAGCTAGAAGCCCCGCCTACTAAAAGACAAACTCAGCTATTAGGGAGAGTAAGACACAAATCAGGTAGGGCAATGCAGTCTCCCAACAAGTTCATGTTGTGCAACAAGGATAAAGGAGAGTAAACAGTCCTTCAGTGCTCTGTCAACATAAAGAGACACAATGCCATTCCAAATTGTCCTTGATTACTCTAAATGAGAAGAGAAAATTATCAATGTCATGAAAATGTTGCTTAAGAACCAACATCATTACCCATTATACTAGTGTTATACATTGATTTGCTATGTTGCATTAATTTTATGAAACTTGAAGGATGGGCAACGCAGCAGTGAATCCAACTGCTCTTAAAAGAATGAAGTTTATTCTCATTTACAAAAAAAAAAAAAAATCACTTTCCAGACACCACTAATGACACAAAACAACTCGTGTATTCAGCTGTATGTACTGTTTTTTTCTTTTTATTTTATCCCACACAAAGACATACTGCTATTTGATCAGGTGACATTTTATAACTGGACTACAGGGAACTTGTCAGTCTCATCATGTCACTTTGGCCCTCACTGTTCTCTTGTATGGCAGAAAAAGAAGCTCAAAGACAAATGGAGAAAAATCAGGAAAAGTCAATCGAGAAACAAGAGTTGATCCAGTTGCTGATTGTTGTGATTGCCAGCTTGTTCAGAAATTTGGATTCAGCAGCAGATGTACTGATGTTTGATGATCACAATCTCAAGCACAAATACATAAACATTTTCAATAAAACACCTGTACTGAATATCTATATACCTTCAGAGTTATGATCATTTGCAAGTGCTGCATTTCATATGTGGTCTTGAGTGACCCAATGTGTTCATCTATGTGTCAATGTGTATGACAGGAAGAAAAAGGCATTTTTATAATCACAAGTGTAACATCAATGCAAGTGTGAGAGAGTGTATGTGATTTATTGTATAAAGTGTTTTGAGTAGTGGATAAGTTTAAAAAATGCCATTAATGTAGTCCAATTACCTTTTTTTTGTTTTCATGTAAAGTCAGATGTTTTAACAATTCTATTTCATACTATTTAAATCTCAAGAGGAAGAAAAGCATGACTAATGTCACTTTACACTTTATATCTGGACTGTAATAACAACTGGCAAACGGCCTGATGTAGATGAATTGCTGCAAAAGCTTCATGTGCGATTAGATTGAGTTTTCTTCATGTTAATTGTCTTTACATTCATCACATCATACAAGGAAGTAATGAAGCATTGACCTCAGAAGGCTTTACAAAGTATAGTCCTCTGAGCTGGAGATAAAGACCAGGGAGAAAAGTAGCTCGGGGGTAAAAGCAGTCGAGTCTCAAAAAGACAAGACCAGAACACAGATGAACTGATGGACAGACAGACACATTTACATACACGAGTTCATAGTGACAGACAGACAAACCTCTCTTTGAGTGGCTGTGATGGCAGTAAAAGAGAAAGGCTGGAAGTTAATGAGTAGATTGTGGGCCAATATCATAACCAGTCACCCACAACAACGCACTGCCCGTACTCCGTACCTGCCTGGCTGGCTGCACTGCTTTCTGGGAGCCGAGTGGCAGTGCAGAGTGGCGATGGGATTTGAGAGGTGTTCTGCTTGGACGACTCACTGATTTGCATTCAACAGTGAAGACACACAAACACATACACCAACGAGTACAGTTTCAAAGCACAGGCGCGTTGCAAAACAAAAACAAAACCTCTGTAAACAACCACACATACGCGGCCTTGTATAAGCACAGAGAATGTACAGATATTCAGAAATTATTAACCCCTCTCTTATTCAAGTATGTGTGCGTGTGTGACAGAGAGATGATTGGAGAGGGGATAAGGAAAGAAGAGGGATTAGAGGTTGGAGGGAACATACTTACCCTTCTCCAAACCCTCTTTCCTCACCTCTTTTTTTTTTCCTCTGGCATGTTATTTTTCGCTTTACGATTCTGATAATGATGATATTAGAGAGAAGGGGAAGGGGAGGAGGGAAGAGCTGAGAAGATGATGGGCGCCGCATGCGATTGTTCACCCTGTCTTCCCCCTTTTTTAACTGCTACACATCTCATGGAGAGCAACAAAGGGAAAGAGAAAGACTAGAGGATGGGGTGGAGGGGGGCCTCAATGACTAATTTTCCTTTCTTTTACGGCAGCATAAATTTAACAGGAGGGGGGGTTGAGGGGTAGAGAAGAAATCCTTTTAGCGCTCTGATTTATGTACGTCTGATGGTCGAATCATAGATCACCGCTGGAAGATGGCAGACACACTGATGATGATGGGGCCCTTCGACGGGGCCCACTAATGCTCTGCCGAACAAAATGTAACCAATCTGTGGGGGCCTTCAAGCATGCAATGATCCCCTAATAGAAACTATAGCAAACTATATGCCTGTCACCAGTGACTGGAGTGGGGGTGTTGTTGGTGAACATGTGAGTTGAGAGAGGCAGAGAAAAAAGGGAAGAAAATGCAGTGGAAGTAAAAGATTACTTATTGACATTGACATACAGAGAGGAGAAGAATGACAGCTTGAGGGCAAATGTTCAAAAAGAATGATCAAGAGCAAAACACAGCTATGAAGAGATGGAGAGAAAAAACAAGACTAGGACAACAGAGGCAAGACAGATAGATCTAGAGGCAAACAACCAAGAGTGGGGAAACAGAATGAAACGGGGGAAGCATGGCTGAAGAGGATGCTAAATGTCACGCTAAAAATGAAAAATCAAATAAAAACTCATCAAAAGTAGTAAACAGCTAAACAATAGACAACAACAAGTAAATGTCTCAAGTATCCGCCTTAAATCACCTAATCATACAAACTCATAGACGAATAGTGGAGTGCATGCAGCCCCACCAATCATCTTTATATCAAAACATCATTATGCTGCTTGACAGCAGCTAAGATTCCACAGTGACCTCGTCGTCATAAATCGTCAGCTGTTGCAGCACTAGAAAAAGAGTGTTTTCATTTAGAAATGTCAAGGCTCTCCTGAGCCTCGTAAAGACTGTTGGAGACTTGGGAGATCGGAAACAGAAGTTAAAGTGTTAAAGCCTGGGGGATAAGGAGGATAAGTGAAAATGGCAGGCCTGTAGAGACAGCAGTAGTCTGCATGTCAGACACCAAAAACAACTTGCCAATGTGAGTCTAAAACACATGATTCAGATGTTGAAGTTTAAATGTTTGGAATAGGTAATAACGTATTCCATATTGTAGGTACAAGTCTCTTTATGTCCACAGTGGAGCTTTAAGGTTACCAGAGTTGGTTGACCAGTCAGTCCACTACTTTAATCCATACTGAAACCTCATTTCAACCATCTAATTAATGACCATAAAATATTGCATCACAAGAACTATCTTAGAACCAAGATGGCGAATGTTGAGTCCTCTAGCGTTTCATCGGATACAGCACAAATTAAACATTTTTATTTGAGTTGTTGAGATGTTCTATCCATAGTTTTGAGGCATGTTCTTCTTGATGTATGTCTGTTAACTTTGTTTTGTCATTCAATATATTCAAACTCAAACATACAAGTCACTGGTGTCATCTTGGGGACTTTTGAAATGAGCTACTTTAGTTATCCATTTAGGATACTGCCATACCCACACAAATACCCAGAGTGGCTGTAAACTTGTAACAATCTTCCTGAGAAAAAAAACAAAACAAAACAAAAAAAACCCCATAAGAAAAGTGCTAGTGGCAGCATTTTGAAATAATTCTGGTTATGTTAGAAACATTTAGAGATTTTCTAATGAGCTTTTTCCTTAACTGTTTTCCAATACCAGTTTTGATGCTGTGCTGCTTTTCAATATATGTTGTATGGTGTAAGATGGTGTAATCTTGGACATGTTACAGTGAAGGAACAGTTCTGCACCTGAGATATTGAACTGCTGTGATAGAGTTTTGGTCTACCGAGAGTGCAGACACTACCTGTGGCATTTTCACATAATGTTATATGATATATACAGTATAGTGACTTAGCAGTTATCAGCAAGAAGGTTCCTGGCTCACAGCAGCAATCATTCTGTGTGGGGTTTGCATGTTCTCCCTGTGCTTGGATGGGTTTCCTCCCACAGTCAAAAAAAAAAAAAAAAAAAAAAAAAAAA
>JAOWBL010000018.1:13845697-13871434 GCA_028564865.1 Zenarchopterus dispar
GGTGACTTATGGGCCAGACTTTAAAAATACCATTAGCCTACATTAGGATGCTCCAGCGTCCATTCAACAGCGTTTCCATTGTGGGGACATCAGTTTGGGTCCCCTGACCATTTGACGTTCCCATGCCGTGGCTGTGTAAACAAAAAATTTGTCCCCACAACCGGTGAAAACCAGAACACACACACACAGACACACACACACACACACACGTATATTAGAAAAGTTTTATTCACCTATTTTCCTTGATTGTATGATCTGAATGTTTCAATGTAAACTCAACTGATTTTTCAATAACTTTCATTTCAAGCAATTTTTTTGAACTACTTTTAGTACTGTTTTAAAACTAATTCTAATGTCTTTATCACAAGTTTTTTTTTTTTTTGTTTTGTTTTTTTTTGGTCCATTGAATTTTTTTTTTTCCCCAAATGAAGCATTTCTAGTGCATCCATCTCTTATCTATACCTGCTTATTCGCATTCAGGTTTGTGCTGATCTAATGGAGCCGGTCCTAACTCTCTTTGATTAAAAGACAGGGGCACACCCTGGACAGGCCACCAGTCCATTGCAGGATCACATATAGACAAATAACCACACATCTTCACACTTGTTCCAATGGACAAGTTGGAATTATCAGTTACCCTGACATGCATGTTTGTAGACTGTGGGAAGAAGCTGAAGTACATGGAGAAAACCTACATAAGCACAGGGATAACATGAGAACTCCACACAGAAGGACCCCTGCCATGTGACACAAAATTCTGTTGTTTATACTGTTCTTGTTCCATGCTATGATTTTATTTTGCTGGTTTATTTTATCTTTAAATGTACCTGTACAGCACTTTGGTAATTCTAATGGGTATTAAAGCGCTTTACAAATAAAGTTTGATTGATTGATAACTTCATTGAGTGACATTAGCCAGTGGTGACAATTTCTACCTTGGACAGGTAGCTTTGCTGTAACCCAGCCAATCATTGTGCACCTCATGTACACTGCTGATAACCAATCAATGCTTATTTGATTATTCACAAGCACACCAAGACAGTAGAGGGCCAAAACAGGGAGCATTTGTTGTCTGTGTTGCTGAAAAGACTGATGAATCACAAAGTTTTAGGTTTAACTTTAACAAATGACAATTTTAAAAAATGTCATTCCTACAACCTGCCAACACAGCAGCATTGTGGCAACAGTTGATGGGTGTTTCTGGTTTACCTGACTCACAGCTAAAAATAAACTATTAAATTTGTTTCCAGCTCTGCATGCAAGAAAGGCAGGTGCTTTGACACAGTCCTGCCATGCCACTTGCTAGCCTTACCGGCGTAGCCACAATTTAACCGGTTGACTCTCCCAGTGATACATGAAAAGATGCATCAACTTCTGAAGGAAACAACAACGGCCATGGATCCACTACTGAGTTTGGAAAGGTCATCCCACTCAAAGTCAGTGGACCTCAACGCTCTTGACGCTACCAGTGCACACATGAATGATGGGGCAGAGACCAATACTCAGTTCTACAATTGTTCCTTCAGCACAGATTATTGATTGACTGAACTGAAAATGGTAACCGTTATTATTTTGCTACTTCAAAATAGTTCACCATTAACACTTGTTTGTGTGTTTCATCTTCACAGGAACAATGACAGCAACTCATCCAAGAATAACAGACTCTGGTACACACATAAGTGTGCAAAAGAAAAAAAAGTGTGTTTCAGAGAAACATATTGATACACCTAAAGCACAGAAACCTGCTGGTCTTTTCTTGATAATGCCCACAGGATGTTCTCACCTTTCACAGTTTGTCCAGGGCTCTATTTATAATCCTATCACTGAGTGCACACACACACACAGTTTGTTGTTGCACATCTGTATGTGCAGCTGTGTGTGTTTCTGTGTCGCAGTGGAGATGGATCCAAGTGTATGGTCCCAGCAAGGTTTGCTTCAGTGTGATAACAGCCTGTGATTTGTATCTGTAGATGATGCTCCAGCATAATAAATGTTCTCCACCTCTCACCTTCCCCCATCTCTGTCTTACTCTCTTATTCTGAATCTCACACACTCTTTGTCCGTCTTTCTCTTTCCTGCTCTTTGTCATTCTGTCTCTCTTTTTCCTGTCTATCTTCACCCTAAAGTTTCTGCTTCATTTTTCATCCAATGGTACTCTTCTTATGTGACATTTGTTCTTCTGGTTATTCTTTCTTTTTTACTCATCTGAATGCACATGCATGAGAACACGCACATGCAAGCAGACGTGTGTGGTCGAGAGTGAGAAGGTGTCAGTACTATTCTCAGGTCAGTTGGGTTTTATCTTTTCCACTTTCTGCTTTCACACATTAGGCAGACAGCCTGTAGGCTCAAACAGAGAGGAAATGAGACACAAACACACACACACGCGCACACATACACACACAGGCAAGCAGAGATTTCACAATCTGAACACTATGCTGAGAGATTTTATAATGATGACAGGCATACACACACATAGCAACACACAAACACATTCAGGTAGATGCACTTTGAAAACTGAATCACAACAACTACTTAGCAAGACTGGTTACTTCAGTCAGACAACCCTCGTGATGAAGACCTCAAAGGTTTTCTTAATAATAAAACACTTGAGTTTAGGTGTCTTTTAAGTCATACTTAGAGATAACTCAATGCCCTCAAACAGAAAGAATTAAAATGTAAATGTAAAATTTAAATGGAAATGAACAATGGAAATTTTGCGATATGTGTGGCTAGGGCACCAACTGGCATGAGGTCAAGCTTTATGAGTGCAGCGTGAGGAAGCGGAAATATTATCTAGTTAGGAAGTGCTATGTGTTCTCTACCACCAGCAGCCATGAGGCCATTCCCAAAGAGTCAAGCTTCACAAAAGGAATGCACTATCTAGTGAGAAGTGAGAATAAATTATGTGTGGCTATTACGCAAGCTGCTGTGAGGTCATTTGCCACATGTACAAAGCATACACAGAGGAAATATATTTTCCAGTAAAGAACTATGTGGCTTAACACCCACAGCCATGCCCAGCTAATAAAGTGTCACTAAGGGTACATTAATGTTCAAAATGCAAAAGCAAAAGTATCCAAAAAAGTGGGGAAAATCATTCTAATCTCCATTTTGCACTAATACCTAGTTAGTACTGTTAAGACACAGTATAGTAATCTTGTCCAAAAACAGTGTATTCTTTATTGGGTATCCATAAAAAATATAATTTTTTGAAAAAACAAGTTTTTATTTTGTTCTCTTATGAGAGTATAGTTTTGAGATAGGAGACTTTGCATTTTGGCCATCGATACACATCGATGTGCAGTGTGGCACCATCCACCATAAGGCTATTCCCAGTGTATACAGTGACACAAAGGGAGTATATTATCTAGTGAAAAATTGCTATGTGTGGCTATGGTATCAACAGCTGTCCAGTGTCACAAGAGAATACACCACCTAGTAAAGAACTGCCATGTTTGGCCTCGACCAGCTATCATGAGGCCAACCCCAAAAAGGACACGACACCACTCACCATGAAACCATTACTACCAAACCCAACATCACAAAACAAATACACTATTTGGTGATATTACAGCCATTGCCAACTAATAAAGTGTCACGAAGAGTATATACTACTGAGAAACTGCCATGTGTTGCTATGGCACATACTACTGTCAACTCCAACAAGTACAGCCTCATGAAAGAACTGCTATGTGTGGCCTTGCACTAGCCACCATAAAGACCATCCCAATGAGTGCTTCTACTCAGAGGGAATATATTTTATACACTGGAGACACTGGAGCATACATGTGATAAGCAGGTGCCTCTAATTCCTTAAACAGGTCTAGAAGTGAGAAGGAGTAATTGGAATAAATCATACAGATTGGTGAGAGTGAGCCTAAACTGCAGTTTGAAGTTTCCATTACGCTTTTTTGCAAAAGAAAATTGACAACTGAATTTGCGATAAAGGTAGAACTGCAGGTGGTTAATGTTTCCATTGAACAGTGTTTTTTGAATAAGCATGATTCTTGTAACTCTCCATCTCGTCCTGTGAGATGTTTTTTCAAAAGAATGAAAAAGAAAATGTCAGATTTAAAGAAGCTGGACAAAAACATGTTGAGTCTTTGACAAATTATTGCAATTGCAGCTACCGTTGCTGAGAAAATAGTCATAGAATGAAGGCAGTCGATGATCATTCATGATTATTCAGAGACAAAGCCCTTATGTAATACAGTAATCTATAATAATTAAGTAGTGTTATAGTAAACCTATATTGTATTAATGAGGCCAAAAACAGCTGGAAACTAGGATTTGATGACTTTAGATTGACTGACTGCATCAGAGACATGGATATGTGAAAAAAGCATATCCATTACACTTTTGCAAGAAAGTGGATTATTGAATCACCTGAAAAACCACCTGATGACAGCATAAATGGGTTTTTGTGATATTTGGGAGTTTTTCCAAATTAGGGCCATTTCCATCACAGGATTTCTTTTTCAATATTTGTTTTTTGTTTTGTTGTTTTTGCTTTTTTGTTGTTTTTTGTTTTGTTTTATTTATTTATTTATTTTGTTTGTTTGTTTTTGTGCCAATAGGGGTAATGGAGTCGCACCATCAGATGTTTGCCTAAGCTAGCTCCTAGGAATTGCCTTATTTGTTGTTAACTTGGGTTGTTTGTTTCATTTTCCATGTATTTATGCCTTTGATGTTTTGAGATAATGAATATATAAATAATGAAAAAACATCTTCACTTTTGGCATAAAGATTTTACTTTCTTTTCTGTCAGTCCAGGTCTGTGTTTAGTCTTGTGGGTACAATGTTTCCAGTTCAACAAAAGGATCCCTTACTGCAGCTGATCTATAGTTTTCTGCTGGTCTGTCATAAATTTCTGTCAGTGGTATTAGCCGAGGTTAGGCTGTATTCAATTCTCCTCTCCACAGTCAGTCCATCTGGCTGTTATCCTCTCTAACTCTATCCTCATCCTCACCTTAGCTCTGCCTAATTCTCACTGCTGCTGGGAGGGAACTTGTTGGCAAACCATTCTCTTCTTCTGCTCTCATCTCTCTTACTTTTACTCACATCTCCACTTTTACTTGTCATTTGTCTTCCTTTGACTCATTCCTTTTGGTTTTTCTACCTTCCTGTCTTATTACCTGATATTTACTCAGTTGTGCAGTACATCCGATCTTCTCCTTTTCCCCATTGCCCCTCCCTTTGCCTGCTCCCTCCGCTTAACTTCTCCTACTATTTTCCACTATTTGTTCAATGTGTGAAGAAGTGCTGAATAAAGCTTGGAGAGATATATCAGGGATATACCTGTAGCATGAACTTAGTCTAATTTTCCATAATGTACTGCAGCCCAATCCTCACCTTCATCATCTTTAGAGATCCTCTTATGGAAGTGGAAAGAAATCAATTTTTACTCTTATTAAGGGAAGCCTGCTCCTGCTTAAGTCTCTGATTCAAGTGCGTGCATATGAGATTCTTTCTGCGCTTTTTCTCTCATTCTTAGAATCTTTCTTTTTTCTTTCTCTCTGTCTTTAATATAATACTCTCTCCTTTTTCCCCTTTGTGTTCATTTTTCATTCGTACTCGTCTGCCTGCGATTATCCCAGTGCATATCAGAGGCTCTTAATGAAGATTCACAACATTTTCTACCCCCAGCTAATACCTTATCAAAGGAGAAATCTCGTTCCAGAAAATCAATTTTCTTTCATATTATTAAGTCCTCCTCTACTGCACTTGCATGTGTGATTCCTTTGGTTTAGTGCTGCAAAGCAACAGTGAGGGGCTTAACCCTGAGAGCCCTGATCACTTCATCCATGCTCACTTGTCTGATATACCTTATAGCTGAAGAATATATAATGACACAAAAAAGAAAAAAGATCAAGGCATTGTATGAGTTTGCTTTAAACAAAAATTAAAAAGACAACAACTTTTCCAGTGCAGAGTATATAATTATACACAAAGTTTTTATTTTGGCCATGTTATTAATGTAAGTTCCTGTTTGACCAAAGATCAGTCTATTGTAATACCTTTTTTTAAGTTGAACTTAGTTTCATTTGGTTTTGTCGTTATTCCAGAGAGTCTTCTTAAAACATAAAAAAATATATGAATTAACCAGACTATAATGTGAGGCAGGATTACTGGTAATGTGTGCCTTAATTGGAGGTGTTTGCCACAGTGGAGACAGCTGAACACAGAAGTTAGTTTAGTAGTGATGTCCTAAACCTCGCTGTTTACCACAACTTTCTCTCACTTTATTTAGCTTTTAAGCAATGCAGGCTTGAGGTACCATTCTTCCTCAGGTTTTACATTCTGTCAAGCATAGAAGATGTAAAAATCAATAAACCAAGGTCAAGATAATGTTACTCATCTCACCAGAAGAAATTTGTATGTCAATATGAGTCAGTGAGAGGTTGGAGTAATTCATATTGCTTAAGATATGAAGAGTCTTCCCACATTTGTGTACTGGCCTCTTGCAGATAAGACAATGATATTATTAAAATATATTTTTTTAATTCTTTGGAGGATTTAAAAAAAAAAATCTGTATATCAATATGATTTGGCTCTAATTTGTCCTTGTGATGGACTCAGTCCTAGATTCCTGAACTCAGTCAGGATGAGGAATAAAAAAATATTGTCACCCAACCTCTCAGGTTGTGATACATTAAATTCTTCTAAATGGAGATCAATTTTCACCCAATCAGTTCTGCCAGTACCAGCCATGCTAACATACACATACTGTACATATTGTTTCATTTCTTCATACTTACACTTGAAGAGTGTGCACTTTGAGTACTACACCACACACGAAACTAGCTTTACACCCAAATATGGATTGCAAATAGTTTACATTTCATATACTGTTCAGTGATAACATTTCTCTTTTTGCCAATATACTGTATATTTCATTACTACTCCTGTTAAATGCACAACATACTGTAAACCTGTCACTGTATGGAATATATACTTACAGGATTCAGTCCAAGTATACATTACCAGCGCTGCATTACTTTCCCATCAGAGTCTTAAATTCATTCATTATAAACTAATCGAAAGGATTTATTCATAACAGAGGAAATGCTGCCAAGTCAAGCTCTTTAAAGCCTCTTGAAAGTAATTGGGAAGGAATATGTGTAATAGAGCAGCCAAGGTTCAGGTCCAGCAGTGAGTAGGGTTCTGCCTGCCACATGTTGCTGCTGTCACAAGGATGTAAAGAAAGGATCTGAATTCTATCAAAGCAAGCAAGATTATGGCATTAAAATGGAGCTTTAATGAAAGCTGCCAAATAAAAGTTCAAAATGAAAACAAACTGAAAAACAGTTTGATGAAAATAAGAAACAATTAATGTTCAATGAGTCATGTGGAACTGGCTCAGGAAGCAACAGAGAGAATACATTTGGGTGCGGGAACAAGCACAGGTCGGATGATCACATGAAGATGACTTGATGAGGAATCAGGGAAAACATGGACATTGTGGACATTTCTAGTAACAGGTATTTTTGAACACACTGTTCTTTGCATTTCTGGATACAATGATATACAAATGTTGTCACTGAAGACAAATGATTTGAAAAAAAAAAACAAAGAGATTTCTTTAAAGAAACACTGTTTCCAGTAACTGTTGTATAGAAACTTATCTGCACGTTATCTGATAGCACTGACTGGTGATTTTAAGTCTTTGACTTGAAATGTCAGATTATATGCAGAATTTCTTGATTTTACATCAACATATACAGCATTCCCAAATGACTACAGACACAGATAGCATCCAGTTTATTTATTTATTTTTAAATTATTATTAATTATTATTATTATTATTATTATTATTATTATTATTATTATTTGTAATTAAAGGCAGTCAGACCTGTGGTTAGAGGTAGATCTTTGAGAATGACGTAATTGTTGCAGCAGAATTACAACAGCATTATCTCTGTCTTTGAGTGGCCTGAACCTTGAGGGGAAGACAACTGTAATAAAATCACTGTGCTGTCAGAAAAGGTGCACAGCAAACTATTTAAAAGGTGAGTGGAAATAATCCATGACAGTGAATGCCTTTGAATTGTCAAGACAAGTGGTTAGTTCACAGGGTATATAAAGTTAGCTGCTGTTGTTGAATTTATGTTGGGCTGGTTGATTTTGCATTTATACTCAGTTTGTGAAAGTATTCATGTTCATGTCAAATACAATTGCAAAATCTGAAAAGGACAAACTCAGAAGGTAAATCAGAGCATGGTGCACAAGGAAAAAAAAAACAAAAAACATAAAAGCAAAACTAAAGGAAACAAATGGCGATCACTCAAAACCATCTATGGCTTCAGGCATTTTTCCTTAACTTGCTGATCAAAACCATGGCAGACTATGATAACTGGTGGGTAATAACAGATCACATGTAACTGATAATATTACGATAAAATAAATACATTTAATCAGCCTAGATTACATTTGAAAACTTATATAATTAGATTCTAATTATTTTGTTAAAAAAAAAAACTTATTTTTGAACTTTGAAAAAAAAAAAAGTGGTAGTTTGTCGGGCCTTGATTTAGCAGTTGAGATCCACTGCAACAGAGTGTGGGAACAAGGCCTCTGCTGAAGGAACAGGCTCCAGAGCCACAATATGATAGATAAAGTAGAGCAGGGGTAATGATGAGGCATCATCGATGTAAATGATACTCGGGGAGACCTGGAGAGATGTGTGTGTTTGAGTGTGTGTGTGGTGGATGCTGGAGGCCTACGAGCAGGTGAAAGTGAGAAAAAAGGGAGAACGATGCGAGACACCAGTACTCTTGAGAGATGGGAGCAGGTGGGAGGGAGAGTGGGAGGGGGGTGGATGGATGGAGGGAGAGAGGGAATAAGGATGATGAAGAGGGAGAGGAGAGAGAAACAGAGGTGTTGGGGTGGTGATATATGTAGGCCTGTCAGAGAGTAGTCGGGGAAGATACAGTATGCTCCTTACACTGGGGAAGCAACACCCCCACCCACTAAAAGAACACACACATACATTTGGCTTCCATCCTACACACACCTACCTACCATCTCTCTCTGGTTTGGCCTGGATAGAGAGGCTGACTAATAACCTAAAGGTTGTCGGGTTGATCCCCACCACAGATGGGGGTGTTCTCTGGCTGTGAGCTGGCAGCTGGAGGATTCAGATGTTACTTTTAAACTTTTCACCAGCAATGTCCTTGAATAAGAGTCTCAAGCTGCACTGCAAGTAGTCTCAAACCTTCTCTGATGAACTGAAAATGTATACTGAGGTTTTTGTGATAGCAGGAGGAATGCAGAAAGCCTTGTGATAGTCACCTCAGTAAGCTGGTAGTAACTGATGAACTTCTAAAGTCTGAGGCTGCACCAGTCGGACCGAAGAGCACTGCAAGCTTTCCACACAGGCGTGACATTACTAAAGATTAAAGGACAAAATCTGATGCTTTTAAACATGCTGCATAATCAAACTGAAACGTTTTCCTATTGAATGACAACATCTATTTTCATCTGCCGATGTTCTGGTTAAGTTTCAGTTTAAAACTGATTTTGGGTTTTGGTTAGGCAATCAAAAGCTAGTTTATATACTTTATAATTTGGGAGTGTCATCTAAAGAGCAGTTTTCCCTTGAAAGAACACTGTAGTTTTGTTGTTACTTCGTACAATGACAATATAAACTATTCTAAGAAAGACAGAAAGAAAGAGAGAGAGAAAGGAAGGAGACTGCTTTTAAGACAAAACCTTTTGTATGATTATACGACTTTTTCTTCAAGACTTCACACTGATTTCTTTATTACAGCTGACAAAATCCCCCTGAACATATGCAAATAATATACATATGCT
This sequence comes from Zenarchopterus dispar, assembly GCA_028564865.1. NCBI lineage: Eukaryota > Metazoa > Chordata > Actinopteri > Beloniformes > Zenarchopteridae > Zenarchopterus > Zenarchopterus dispar. The sequence goes on from JAOWBL010000018.1 coordinate 13,855,514, forward strand.
AATTCTTAATTTAAATCAGAGAAGAATATGCACAAAGGAATCACTTTTTTCATAAATAAATTTGGAGGTCTTCTTGCAATTCTTATGGTGTTTAGAGAGTCGACAACAGTACATTTACGATTATAAATGTATATTGTTTTGGTTTACAGGGTGTAGTGATTGATTCCTGCTGATTCTTTGGAAAGCAGTCTCTGAAGTAAATAAAATTATGTAATATCAAGGATGATACTCTAACATGTTGACACTGAATTTGATAAGAATTGTAATCTTAAGATCACAGGTTTAAAAACTGGCCATATTACTTTGAATTTATCAGTTTTAATTAGTCTTTCTTGTGTTCTGAATTTATCAGAGTTCAGGATATCCAGCTATGTTTTTGATATTTGGGTGGAGAGAACAAAACTAACGCAAAGGCTGGAGCTAAAAAAAAAAAAAAAAAAACTCTCAAATTTATCTTTTCACATCACAGATTATAAAACATTTTTCCTTCATAATGAGGATCTGCTTTTTCTAATAGTTGTGGTTATTGTTTCTGTATGTTTAATTATATGTGAAAATGAGAGCGGAAGAGCTCAAAGATTAAAGTGGTTTAAGAATCCTAAACAGTGTCACTCAATCTGATGTTGAGGGTAAACTGGATTGGTGTTAGATTTTAATGTTTTTCTTAACCTCTTACTAATATAATCCACAAGTTAAACAACATAAAAGAGTGACAGTTCACTACCGAAGTAATTTATAAAAACATCAATTATAAAAAAAAGGAAAAGAGAAAGAGTTGTGTTGTCTGTCTGCATGGATTTCCTGAGTTTAGCACACATGTGAAATATATGTGAGGTGTATATGAGAAGTCAGTCCAAAGATGAGAATCGTGTGTGTGTGTGTTTTCAGTCAGAGAGCACAGTAATCCATTCTCTCCACAGTGGTATAGAGAGACAGTGCTGTCGTGCCGTGTTTCACACACACACAAACACAGAGACACACTCAAATACACAATCTGTTGTCATGCTGTGTTACATGGAGTCGTGATCACATTATCTTGCGCTGGACCCTACACACTCATTCACTTATATAGCATTCTCTGTAGATTTCCTTCATGCACACACACATGCACACTGTTGGCTTACCTGATGGGCTGCTTGGGAGGAGAGCAGCCTTCGCACACACACACACTACCTAACACACAAACATGCATGCACAGTGGTCCTGCTGACAAGCTCTTCCACGCCAGATTAATCTGGTTTACAGTCTTATCTGAGCACAGATAGAACCTCCACAGGCACATATACACACACACACACAAAATAAAAAACAAACAAACAAAAAACGTGCAGATATAATATCACAAACACCATTTGGACCGAGAGGAGTGAGGAACTGCAGACTTGGAAACACACACACACACACACACAGAGTTATAAACACAGACCGATCTCAAGAATACAATTGCCTGTTTGTCTGCAGGTGGGCTGGTCAGGAGAAAACAGCCAAACTAAACAAAACAATAGAAAAAGAGAGCTTATAAAAAAAGCAGGTACTGAAAAGAGAGAAGGCGTTTGTCTATGTTAAAGCTGTAAGCAGGTGGGGGGCAGCAGCAGAAAGTTTGAATCCGACAAACATCACATTAGTCACAGCGAGGCATTTCCACTCACTCCCCCACATCTACTCCAATATAACCACAAGAATACTGAAGCTGGACTCCTCCAAACTTGTCTGTCCTTTCTGCCTCTTCAAGGTCAGCTTACAGTCGAAAGAATTGCTTTGTGCTTTTCACTTAATCAAATCTCTGTTCTTAGGAGTCTTCACTGCCAGGCAGGCTTATTCGCAAATGCATTTTAGGACTAAAATGTTGATTATAGCTGTATCAGACTAAAACACAGAATAAGTAGAAGCAGGCCTAAACATATAATAAATCTCTAGGAATAACTTCTGATTTCTTCTGTGGAGAAGTGTTTAATTAGAAATCATAAGTAATAATGACTTGATGTGAGCCAGGTTTCCTCAGCTGTCAACTCCTGGTTTTCAAAAAAAGGCATACAAATATTCAAATTTGAAAATAAAAGTTTGATCTCAATTAAAAAGTGTTCAACATGAAAATTAACTGATTTATTTTCATTTTGTTTTGTGTGGTATAAAGCTGGAAAAAAAACACAAAACATTAAGGTTAATGTTTTTCAGGAAAGTTGAATAAATACCAGATGCCTTCTGTCTTAGTAAAAAAAAGAGAGAGAGAGAGAGATCTAAAAAAATTAAGAAATTGAAAAAAAATGAAGACCTATTCCCTCTTCTCTTCTTCTTCCTTTTCCTCCTCCTTCTTTCCTTCCTTCAACTTTCTTGGAGGGGATGTATTGATTTGGTGTCTGCTTTCCATCCAGAAGATGAAATAATTAGTGAATGCGGAAGAGAGAGGAAGGAATGAAGAAAGGAAGGAAAGAAAGAAGGAAAGAAAGAAAGAAAGAGAAAAGAACAAGTCTGTTGGGAAAAAGGGAGCAGCCAGTAGGATTAAGATGATTTCATTAACTATCCTCTGTGACCTCTTCCCCATTAAATCCCCAGATTACACTCTCTCATTCACACACACACCTAAACACACATACACGCTCATTTGGCTCAGTTTCTCATCAACTGTGTGTGTTGATTTCAACACTAAGGGGAAACCTGCTTCCAAATGATTAAGAAGAAATAATGATAGAGATCATTTAGTGACAGTCATTTAAGTTATAATTAATTTCTCAAAGTCTCAGACATCGCTTGTCCTGTTATTTGATCAAAGTTTGAATGATAATATATATTTTCAATCTCTTTAATCAGTCAGAAACAAAAATACACTAATAATAAAGATAAACTGATTAATCTATTGGCTGATTAATTGCACACGCTGATTATTGATCATTTTATATTAATCAGTATCAGCTACAGAAAACCAATATATATCTACCTCTATAACTTGTATATGGAATAAAATGATACAATATTCAGGAAAAAAAAAAACGACTTTATAGGCAAGCATCTACTTTAATTGTAAACTCCAAAAGAACAGAGCAAATGTTTTACTCTTTAAGGATGTTGTCCCATGCAGATGTTTGTAGAGATATTATTTAGGGTGAACCCTAAACAGGCTGCCGGTCCATCGCAGTATCAAGGATTTAACTCTGTTTAAGTTTAAGAGAACCAGGTTTCTGTATAGCGGTAGTATAAAAGTCATGAAAACTTTGATAACAACCACACTGGGGGTGTTGAGTGTATTTTCAGCGTTCCTCCTCATACAGTTAGCTGTGCCTCATCTTTTCAAAAGGATGACTCATTTCTAATTTAATTTCCCCCTGTTTTCCTCTCCTGCTTTACTGAAATCCAAATTGTTTCTGTTTGAATAAAGAGAAGAAAAAAATAGACTGCAGATGTGTGTATGCACAATAACAGTTGTGTGTCATTACAGTTATGATGGGAAACTACAAGGAGAACTAGATGACTGCCAACTCCAGTTTCTCAGCAATTTCTCCGTATGCCTCAGTCAAAAGCAGTGAGGACTGTGAAACTGAACAAGAAAAACAAAAAACAACATCTGGGCTCTCTTCTTGTCCATTCCTTCGTGTCTGTTGTCTTTCTGTTTTCTGTTCTCCATCCTTTTTCCCTCCCATTCTTACGTTCTTCTCTACCTACCACAGCCTCCCTCACCCCCACCCGCCCTTTCCTTTGCCTCGTAACGGACAGCTGTCGTCAGTGTGTGAGTGTGTGTGAGTGTGTGCATATGTTCTGGCTGTACTGAATGCTGTGAGTGGCCTCTACTGGCTGACTGAAGGGAATTAAACTGATTCATAGAAACTGAACACAGAGAGTTCAACCACTGCACAGTCACATAAAAAAGGAGTAAACATGTAGAATTAAAGTTTAAAATGCAAATATAGTCTTTGAGCAAGCAATTGTGCCAGATGGAGTCCAGGACATAAAGCTATATAGTTATTGTTGCTCAAATGTTTTCTGTTGTCCCTTACAGTAGAGTGAACGTATCTACTGGTACACGTGTGTGCTTGTGCATCAGAGAGAAAGTGAGGCTCTGCTAGGTACACTGTACAGGGAACAGCAGGCCATAGATTTATTGCTTTCAGGGTAGTGGAAGGCTGCAGGCCTCAGGGGTCTGTCCTCACATCAATATAACAATGACACACATCGACCCAACAACGGCCCACTTGCTTCATCACGAGAACAAAGTAGCATCAATAGTTACACAGAGAGTGCCAGAACACTGGTTAAGTACAAAACAGAATAGATTGGGATGGAACTATGCAGCATGTGGATACTGTTATATAAAAATGTTAAAGAGAAATATATATATATATATATATGTATATATGTGTGTGTGTGTATGTATTACATGACTAAAATGACTACTGCATATTTTATTTGAGAACACGTTTGAAAAAGGAAAGCCATGAGCCTTTGACATAAGATGCAGCACTCTTGTTTTATTTACTTGTTTATTTGTTTGTTTGTTTGTCCCTTTAAACCTTACAACTACTTTTTTCAACATTATATTGGAATTCATAATTCTTTCAAAAAAGCTACACATTTGTTCATGTAGTTTCCATTTTCTCCATGAATTCCTAATGCTATTTGGATATTTGAGCAACAACAAGCAAGATATGCTTTTTGGAAAGTAAGAACCCATGCTTATGTGTCAATCTTAATTCTCTAGGCACTTCTAAAAGGTTGCACTATCACTATATGCAATACATACATCTTTGCACTCCATGTACTACATTGTTGTACAAAACTGACTTTTCCCAGTTAACTCTTACAAGCATCTGCTATCAGAGTAAAAAAAAAATCTAAATAAAACACCACAAAATTCATATTTTTTTTGTTGTAGAGTACAAGTCAAAGTCAAGAAATAAGCTGAGGAATACAAAGATTTGTTTACAAGGTCCTTAGTTTTAGACTAGTTGCATTTACAAAAAAGGGCTCACACAATGACAGCAAGAACTTTTGGTGGCACTTGCAATTGTACTGACATAAATACCAGGTTCTGAATTTAATGTTATGGGTGAGTTACTACCTTTTTGCAAACAAGCAATAGAACTGTTCATTTATAAAAGTAAATGGATTGTGGCAAATGCACTTTAAGTTTAAAAAATGTTTGACTTTTTTTCAGAAAATGGACCAATTCAAGTGTGAGAAACTGATTTTAACTGTTTTGTTTTTATTTAACTAGTCACTCCAAGAACACTTTAGTTTGTAATAAAATATAAAATATTTTAAATTCAAGTGATTCTAGTGGAAACAGCTTTCAAAAAAAATTTAGGGGGCCAAAGGTGTATTTATAAGAGGTCAGGAGCACAAAGCAACAATGTTAACATTTTAATGTATTTCATTTATTTGTTTAACTTAATTTAATGTCAAATTTTCACATGTTTCACAAGTTACCAGAAAGTTGCAATGCATACCCAGTAAGGTTGTCACATCACAGTGGTTGAGTGATGAATGGACTTGTTCTGCAAAAATCAGCATTGATCAACAACGTGATCACCACCTTTGCTCTTTAGGATATCTAAAGAACTACTTGATAAATCTAAAATGGGGACATTTACAATGCGTGTGAGTGCATCTGACACGTTTACTTGGAATGTGCAACACAAATCTTATGTGATGTGCGTGTGTTTGATAATAAAACCGTAACGATCCAAGCTTTTATACACTTAGCAAGTGTTTTATCATAACAGCCATGGTCATAATAGCCATGGACCGATTTCATGGTCGTTCCATGACAATGACGTGTTAGATGTCACCATGCATCCACGCTAACACACAACTCAAATTATTTGCAGTCAGTACTATAAATATGCACACAAAAATAAGCTTTTGGCCATGCTTATTTACATTGATTTCTCTGGAATTAAAATAAAACAGCAAAAACAAACAAACAAAAAAAAAAATCAAGGTTACATAACTTACAACGACAGCCTTTAGTGGCAAACACATCTTATGTTTGAGGCAAGTAGAAATTTAACAAACAAACAAACAAAAAAATAAGGAAAAGTTAAATTTAGAAAGAGGGCAGTTTTAGAAAATAAAAAAGCTCTTGATTTTATGGTGTGAGATATTTTGTATCTTAAAGAGGCTGGACAAGATTTCAGTATTTCCACTTCACTAATACGGTTGTACCTCTAAACCTCTAATGCCCATCCTGCAACATCCCATAAAGTCTGTTCAAGACATTCATGTCAGATTTTGAATCAAATTTTCATTTTAGGTGAAACAGTGCCCGAAAAGATAAACAGAGGACAGGAAAAACTCATTAGAAAGTAGAGGCCGACACAGGAGGGAACGGTGAGGAAGGAGGGAAAGAGACCCAACATGCTGTAACTGAGTTGAGAGTTTGTTGCCACTGAGTGATGAAAAGTCCATATGTTACAGAGCCATCATAAATTATGTCCTACAACGTATGGCGAAGGTGCATCGGGTTTGGTGTGTATCTGTGTGTGTGTCATCCAAAAATAGGACACCCACACTGCTAGTCAGACAGTTAGCCAAGGAAACAAATAGCTGTCCTCACCACCAGGACAGACCTGCTTCAAATATCCCTGCCACACCTCACGTGGCCCAACAACATGCATGCGCAAATACGCACAAGCCGGATGCAAATATGCATGCACTGACTGCAGCTTAGGTACTAACTGTAAAAACCAAACCGAATTATGTGAATTTCACATTTTGAATAGTGACAGCAGAAAGAACAGGTGTAAATGAAAGTGTATGCATCTTGGCAGTATTACTGTTACTGTTGTGTTGCTCATTTTTTGTTATTTTAATCAAATGAATAGGAAGGACATAGAGAAGAAGGTTAGAAAGGGAAAGGTGTAATAATGAGTAAAAACAGTCACAACATGGAAAGAAAGATCTGTTGACTGAGAGCAGTAGATGTGAATCAGTTTGGATAATAACAGTTAGCCTGTCAATCACTGAGGCACTGAATGTTCTTTCTGACCAACACGACCAGTCACGTTTAAAGCCCAAACCTAATCACAAAGGCATCTTGCACAAGTTCAACCGGGTTCCTTTGAATATCCTGGTTTGATTTATATAAGTGAAAGTAGCTCTGAAAAGGGATTATGATGTGCATCAAACAAGGCCAAAATGATAATAAAATACTATACATTAGTTAGGAACTAGTAAAACCAGCATTTTTTTAAATATGCATGGATCATGTACCATAATCTTTGCTCTGATCCAGCAGGACACAGCCAGAGGTGGCAGGTGATCTTGCCCCAGTATATAATCTCAGACCAGAGAATGTAGCACTGCTACCTGACTGTCTGTGTGTCCCTGCTCTGTTTGTGTGTTTACTAATAAATCATCCCATTACACATCATAAGTAGGCCATCATAATTAATTGGCCAGTCGAGAGAAGCTCTGACAACAAGCCCCCAGCGGTGAGTGTGCAGATACACACACTGCATGCGGACACTCTAACACAAGCAGAAGTTACTGTTGTAATGAAAAAGTATGCATGCGTAACTACAGGAAACACTACACACTTATGCATGTAAATGAGCACACAAATATTAAATCCAGGAGCTTTTTTCTCCGGCACACTGTCAGGACAAAAATCTATTTATAGCTTTACATTTACAAGTTTACTTATGCAGTGCCTTAACTTTATTCACTCTGAGTGCTAGCACTTGACATGAAGTTATGGTGAATATTTCTGATTGTTATGTAAAAGGAGAGCGATGGAAAATGAAAAGGCCAATCTAAACCTTGACAGTATTATTACATCTAAACCTTGTTTCTCTTTTGCCTCCCAACAATCAGCAAACCTCCTTTGTCACCTTTTGTTGTTCCCACATCAAAGCAAGTTGCATGAGAAGCAATAATGCATTGCATCCTTGCAGTCTATGAGAAGGTCAGAAGGTATACAGATACGTGGAAACACAGAGGGAGCATGAACAATGTCCTGACATACACAAGAGAGCCCGCTGCAGGAAAGGAAGGATGGCCAGGTTTGTGGGTATGCGCGTGCACTAGATATGTGCATACTATGAATGTGTCAAGGTCTGAGACTGTCTATGTGCGTACAGATGTGCACACAGCTGCTTTGTTTCTTGCATCTGCATGCATGACTATATGTAGCAGCATGTGACCACATATAGCATTAGTGAAATAGATAGGCATTGAAAGTTTGTGAGGGTGTTGGTGCTAAAAAGAGAAAAGGGAAAGGTGACCCTGGAAAGAAGAATGAATGACCTCTGATACCCATCTTTAGATCAGAGGAGAAAAAGACACCTGATTGGGCTTTGAATAATTTAAAGGGACATTCCACACAGGCTTGTAACCCCACCTCCTAACACTGAGCTAAAATAAACAAATGTTACTCTTGACTTCAGGTGAATGACTGATTCAAACTATTTGTTGCTTGTATGTTTCTCAGGGTTTTATTGCTTTTTAACTTATTCATTGCTTAATTTGCTTTTTCCATACATGATATATTTATTATTTTCTCTGAATCAATAACGTATTCAGAAGGACAGTCTGTTTTTCTAATCCTTATCTTGTTGCTGACCTGAAGGTCATATGCACAAAGATGGTCGCCTGTTTGTAAGGATTTTGATGACAAGAGAATCGGATGTTCTGAAGAGTATAAAATCTAACTATATGAAAATAAAAGCCATAACTTTTTATTCATAGTACCAAATATACACAGAATATGAATCTCTAGAATTGATGTATTTTTTAAAAACTTACAGCTAGTTTGAAATCATATAGTTTTGTTCAAAAGTTACTATTCCCTCTTTCTGAGTGCTGATGACCAAACTCCAGTTGCTACATTTAACAAGACATTTAAAGGAGAAGCTGAATACTTTCAGAACAACATGCTGACTCGTCAGAATTGGTCAACCCTTTATCAAGATAAATGTATAAAATATAGATGGAAAATGTTCTATGACAAAAAATGATTAAAAAAAAAAAGATGGAAAATGTTCAAGGAGGTGGGGACCACTGTGGCCTCTTGGTTCAAACCTCAGCTGCATAATTCCTATGGAGTGTTTTTCTGTATGGCCCTGTGATGCACTGGCAACACAGGCTCCATCCCAGCTATGACGCTCTAAGAAGTGCAGAAAACGGATGGATGGATGCTCAATGAGACACCAAAAACATAATACATGAAGCTCATAATATCTCTAAAATGTTCACAGAATAGTTTAACCTTTTAAAAGTGACAATGGTAGTACAGTGGAACAAGAAAAGTGGATAAGTTTTGAAAATATTTTCAATCCCTTTGAGTTAAATCTTTTTTTTTTTTTTTTTTTTACAAATCAAAAATATCTGAACAGATTTGGTTTATTCATCCATACAGTTCTTCTGAGCAGTAACTCGTTAACTCATACATTCCATATCAGCAAAAACTATTCATTTTGGTGCCATTAGTTAAAGCCAAAATGAATAGTTTTAAAACGTTAATGAAATCCATTTTTTAAAAATCATTATTAATAAAGGAACATTGTCCCATGACATAGTTGTGTCAGCTACAGTTACACCTTAATGAATGCAAGTTCCCAAAAAATGAGGCAAAGTGACAAAGAGAAACCATTATCTTGTTACATTTGTCTGGAAGCTCAAAACATTTCTAAGATTTATTGGCTTGATTTGGTGAACCCTGCACTCAAATTAGTGAGTGAGAGGAGGGAGAAGAGGAGCGTGAAATCAAGGTCAGTATTATCAGGGTCAAGTTTAGTTCACCTCTGATGGTTTGCATTATGTAGTTAGCTGACTAGATTAGCATGTTAACCCAATGTAGCCAAATTCTTTCCTCCAATTCACCAGTGTGACACGTGCACACATACACACACAAAACTAACTACATTGCACAAATGTCATACCATAAAAGAGATTTGACTTTGATTTTTAGATTTTCCAGAATTCAAACTAAATCTAACTAATTACCTGTCAATGTACCATAGATTTTTTTTCTCCTCAACCCATTTTATCAGAAATCCCTCATTTTAGTTTAAATTTAAAACTCAGTGGGCTGATTAATAAATGCAAAACAAACATAATTTCTATGGGTATTTTATATTGAGAATATTTGGTTTTTCTACTGCTGAATTCAGATATTTGACCCAGAACAAACACTCCAAGTTTTGTACTCACAACACAAGGAATATGAGATGTTAACTCAATCAGTGAAACATTTTTTGGTCACTTCAGACTGCTTTTGTTATTATTTGGAATTTCTTTGAGAAAAAAACTTTATCTTGTGCATTTTGTGACTGAATGGAAACTGCCTCAATTCAGAGCACAAGTGGTTTGACTAACATCCTCATCGAGTATTAGACTACACAACTCTTAGGAAAAGTTTTTAAAGTTTGGCAGTGATAGGATAAATGAAATAAACATCCACTTTTTCTGAGAATGACACTAAGCTATTCCCTTGATCAGCTAAAGAGATGTACAGATGTAAAAACAGGAGAAAAAAATGAAATGGTAGCACGTTCTTCAGCAATCAAGAGAAACAAAGACACAGCAATGCCCACTGATCATCTAGCAATGCAGAGAGAGAGAGAAAAAAAAAAGCTAAGTCTAAATTAAGATGTTGGACGCCGGCTTTCCAATAGGACCTTGACACAGCGGTTGACCTACTCATGACAGAATCCCACTGCTACGGATTTGGAATTCTATTAGTATTACCAGCTCTAGGGGAGGGGGAAAATGTCATGCAGTCATCAGGAAGAGGCCAATCCATAGCTTCTATCCATCAGCCAATTACTGGTGCTAAAGTGGAATTAGATAGGTATTGACAATGAAAGGAGGTGGAGGGAGATTAGCAAGAGAAATGGGAAGAGTAGAAGAAGGGGGACATAGGAGAAGGAAAGAGATGGAGGAAAGAGATGAAAGGAGGGGTGACGAAGAATGACAAGAACGGAAGAGAAATGCAAAAAAGTCCAAGAGAAGAGTTTAAAGGAGTGAAATGAGTAATAATCTAACAAAGCAGCAAGAAAAAAAACAACTGGCAAATGTGATTCAAATGATCCTATTATATGAAAAAAAAAAAAAAAGTTAGTGTAAATTTTTCCGATTTTTTTTTTTTTAAATTGAAACTTATTTTGTCCAATGATAGACTGCCGACTAGTACAGGATATACCCCTTGTCTTTCCTATGAAGATAGCTGGACAGGATCCAGCAGACCCCCATGACCCTGAATAAGAATAAGTGGGTGTAGACAATGGACAGATGGATGAATCTCATTTTTATATACCTTCATCACAACTAAAAAATAGTTTTGAAATATTCTCTTGCTGAAACCATTGTTCTGGCATGGTATAGCAAAAAATTAAAATGAAATATAATGACATATCTAAACAAATTACTCAATATTAAAACTTGAACGTGACAAATCAAAGTGCTTTTCTCTCAGTAAAAAACAACGGAATACCTTTTTTCAGCAACATACAATACTTCTAGCAGTGAATGCTGGAAACAGCTAAGACATCTGAAACAACTGCACCAACGGCCTACTTTGGTTCCCCTTTAAACCTTTAAATAGAGGAGTAAAAGCTGTGAGGGTAAGAAGAACATGAAAAAAGAGGCAGAAGGAGCAAGACTGAACATTCAGACAGTAAAACATGAGAGGGAAAAGAGAAGCGAGAGAAAGAGAGAATATAAACTCAGAGCTATGTAATGAATTTATGCCTGGCTGGCAGATCTTTATAAGTTATTGGAAAAATAGCCGGGGCAGCATATTGACACAACTGGGTCTGAGATCAATACATTGAGAATGGGCAATACATTTTAATTTAAAACTGTTCAAACTTTAGCAGCAAATCCATGCAGCACAGTGCAGCCTCCTTCACCATCCAAACACAGATACTTCCACATATACATACGTGTGCACGTGAGTGTGTGCACACACAAAGTCATCATTTGGGTAGAAAGCAACTTAATCACAACACAACTGCTTGATCACAATAGAAACACACACTCATACCCACACATACGATTTCTTGTTTCTAGGACATTAAATTCATTTTACTGGAGACTTAAGGCAACCATGGTTATTTACCTAAATGTAACTAACTTTAAACACTAAAAATAATTTGCATTATGGTACTTTGCTTCTGTTTTCAAAAGTGTTTCACATTTCCATATGGATCCATCCATTAACTTCTACTTATCTGAGTTCAGGTATCAGGATCTGCAGCTGAAGTAAAGAGGCCAGGACCTCTTTCTTTTTGGTCTCTTTATTTCTCCTCTAGCAGGGAAATACAGAAAACGAGCTGAGAGATGTAATCACTCCGGTATGTCCTTGGTCCGGTCTGGGGCCTCTGCCTGGTTGGACTTGCCTGAAACAAGCAAGTCCGACCAGGTGGCCTTGTTTGGTGTCTAATTGGTTCCTCTTGATGTGGAGGAGCAGCGACTCTACTTCAAGTCCCTCCCAAATGGTGGAGTTTCTAACCCTATTTATCTCTGAGGGAGAGTCCAGCCACCCCGGGCCCTTTTTTCAGCTACCGTATTTCTCCTTATTAACACTCCCGCTCTTATAGATGAGCCCCCACCCACAAAGCTAGGGCGCGGCTATTATTTTTCAGCCAGATAAGACAAAAAGTGATTGCAGTTACGATTATGAGTCAAGGGTTGCCATGAAAGACACTTACCTTGCGCTAATCTTTGCAGATTTCATGCAGTATTCAGTCAATTCGACATTTAAATTGGAAGAAGAAAAATAAAGAAAGTACTAAAAAAAGTACTGATACAGTAGTTATTTCTTTAATCCAAAATCGGTCAACAACGTGGTCACATATGAACGGATCTTGTCCCATGTACATACACATATACATAAAAATGAGCAATACTGCTGCGTGCACGTGCACGTTGAAACGAGACGCAATCGATTACCGTATTTAACAACCAACTAGAGACCGATTTTCGTCATATTTTTTATTTATAATTATTGTATGTTTGACTTTTTAGTGACATCTTATTATTCTAAAGCCTTATTTAAAACTGAATAATTTGCAAAATTTGGTCTTAAATAGATGCACCCTATCAGTAATTTGTGACGCACCCGGGCGCGTTAATTAGGAGAAATACGGTATTTGTGCCTGCAATATCCTTTTTTTGGTCACTACCCAGAATTCATGACCACAGATGCACATCACTACAGATGGCATACTGATCCGAGTGTCATTCTTAACCTCTATTTTTCCTGATGTGTGAACAAGGCCCTAAGATTCTTAAACTCCTCCCGTTGAGGCAGCACCTCTTCTCATACCCAGAGAGGGAATTCCAACTGGGAACCAGGTTTTTGATTTGGAGATGTTGATTCTTATTCCCACTGTTTCACATTTATCTGTGAACTGCTCAAGTGCAAGTTGAAAATCACGACTTGGTGAAGCCAACAGGACTACGTCATTTGTAAAATCAGTTATGTAATTCTGAGGCCACCATACTAGACCCTCCTGCCGCCTTGCGGGGTTGTATCTCATCCAGTGTGCCCTAGCCAGAATGGACCTAGCATTGTCACTCCTGAATCTGAGGTTGGGCTATCAACTAGACTTTCTTCTTCAGTGCCCCTGCATAGACCTTCCCGGAAAGGCTGAGGATTGTAATACCCTCATAGTTTGACCCACCCCCCTCAGAGTCCACAGATTCATCTTCCTCTGTGGGAAGATGTGATGGTGGGGTTGAGAAGCTCTTCAAAGTATTCCTACAACTGCCTGAAGATATCCACAGTCAAGGTTAACAGCATCCCACGCCTCACAACTAGTGTTGGTATGTTGGTAAAGCAAAGATTCCCCTGCCTGAGCCGTGCAATGATTTTTCAGAATTTTCTCTGGTCCAATCCAAAGTCCATTTCTGTAACCTCACAAAACTTTTTCTATACATGGGGTTTGTCTTCACAGCCACCAAGGCCTCAGCTTGGCCAAACATTACCTGCTGAAAAACTCTGAAGTCCCACAAGCAAACTTAGATTGGTAGGACTCTTCAATATGATGACCTCTCTCACCCAGTGTGTCCATCACTGATTGACCAAAGAAAGAAAGAAAAGAAAAAGCAGGGCTGGGGGGCTGAAAAACAGTTCCCATCTGCTTATTTGAAAGCAGAAAACCCCTGTGATGTCATAGAGAGCCAATGCTAGAAAATCTTCCAGGAGGCATTTCTCAGCACCCTGGAAATCAAATATTTTGTGCATAGGAATGCTATAATAACATATTTAACTAATTTCTTGAACTTCCTGCTATATAAAAGAGTTCAAAATTACTACACAAAAACTAAGAATAGACAAAAAAAACAAAACAATATATGATGAGTTTAAGAACCCACACCGCAATTAAAGTCACACATCCAACAACCACAGAACCCCCAATTTGCTCCAAGTTGCTTTCCAACATTATCAGTCAAAACATCTAAAATGATCAAATATAAAATTCCTTGGAGAGTATTTAAAGCAATGTTCTTTTCAGTTATGATTTAAGATTGTATTTCATTTATATATTTAATTATGAATTTAGGACACACACAAATGCTTAAATTCATTCTACATCTGTGTTAGCGTGAACAGTAAATGTTTACATACTGGTTGTGTTTTGCTGCCTCGCTGTGTGTTTTCTATGAGTATTTTTTAGATAAACCAATAGTAGCTGTAGGGCCAGTTTATCACAGGGTGGGTTGGGGAGCGCTTAGGACATCTGTTTCATCCTGCTCAATTAGCATAATTAATTAAAGTTAATCAATCCAAACAATTTATTATTGGTGTTAAATTATTTTTTAACACCAAGAATAAATCACACCACATCTCTGCATTTCCCAGCTTTGACTGATCAGCACTATGCAAAGAATTCATTGATCTCTCAAGAAATGAGACAGTGCTGGGTGATGAGGCTTGTTGTATTGCATTCCTGTTGTATTAAGTTGTCTGAATTCTCACATCCTCCTTCATTACCATTACATAAACAAAAAGACTATACCTAGAACTTGATAAAGTAAGTACAAATTTTATAAACAGTCAGACAGTGAACAATACTTAAGTATTCTTTTTTTAAATTTATTTCATTGTTTTGATGTACGCTTAAAAATGAAAGGATATGCAATTGTTCATAATGCACAAATGTTTTAGACAATATTCAAATTCAGTTAAAACTGGCACAAGTCTGAAAGGACCATAAAGTATTCCTCCTAAGGGCTTGAGTAAGGTACCTTATTTAAACCAGCCAGGTGAAACTGCTTATAAGCAAACTACACATAAGGTTGAGCATTATCATTACCTTTAGCAATAGCTTTCACATTAGTGCTTAGCTAATGTAAAAGTACAAGCTTCATTATGATTTGATCTACTTACACTATGCACATATGTAGCATAATCATTATCTGTAAATATGTTAAATATGTTTGTACCTGGGACATACTCAGCAAATATAAACCAATTCACATTGTCTCCTCAGTGTCATTGTGCAATGGTAAATTATATGCTTAGTTTGAATTGTCTTTTTTTTTTTTTAATGTTGGAAGGTTCCTGAGTAAAACAATCCAGAATTATTAAAGAGGGTACTGTAATAGGAACTGTCTAAATGATTTTAAAACAATATTGTGGGTGTATAAACTCAATAAATGAATGACTATTTAAAATCTGAAAATACACCAAGGTACCCAATTTTAAAAAGCTTGAGGAAATAAGTCTAGAAATGACCATTAAATAAACTAAGACTGAGAAGTTTAATGTGAGAAACTCAAAGCTGCACCCACTCAAAACTAGAACCCCCCATTCATGACTGTAAACATGTCTGCATATATTGTATATCCTTACAGCTTTATGAAAAGACAAAGGCGGCTCCAAATTGATTTGGGACACATGCAAACACACACACACACACACACACACACACACACACACACTTTCACATACATGGACACACACCTCTAATATTGTTATAT
>JAOWBL010000018.1:13889122-13908088 GCA_028564865.1 Zenarchopterus dispar
ATAGATAGATAGATAGATAGATAGATAGATAGATAGATAGATAGATAGATAGATAGAGAGAGAGAGAGAGAGAGAGATGTATATGTAATTTTTATGGAAAAATATTAACATTTATGTAAAGTTCAGTTTTATCACTGTTTTCCACAAACATGTTTTACCTATCTTTAAGCCCAAGTATATTTATCAAACTATTTGGGGTTTTTATGCAGTGTAACATGGAGGATTATTTTATTGTAAAGCAGCAGCAAACTGAACCAGCTTCTCTCTTTACCTCACTCACAGCAACTGCTTCTCGTCTATAGAAACACCCTTTGTTGCGAGACAAAAATGAATTATACTGGCACAAATTGGCCATCATATACACATACACTTACACACAATACCAAGATAGAGAAGTGATTGGACAAAATCTGCCAATGATATGTTTGTACTCATTATTAAAAATCAGATTAAAGAGTAATATTTAATACGATTTTAAAATAATATAATAGTAAAATTTAGTACGATTTTAAATAGAATCTTATATTTTATCAAATGGTCTCTTTATCCATAAAGCAGCTTCTACTCTTGAACTCATTAATCATAACACTGTGGCTGTGATTGATGTTTTGGCACTTTTACACAAGGATGTTTCACAGAAACCTTATATTTTTACAGTTCCATATAGCCTTTTCTTTTGGTGCACATTCTCATACTGACTAAAACCATTAAAAGGTTTTATAGACCAACAAAAGAAATCCACTAGTATTTATTGAGGGTGTGTTGCTGGCCAGATGGACAAAGATGGCCATAATATTTTCATGTTGATGGGAAAACCTAGAAATCACAGGCTTTATGATTTATACTGAATAGAAACCCAAACAAATTAAACTGACCACCCTGTTGTTTCAATAAATGTCCTGTGACAGGAGAGACATAGATTCAGAAGTAACCTTTGACCCAGCTGCTTAAGTGACTGGGTGAAAGTTAATGCCCCTTTGTTGTACAAAGCACACACTTCTGAAGTAAGAGGAGAAATTTCTTTATAACCTATTTAAAATAACCTCCACATTCAAATAAAATTACTATTGTTTCCTAACAGAAACAATGGGAATTTTCATAGAAAATTATTTGAAAAGGGTTGGTGGCTCCGTGATTAACAGTTCAGAAAGTATTGGGTTTAATGTCCACATGGGCCCAATGAGACTAGGTTGTACTGAATGTATTCTCCATGTGATTTTTTTTTTTCTAGGTGCTCCAATTTTTTTACTCCTGCCCTTGACCAAGACTTTGGCCTCAGAACTAGACAGTGTATCTTGGTGCTGCACTGTGATCTTTGCACAGCTCCAAGAGACATAAAATGGAAAAAAAAAAACAATAGAGTGAAATTATGATTAATTACAGACTTAATACATTTGTTGGTATAGATTCTTAATCATCCTGGCTAGCAATTCTACAAGTTGGAATAAAGGCAGTTGGATTTCTTTTCTTGAGAAAAGTTGTCTAGTTGCCTTCTGTTTGAAAGAGTTGGAGTTTTAAGCTGCAAACATTCATAATTTTCATAAATTAATACAGGATATTGTGCACATCTGGTAACTGAACCTTGTTGTGATGTCACCTGCTGCAAGATTTGTTAAATGTTTACCAGAGTGGCAGATGCAGTACAAGTATGTGAAAAATAAAACATCTTATTTAATTACTAAGAACAAGATGAAAAAAAAATCATCAGGCCTTAAAATGAAGTAAATCCAACCTTGAACACCACATGAGAAGTTACACCATGCCATGATTTTATTTAACAAAAGCCAAGCCAAAATGTAGAAGCAGTCTGATGATTGCCAGATGTAATGTATCCTGTAAAGGCAGTAGTTTTGTCAGTTAATAGCTGGTCTGGAGTGTTTAGGTGATTGCTCACAGAATGTCACAAAGACATCAGTAGTGCTCTTCGAGAAGCAATTGTTGCTTCCCCTCAATCTGAGAATAGGCGATAAGTGTGGCTTCAGTAGAAGAATTGCCAAGAGAAAGTCTCTTCTCTCTGAAAAGAAAATGACTGCACAGCTCTGTCCGTTTGGTGACACCATCTCGCAAGATGAACTGTGATACGTGTAACTGATGCAAAGGCGATGCAGTGTAAAAATCTACAATATAGCATTCGCTGAGTTTTGTTTTTTTGTCTTTTTTTTTAACTAATGTTAAAAAAAAAAAACTCAGTTCAAGAGAGTGGGACATGAAAGATGTAAAGAGTGGACCTAAATTCCTCTATTACAATGTGAATAAAAACAGAGAAAAAAATTACTTCAAATTATTGCTGCTAAGGGTGCTTAGACAACATAATGTATCTGAGGTATACTTAGATTTGTTTTTTTAAGTGTATCACAGAAGCATTTATTGTCTAAATAAGGAGTATGTATAGAATGAATGAATGAGTGCATTAATAAATAAATATATAAACAAAAAAATAAGAATCTGAGCCTTCTCTGGCCACATTTCCTTTGGATCAGCTACAGCTGTATTCTTTTCTATCTCTTCCACTCTGTTCTTTATAATGGTGTGGTTGATATTAAGGCCATAATAGAAACCAGTGTTTACATGCCACACCTCAGATTTGTATTAGATTCAACAGCATTGATTTTACTAGTCAACAAAGGTCAGGAAGAACTTGGGTGGCACCAATTACTTTATTTAAAATTATCTATTGACTGACAGATCAATGCTAATTCTTATTTTGTTCTTTGTTGTTTTTCCCCATCCTCCACTCCTCCTCTCTCCTATTCTTCCATGATTATTCTTTTACCTGCCATTGTTTTAATCTCCTAATTAGCCTGAAGGACATCCGCCCCCTTGCTTTAAAATGGTCCACTGGTGTGTGTGGGTATATTTGCTAGCCCTAAATCAGTGTGGACTGGAATGGTTAAATAAATGGTGCTGTGACAGTTGTCTGTACCACCTTAGAATGTCCCTCTGTAACTCGACTATGGAGTGCAAACATACATGTTTTTTTTTGTTGTTTGTTTTGTTTGTTTTTTTTTCAGCAGAGACCATCACAACACAAAACACCCACAAAGATAGTAACAACTTCCAGACTCAATCAGAAGCCAATTTAAAGAGATGCTGCTTAAAGCGTAGGCTATATAGAAAGTTGGTGTAAAACATTTACATTACAAATTATTGTGAACAATAAAGCACAACTACCAAAGTTAGTTTGTCGCTGCTTTCCCCATCTCTTTAGTGCAAAGTTCTGAAGAAAACTTCTTTAATTTCTTACAGATTCAGCAGAGGTGGAGAGGTTTCTTTGTGAGGAAATATGTTCATAACTTCTATGCACGCAAAGCTTATTTTGAGGAACTTCTTACTACAAATGAACTCATCCGGTAAGAAAACGTTTTTTGGATTGAATGAAGTTTAATAGAACATTCCTCTTTGAATGCACATTAGACATATCTTATGAAATCCTCTAGTTTATTCAGATATACTGACCTCTGAATATTAAGCACTGAGCTTTAGGAAATAAATATAATCTTCTTCTGAAAGAAAGCAAGAGAGGCAAAGAAAAATAGCACCCTAAGCACAGTCACTTGAGATTATTAGTCATCTTTAATATCAGTAATCACAAAACAAACCTATCAGGTGATGTCAGCTACATATTAAACAATTTTCAATGAGCAAAAGACCAAAGAAGGCAATACTACTAATGCATGTAGGCATAGTATCAGAGTATCTTTTCTTCCTTTCAGCAGGAGCTAGAGAAAGTAAGTTGCCTTGTACATGACAAAGAGAATAAAATAGCTTGATGGTTAGTTTAAAGGTAGTAGGAAGCTGAACCTATAAGTTGTAGATATGAGTAGGAATAAAGGAAAAGTGAGATGGTAAAAAAAGACTGAGACATGTATAGATAGAGGAGAGGAAGAGGGAGAGTAAAAAGTCCTTTAAAGCGCTTGAGGCTAAGAGACATTGAAGTGAACGATGTGAAGAAATTAAAAATTAGCCTCTGATTTGAACTGCAGCTTTTGCATTAATAAAACATCCTGTGCTTCAGGGCTTAGTGCTAGACATATGCCATCTTTTATATTTGACAAAAAAAAAAAAGTCCCGTTTAGCTAATAGTCAGATTTTTAATGTTGCTAATATATTTTACCAGAAAATATCTTTAGGCTCCTGCTAAAATTAAATGTAAATTTGTTAAAAGTGCTCCTTGGATCACTGATTTTCCCCTCACCTCCCAAAAGCATTCCTGCTTTCCCCCATGCTCTTCGACCCTTTTAGAGGTAGGAGGGACAAGGCTGTTAAAGTCGATTAAGAAAGTGTTGCCGCTATAGATTATAGCAAATAAAGAGAGATACTAACGACTCTGTCAGGTTATCTCACACTTCTGGCCAGTGATTGACGCCATTAATCGAGTTCATCTTTAAAGTAACATAGGTTTATGGTTAGACTGAAGTTCACAAATTTTAACTGGAAATACAAAGTAACACTGGTAAACTAGTAATCAGACTTTAATATGTTTCAAGGCATATCCAAGTAGTTTGCATACTCCAGCTTAATGTCACACATGACTGGTTTTTGGTTTTTACTTTGTATTTTGTGTGTACACACACACACACACACATATATATACACACACATATACTGTATATATATATATGAAATCACCTATTCAACCTAATGACCTAACAATACAATAAAAAGCAAAGAATTGAAGAAATTAGGATATATGAAAGAAAATTTCACACACACCTCTCAACTCACAACCCATCCTCCACTGTGTTTTAGGGTGTTTAGGTCACATTAGTTATACTTAATCACATGTTTATTTAGTGCTGTCGGGGTCATGATCAATTAACGCTGTGCTGTCATTTATTTAAAATATCCTTTCTGTGTTATCTGGTAACCCCTCGGATCGTACGCTGAACTGATCACTCACCCCGCAATGATCTGCTCTTTAATCCGACAGCATGCTCTCCTCCTCTGTGAGTCTGTCTGTCTAAACCATGTAATATATTATTGAGTGTCAGACTAATGGTACCCATTCACTGAATACTGATCAGTTGTGCATGTTAATGACAGGGGAGTCGTACATGCATTGACAACCTCTCTCCTTTCTTTCACACTTATCACCTCTTTTTCGGTCTCTCTTTCTAATGACAGATCTCCCCAGCCCAAAACCATCTGTGCCATTTCATTAGGTACAGCATCCAACTAATCCCTGCCACTTACACCACCCTCTTGCACCCGCTGCTCCGTCTCCACCTCCCTCCCTTAATCTCCAACTCTTGCCTCTCCCTTCCTCAATGTATTTAGCTCTATAATCTTTCCCTCCCTCTCTTTGCTACAGGTTCAGTCTGCTTCAGTGTCCACCCTTATTCATTGTTTCTCTCCTCCTGCATAACCTAATGAAGTCAGGACCCTAGCACAGTCCCCACTCTGCCACTATTTTCCTTGATACCCCAACAATTTATCACTTTGTCATGGAGACACTTAAAGTTCCTGGTCTTTAATAAGGCCATGCAGTAGGATGATGGGGCAATTAGGAAAGCAGCGCGAGCATGCTTTCCATATTTTCTTAACTGTGTTGGTGTCATTGCTGTTGCCACTAACACGGCCTGTTGACTGCATGAGTTATTCCTCTATCTGCAACAAACAGCTGGGTAATTATTACAACCATAATCAGATAAATAATGCTCTCTGTGATGTTGACGCAGCATGGTGAAGTCTTAAATTATCCTGAACAGTGAAAAAAAAATCTGTATTGTTTTTTTTTCTCTCTTTCTTGACCAAGTTTTTTTCTCTTTCTTGACCAACTTTTTTGCTGTCTGTCTTTAGTCCAAGCTTCTTCATTCCTCTCTCTTGTGTCACTCCCAAGGACATTCATGAAAAGAGCGTTGTTACGATGGAGAGAGTGGAGGCCTGCCCTGCGATCACTCACCGCTTCTATGCATCAGTGTTTCTTTTGCTGCTCTTTCCTTCTGATCTTGTTTAGGTGCCGACAAGTTCACTCCTTCATTCTGATTAGATTTGTATGTTTAGAGTATGTGTATTAGTGTGTATGTGTGTCTGTCTGTGTGTGAGCTTCTGGTGAGAGTAAAACATCAGTCAAAAGTAAGATGCAATCATTTGTAAATGCCACTTTTAAATTTCAGAAATATCAATATTAATTGGAAAAAAATTAATGTAATCATTGGTTGCCTTAAGACCTTGCTTTGGTGTCTAACTAGTTTAATTAATGAGCAAATCAGGGAGTCAGTCACTTAAATGGAAAGGCTGTGTTTTTAGTGTGTTGAAAGCTCAATACATTGAGTGTTACTGTCCACATTGACTGGCTGAATAACCCCTCTTTGCGAACTATTGAATCATTCAATTGTAGTAATTAATTCAGCCAATCAGGTCAAGCATCCATTAAACATTTAGAAACTGGCCAATTAGCTGCTCTGGTGCTGGCCAAAGGTGTGGCCTGCTGTTCCACAATATCTCACTCTCTGATATTCCATCAGTCCTTGACACTTTTTTTGTGAACCATGGAGTAAATTATTGAGAAAGAAGTGAGAAATGTACCTATATTATATTAGCCATTTAAATAAGTCAAAAGTCCAGGGCCAAAATGTCAGCAAGAGTTTCAGTCATTTGAAAACAGTTCAGGTATGCTTGATTAGCTTTTTCAGTGGTTCAACAGCCATCTGAAGTAATTTGTAGTCATAATGTTTATATCATATTATATGGCATGGTAACACCATCTTTAGTCTTGTCTTCGTAAGGAGTAAGTAATATAAAAAAAAAAAAAAACACAATATGCAGAAAACAGTCCTACTCAGAGCCCTTAACAGAAAGTCGTAACATCTCCAATCACTGTAAAAACACCCCAGTCTTTTTACAGCAGTCTGCTCATGGAGCCTGCAAATACTTCCCAGAATTTAGTGGCTCATTCTAGCACCCACCTCCAAACTTCGGCTAAAGAGTGACCTTCAGACATGTACTTTTAAAAGGTAAGAGTTCAAAAAAATCAGATTTTATATTATCAGCATATCTGAGTAAAATTAGCGTATGCATAAAGCATGTTAGTCGATTATTGCTCATTAAATTATTACATTTTGGGGAAATTGGGCAATTTAGCTGAGAATAAGTTGGCAACACACAGACCATGAACATCTTAATATTTTTGTAAGTTTTGATCTCTAAACATTGTTTCACTCAACATTGTTGTATTGGAAACGTCTTCTAAAATTTGTCTTATTTATTTTAACCGAATGTGTTGATTAAATATAATATTGTTCCTTGTGTAATGTTCATTGTGTAGTTATGGGTGGTGGTTTTGAAATGAGGATATTCATTTTGGAATTAACTTTAGTGTATTTAACAATAGCCTACAAACATGTTCAGTATTAATATTATTATTTTATGAATAGATTTATACATTGCACAAACAAAACTTTTCTGTCTACATATTAAAAAATGCACTGTAATATAAAAGTAAATCACAGTTTACATGTAATGTCTTAATATAAGTAGCCTTCTTAAGGTATACTACTGTAGGAGCACCAGATGCGTGTTGGAGAAGTGCTGCTATTCGTCAGAAGTGTTAGGTAGACCACTGTGAGGTGACATGTAAACACAATGACATGGCTTAAAATTAAGTCAGCAATAAGGAGTCATACTAATTGACACTGTAGTATCATATAAGGAATAATAGTAAGATTTTTTAATAATTATATACATAATCACACTGAATATTTAATGTGTATTTTTAATGCATATTTCAGGAGTCATACTGCAGCAATGTCATATACTGCTATGCTGAAGAATGAGGAGCAATGATGCTACAAGTGGAGGAGTGTGGATGTTGGTAAGTGGAAGAAGGTTGATTTTAACTGGATACAGAATATCAGCTTTTTGTAGGTAGGTGGAGGATCGCTGATGTTGGCTGAGTGCTGGTAAGTGGAGGAGCAAGGATGTCAGCTGGTTCTTTTTATTACAAGGATGATAACTAAGCCTGAAGACTCCCTGTACCCTGACTTTCGAGTCTCTGATATGGCATGCTACAGTTTTTTTAAATAAATTTCTTATTTAACCACTGTTTGTTTGTTGTTTTTCAACATGCTCTAAGTGAAAGAATAAATAAAGTTTCTCAGTGTGACCTTTGTGAAAAAATGAGTAAAATGCAGTGTTAATTATCTTATATAATTTAGTTGTTGTTGTCTATAGTTATTTTGAAGTTGCGCCTTCTGACTTGACAATCTTCTCCTTTCTTTCAGTGTCACTGGGACAATCATACATTGATTTTCCTTTCTTGGAGCAATTGGAGCATCCCCATGTGATACAGTAAACCATGGTGGGGACTGTATGCAAGGACAACACAGAGGAAAGAAACACACATGTTCTTTAATATGTTAAATGTTTGAGTTTACTGAAATTGTATTTACTGATGCACTCATTGCAGTAGATACATTCATTGTAAAAAGATGTCTAAATGTGTTTGCATACAGATATAGCCTTTATGAATATGTTTTAACATGTACTGTTTGAATAAGATGTATTTTATTGCATTTTTTTCAGATTGCAGATCTTGCAGACCAAAAAGAAATGCCCGCCTTTGCAGACAAGTGGACTAAATTGTTAAGTTAAATAAATTATGTGAGCAGTATAGTTATCTCTCAGAAAAAATGCTTAGTCATTGCTTTTGAGAGGAAAGTATTTTCTTTACCTCTGTCTGTGACAACTGTAGCTGAAGCAGTCTGTAAGACACGCTGCTCCATTGACTGTGATGACAGAAGGTGACCAGTGTAATCTATAATGAACTAAATATTTTCTTCATTTATAAGTGTAATCGAAATTGTTCACAGAAAGTATCAGCCTTAGTAACTGTGGTTCCATGCACTCTAAAAAAATTAAAATGTTTTGTATGCAGGTGAAATATTTTTCTGTTGCTTGTCATGCTATGTCAATTAAGATGCTTCCTCCTAAATTGTCATAAATAACAAAAGTTAGATGTTCCAAGCATAGTTGTAATAGTTTTGAACTTCATTCATTGTTTTATTTTTATTTAGTTTAAACTTTGATTATTTCAGTTTAGTTTTAGGTAGTTTAACAAGTGCGTTAATAGTTCTAGTTTTGTTTTAGTCTTAGTTTTAGTTTTTGAAGTATTGACTTTTAGATAAATAAAAAATCTAGGATTACAGAATCCTATCAACGGTTCTATACAGAACAAAAAACCTTTACTCTTTCTTTAAAGTAATTAAAATTCTACAAAACAACTAGTACTGAGTAAGATGAAGCTGCAAACGTCAAAAAACAAGGTGTGAAACAAAAACTAAAAGTGAATTTTACCTACAATTTACTTTTCCATTGTAAATTTTAGTTTTTGTTTTGTTTTGGTTTTATAAAACTCTTAAGTTTTTATTTCTATTTCAGTTACCTGGATTATTTTCTTTCTATTAGTTTCAGTCATAGTTTTTGTTAACTATAATAACTCTGGTTACAAGACAGGATTAAACTCAGTATATATATATTTTTCCTTCCTTTCTTGTTTCGCTCTTTCAAAACCACACACACATTCAAACACACATGCACAGAGGGCATGTGCTTCTTGCCGAACAGGGCTAATGAGGGTTGTATGTTGTGGCGACTGGTTGGGTCGACACAGATCGAGGTGCCTTCAGCCGTTACAAATCTGTTTGGCTTTTGTCCACTACACAGCAATTAATAACACTGGGACTGGGGGCAGGGAAGCAAAGGTCACCCATTCAGTTCGACTTACACAACACACACACACATACACACACACACAGACAAACTAGTCTGAATTAGACGCTCAGCTCAGACAAATACAGGCATATGAAAAGAGGTTTATGTCTCAGAAAAACATTACAAGATTGCAAGGTAGTATTATGATGCATCTGAGCAGAAATACTCAGATATACACACACCAATTTATGAATCATGCGACACAACAAACCACACCTTTATATTTTACATTAATAAATAATATTCCTGTTAGGTAGGTAGACAAATAGAGGCCAAGCAACCTCAATATTTACACTCTTACACACACCTTTACGCTGTATTAAATAGCTATATTTAATATTACATAAACATGCACATTTAGACATGCTCCTGACTACACACAAGCAGACACACAGAGGTCTGCATTTTTCATTTATTTTGTAATTTAATCTGGTGCTCTGGAAGGAATGAGAACGCAAAGGCAATGGGAATGTGCTGTGATTCCTTTTTAAATGTCAGTACGCGCAGAATGTGTTAACCTCACATTACAGACACGTTTTGAATATCCTGGTTCCTGTGTGTAGACTTGTAATTGAAAACAGAAGTTGAATAGAGAGTGAAAGAGTAAAAAAGAATTACAAAAAAACAGAGAAAACAGGAAAAGAAAAAGGATAAGATTGTTGATGACCTATAGCTAAAGTGTTGTTAGTATTGCGCTTGTGGAAAGAGATTAGTTTTACTCTTTGCTTTATGAGTGTCTTTTTGAATTATCATGGCATGTGTCTTTTAGTACTTGTTTCCAATTCTCTTTTTAAGTTATTACCTCTTTGTAGGAAAAGCACTGTGTCACTGTGGAAAAAATAGCTTTGTATAAGGTTTTAATGCATCCCATTTAACCAGCTTTGCTAAACAGATGTCACAGACATTCCTGTCCTGGCTGCGGTGATGAAATATATCCATCATCCTCCCACTTATAGCCTCTCAGCCTTTCACTTTCCTTCCCCCTCTCTTCCATGCAGTTTCATTTTCTTTTTTTTCTTTTGCCTAAAACAGCTCCTTTGTCTTTCCATGCCTACCCCATTGTGATTAGGCAGAATTTTTTTTTTTTAATTCATCTAAAGCTATGGTCACAATGACTTGTGTGAATGGCTGCAAACACCCTACAAAAAATTTTTGGATCATTTCCTATGGCCGACTTAAGGCAGCCTTATAACGATCGAGCATTAGTAGCCCTTTTGTAAGTACATGGCCAGGTTGATGGTCTTGCCCAAGATTTTAAATGAAAGTGCCACAAAAACCTTAGAATACCTTAGGAGCAACCTAGGAGAATCAAGCTCAATGTTCATAGATTATTTAGGGTCAGAAAACCATTCCAGAATATCATATTGAGTAATTTTATATATATATATATACATACATACACACACACACACACATTAATTGATAATAGGGAAATATTTTCAGATTTTTGTATGTTCTGCTTATCTTACAAATATATTTTAAAAATTGCAATAATACAGTGGCAGACAATTGTACTTGCTTCTGTATGTTTTATATATATATATATATATATATATATATATATATATATATATATATATATATATGCACACACACATTTATATGTGTATATTATTTGCAAAACCCATTTGTGTATGCTTTGTGTTTTCTGCAGGAGGGATATTAAAGAGATTGATGAACTCCAGAAAAGAGAGAGAGAATGTCTACAGATGTTAAAACAACATACAGCAGAAGTCTACCAGACTCAGCGGTTACACCACCTTCTGAGTACAAAACAGGTTAGTCTGTAGGGCGACAGATATGAAGACATCACTCTTTTTTGGTATTTGACCAGAAATATGCAGTGAAATGGGATTCCAGTATATTTACATATGTTTATCCACTAGCTGTTTAATTCACTTTGAAGTATACTCTAAACAGGTGCTGAAACAAACTAAAAACTGGGAAAAACACAGTCAGTGGGCTACAGTGGTTAATAAATCTTTCTTTCTTGCCATAAATGTAATCTAATTCTCCTTCATCTTTGTGTTTACTTTTATATGCATGGCTGCCCTGTTGTTGTTAACTTCTTCCTTTTCTCTTTGGCTGTAGAACTATCGTCCACCAACTCAATATAAAGCAAAATTATCTCAGTTGGTAGCACTGGTAGCTTTTCTGCCTTGTTCTTTTCATTCCTTAGATGTTTTTGTTTGTTTTTTTTTAAACACACAGATTTGAAAACCATATTTATATCATTGAGGTATTTGAAATATTTTATATTGAAAAAAGACAAAAATTTCTTAGTTTATGATCATCATAAACTGTTAGTTATAACAGGATTAGATTTTAATGAATTTGACTAAAGATAACTGATGCTCTGCCAGGCAATTTGAAATAAAGTCCAAGATGGAAGCGTTGCAGAAAGATAAGGGTTATTAGCCAATTATTTAGATACCAGGTTTATCCTTGTTCAAACTATTACTATTATTATTGGTCTATAAATTTTCAACTTTGGTCAGCCTCTGATTTTAATTTACTTTCATACCAGGAGGTATTTTTTGAGTTTAAGAGGAGCCCATGTTAGATAAAAGAATGGTTCAACTAACTGCATAATTATGAGGTGACATCATGTTAATAGTAAATCTCTGTTCTAGAGAATAAACTTACACATATAGACACATCTAGGGAGTTCCTCCAGAGACTGGTTTGTTGAGGAAGCTTGTGTGTGCGTGTAAGTGCATGGGTAAGTACATGTCCTCATGGCTCTTCTGATGTGCTGAGTGGAGTATTTTAGCGCTTCCCCTGGCACAGGTGCAGGCGTGTGTGTGGCATCTACGCATCTCTGTGACTCCCCACTGGGATCATAATGAAGACAAAGCACACTGGTCACTGTTGATTCAGCACCACCACTCCTCTCCTTTTGCTTTTTCTTTCACCCCCTCCCCTCCTTCATGCCTGTGCGACCAGCATTGTCATCTTCTGGAGTAGTACCTATGTCCTGCACCAATCCCATGATTGAATCAGACACATTATCACATGCTCATTTAAATATGTTATTATGGATATATGGAAACCTGGAATGCAGTAAAGGAGCTTTCAGTTGACTGTACACCCATATGTACATTGTTATAATTCATGAAATATAAAATTGATATTTCATAAAAATACAAGAAGAATAAGAAAGCAAGAAGGAAAGTTTTTGTACTCTCTGTCCTAAGGTCTATCTTTTTCCTCTCTATATATCTCCCTCTCTCTTTCTCTGCATATGGCAGGGGACTCTTTCCTTTCGAAGCTCTGACCTTGTCAGTAGTGAATAGATGGCTCTCTCACACAGTTCATCCTTCCTCACTTCTCGAACCCCAGCCCACACACACGCATTCACGAACACACATACACACACTCATACATTCTCACAGCTTACCAAAAGGCCCCAAGTTCCTCTGACAGAGACAGAGAAGCTGTGTTCCTAGGGTCAACATCATTGCTCTTTTCGTAGCTGGCATGGTACTTTTAGGCTTGTGTGTGTGTGTGTGTGTGCGTGCGTGTGTGCATGCGTGTTTGTTACTAAAATTTAAGTTAGTTGTATACATTTATCTCTTATGTAGAGTGTTTCTCATAATTGGAGTACTACACAGTTCATTACTGAACCCACAAGAAACTTTTCTTAAATACTCTTTGCTAATACATAGTATAAAACATGGTAAGGTGATGCATTCAGAGTGATGGAACCAAATCAACAGGACGGTGTATTGTGTAGGAATTAAACTTACGCTGTAACTGTTACGGTTTGCGCTGGAAACAAGTAGAACCCACGATGCGGAGTTACAAAAACTATATTTATTCCAAAACCAGGGGAAAAACCAGGAATCCAGGAAAAGCAAAAACAAACGGGAGCCAGCGAAACAGGGTGAGAGCACAAAACGAACTGGCACCGAGCAGGGGGAAGACAAAGCAAAATATACAATCAACTTAACAGGACACAGGTGCAAAATCATTAAGGCAGGGGAAGTCAACAACTGAACAGAAAAGGCCTTCAAAATAAAAGACATGAACAAACCAAACCTGAGCCCATGACAGTAACAAAAGTCAGCAAAACACCAAATACATCTACCTTGCAAAAAATTATTTGAGTTCCATCTTCTGTTCAATTTTCAAAGAAAAAGTCAGAAACCATAACTGTCAATGACAAAGCCAGTTCAAACGACAGTTAGTTCTCAACTGCAGCTATCTACACTGTTTACATCCAGATTACATTGCCATTCTCGTCATCGTGTTAAGCCTGTCCAGAGACTCTCTCTACAAGAATCAACTGATTTGATCGGCTCTCCAAAATTTTTGGGCATATTTAATGAGCTACTACAGACGGTAGCTAGACATACCTCCAAAGCAAATTTAAATGTGCTAGCGGTACATCGAGATTTTTAGGCTACAGTGGCGCAGTCTGATATTTTGTTCTTACATCAACTCTCAACCTTCTTGCTGTGAGGTAACCATGCTAACCACTAAGCCACAGTTCTGCCCACAGAGTGGACCATCATGTTTATATCTTATATCAGGGTAAGATGTATTTTACATCACTGACCAACTCCATATCATATCCTCTTTCACTGGATCCAATTATTCTGTTTGGTCTTACCCTTTTTCACTGGCCTGGCAGCAGCATCTTAAGAATTCTTCTGCTAATGTTATCACTATCCCTCCTCTCTATGTGCCCAAA
The DNA here is from genome assembly GCA_028564865.1 of Zenarchopterus dispar. Taxonomy (NCBI): domain Eukaryota; kingdom Metazoa; phylum Chordata; class Actinopteri; order Beloniformes; family Zenarchopteridae; genus Zenarchopterus; species Zenarchopterus dispar. The sequence goes on from JAOWBL010000018.1 coordinate 13,903,530, forward strand.
CCATCTCAATCTAGCTTCTTTTACTTTATCTCCAAGATGTCTGAGTGTTCTTCTGCTGTGCTTATTTTTAATCTTGTCCATCCCTGTCAGTTCCATACAAAGTCTTAAAATTTTCAGGCCTGCCATCTGCAGCTTGTCTTCCCATCTCTTGGTGAGTGTTTCTGTCCCCAAGGCATATAGGGCCATGCATGCCCCTTTCCATTGAGCGTTACGGTCCATCAGCCAATTCAGGTGAGCATTTCCACTTAAAGTCGGACTGCCAATAAGCATGTGGGGGTCCTTTTAGCTTTATAAGCTTTACCTGACACTGTGTTGACATCCAACTGTTTTCAGGCATCTTTTTCCGATTATCTTTCCAACTGTTTTCAGTTTCGACTGAACAGAATTTGATATTTGTTTTGTGCTTGCTTTTGTTGTGTGCAGTGACATTTTTCTCTCCGCCAATCAATGCATTGTATCGTGTGACACTGGTAGCTCTGCCCGAACTGTACTGTACCATATTCCTATGGACGTACAACTGAAGGGGGCCCAGAAATGGTGCAGTTTGGTTTAATTGTATGGGATGCTATTATAATGGAAACACCCAAAATAGCATACTCAACCGTACCAGCCCAGCTATGACCAACGTTAGCAGAATTTCTTCTGTTTTGGACGTAAGACCCTGAACTCCATCGAGATTAGGTGAAATGTGGTTCAAGAGGTCAAAGGATGACTGTACAGCTGCCACATTCTTATGGTTTTTAGCACCGTGGACAACCTTAGCCCAGGATGTTTTCAGGTGATGGTTGGTCTGATCTGGGGAGATGAAGCCCTTGGGTCTTTTTCCAGGAGGGCAGCAGGCTGAGACGAGTTGGGTTTGGATTGGTGTCAGGAGTAGTAAAGCTATACTCCAGGCCTTCCGGGTTGTGTCCTTACCACAACCTCCAGACTTTCTTCACAAGTATCTGACTTGGTTCCAGCTCCAGTGTTATTAGATGTAGGCCATGGAAGGGTCATAACAGTGTCAGAGACTGGGACATGGGACAGCCAGGAAAAGGATGACATGGCCAGTCAACAAGACAGGGAGGCCTGCATGAGGATCTGCTTGAACTGACTTAGAGCAATGTCATGAAGGCATTGAGCAGGCCATTTTTACCTTGGCGCTTTATTTCTAAGTCATGGATGTTCTCCTGCAATAGTTGGTCAGCTTGTTCACAATTTACATATACTGAGCTGTGTCCAATAAACTCTGTATTTGCCACTATACTTGGCTGAAGCCATTGCCTTCACACATCTACACACATAGGACGATGTAGAGAGGAATCAACATGAGCTGGTATCCTCAAAACAAACACAGCATCTGTAGTGCTTTTCTTGGTATGAAACCATGCTGCTACTCACATATTGTTGCCCCTTTTTCGAACCTTCATTGTGTGGCTAATCAGCTTTACACCTCTGTAGTTGCTACAACTCCAGCCAATGCTCTTTGTTTTTGAAAACCAGCATAAGTACACTTTTCCTCCATTCCTCAGGCATTATTTCATTTTCTAAGAAGTTGTTGAACAATCTAGGTAATACTCCACTCTTTTCTCGCCTAGACACTTCCACACATCCACTAGTATGTCATCAGGACCAACTGCCTTTCCAAGCCAGGGCAGAACACAGACCATGAAAATCTAGGGCAGAACACAGTATGCACTAGCAGTGCAGAAGGAAAGACAAGAATATATACAGACAAGACTATATACACACAAACCCAAGAGTGATCAGACACAGGTGCAAACAATCAAGCAAAATTGGATAAGAGAAGTAAAATAAGTCAAGGCAAAATAGGAACTATGTAAACCCAAAACTATGAGAATCTCCAAAGCTGCTTTCATTTTAACATCATGTTCTTGGCACATCTTGGTCAACGGGTACTACACCTTCTACCCTTTCTTCTCTCTTGTTTTCTTCTATCATCAGTTCACCAAAGTGCTCTTTTGGTCGTGCCCTCACACTCTCCACATAAGCACATTTCCACCTCATTTCCATCTCCCCCTAACCTGCTAAACTTCCTTCTCCCCTCAGTCTCTGTCTGATCAAATGGTAGAAATCATCCTCTTCTTTCTTAGTGTTCAGCATCTCACGTAACTTGTCATAAGCTTCCTGTTTAGCCTTCTTTGTCTTATGTCACATCTTTATATACTCTTGCCTACTTTCTTTTTTCCTTTGCTGCTCCACTTCCTCTTCACTAGCTTTTTCCAACTTATACTATGTGGAATGTTCTCTTTCCACACCAAGTCTACTTATTTCTCTTCCTCTCTCCAACTGGCACACTAATCACCTTCTTACCTGTCTCCTCTACAGGATTCGCTGAGGTTGCCCAGTCATCTTGATGTTCGTCATTACAAGCCAGAGAGTGTCTCAACTCCTCCCTGATGTGCTCTTCCTTCTTCAGCTTCTACCACTTAATCTTCTGCTTTTTCTTTGCTCTTACCCTTTTTGTACCACCAGAGTCATCCTGCATGCTACCAATCTATGCTGTCTGCCTGTGCTCCCCCCTACTACCACTTTGCAGTTTACAGTCATGACCATTAAAGTCTCAATTCAGTACAATTCATTTGAGTTTAGTTCAGTTCACTTCAGATCCATTTATTTCAATTCAATTCAATAAAAATATTAATCCATGAAGCAAACTATGAGGGTGACCCAGATACTCATATATGGTTCGCTTGGTGGACATTTGGTGTTCAAATAGTGCAACAGCTTTTTTTTTTTTTTGCTTTCTCGAACGCCCAGTTGCAATGTCACTGTTGACTGTGAACATAATCTGCAGTAATGTTTCAGTTGTTTTCAGCTGTAAAGGGAATGGCAGCATTCCAGTGACAACAGTTCTGTGGCACACGTTAAATTGAGAGACATGTTGGGACATGAATTCCTTCCCCATCGCGTATACAGTATCCCTGAGAAAGATCTTTCCCCTTGGGATGCAAGTTATTCTCCATCTAGCACAATTGTGTGCCCTGCTCCTCTGTTTGCCTTGCACACAATATTATCACCATGTGCAGTGGTTATAATAATTTTTGTTTCTGTCATACTCTTACTTTTAATTCTCTTTTTATTTTTTTCTTTCTTTAGTGCCCAGGGGTGTTCAACTCTCCTTTCATGCCAGCCCCTCATGAAATGGAGCTACTTTTGAGTCAGGTCAAGTACCAGCCCTCCACCAGACTACCCTCGCGGAGTGGGGCTTCTGTCTTGGGCATTCCTGGTCCAGCAAGTCCCAGTGTCTCAGGAACTTTTGAATCCCAAAGGATCAAATTTGCTCCAATTCACAGGTCTAGACCTGTACTGCCTCCCATCCCCAGCAAAAAATCACTGGTGATGATGAATGATTGATGCAGGTGATAAAACAGAATATTTAACAGTGTCATACTACATGCAATAGAGCTATTACAGCTGCATGGAGGAGAATTCTTGATGAAAGCAGCAAAACAAATTTTTTTTAGAAGAAATACATCTCTCTCAGTTGCTACTGCACATGGCACAGTGATTTAATAGTTATAATAAGGCCTTTGTTTGTTTTTTATTTTTTCTGGTCATTCTTAGAAGTGCCAACTCCTAGCCTGGCTGACTGAAGCGGTAAAAATGTCCACCTACTATTTTGCTGAATCCCTTGTCTCTGTGGTGGAAATATATTAGATCAGGGACTTGGCCTGTCCAAAAATCCTAAGCAACTGGAACATTCCAATAGATTAAAAACAGTTTAGCCTTAAATTCTTCACATTGCAGGCTGGTGAGCTGACACAGAATTACATGCTAATCTGTTAAATTTTAGTATTCTTTTACCTACACTTCTTAAGAGACCAGTAGTATTTTGTTTAATATTTTTTGCCCTTCTTTGTTAGCACTTAAGAATCATTAAAAATAAAGTTTAGAGTCCTGAACTATGTGAACAGCTTGAAAATTTTCTTTCTTTTGATGTAAACTGGGTATTTATGGATTCTCAGTAAAACAACTTATACTAGAATTTGTGTAAATTCACAGACAAAATCCAGCTATTTTGTGATTGGATGTTGTGGCTGTTTACAATTTTGTACAGTTTATGGGTGAATATGTGTGTACGTTGAAGATTTGATGGAGTCATTTCACCATTTTACGCTCTGTAGCTCTTTATGGCAAAGTGCTCTGCATATTATTAGTTTCTAGTAATGTAAAACATAAGTGAGCAGAAATGAGGCATGGATTTATCTCATTTTATTAGCTGCACTGAACACATTTGTATATACACAGCACCACTGGTTTTGACATGATTTAAGCTTTCTCTCCTTTTGTTTGTTGTATTTGTGTGTCATAAGTAAAGGGTTTTTCTTTCTTTCCTTCTTTCTTTCTTTCTTTCTTTCTTTCTGTCTTTCTGTCTTTCTTTCTTTCCTTCTTTCTTTCTTTCTTTCACTCACCTCACAGCACTTTACGTATAAGTTTACATATAAGTTGTTTGTTGTATTTGTGTGTCATAAGTAAAGGGTTTTTCTTTCTTTCTTTCTTTCTTTCTTTCTTTCTTTCTTTCTTTCTTTCTTTCTTTCTTTCTTTCTTTCTTTCTT
>JAOWBL010000018.1:13910210-13924821 GCA_028564865.1 Zenarchopterus dispar
AGTTTTAAATATCTGTGAGTGCACAAATGTGTTTTTCTGGTTCAGTTAATAAACGTAACTAATGCTATTCCTTTAGTGTCGGATAATTAGTGCGTAGATTGTCAGATAATTGCTTTAAAAACACAAAGGTAAGAAAACAAAAACAACATTTTTTTTTGTTTATTGACTATCAAAGTTGTTTGCTGCTATTAACCACTAGAGAAGTTAAATTGTCGATGTATTAAAGTACTTCGGCCAACTTTAAACACCAGAAAAATTAATGTCTTAGACTGACCCGCTCATAAGTCGAATGCACTTTTTGGGACCGATTTTCTGGGAAAAAAAATCTCGACTTATGAGCGAGTATATACAGTATACTGTTTGCACTGAATAAAGATTGAGGCAGAGCTTTACTGTAGGTGTATTATGGGAAATTATTTTAAGATTGCTTTAAACTAGATACACTGCATACAGCTTTACAATCCCTCTCTGCTTAAATTCAAAGACTTGATCAATTTTAATTAGGAAGCATGCATGTGTGTGTGTCTTTTCAAAAACACTTCACTATAAAGTCATTACCACTTACAGGCTAATCTACTCAGCTGTATGCGTGTGAGTATGAAGTACTGTATTAACCCTCTGTTTGATCTGTCTCACACAATAATTTCCCTGACTACACAATTAAAGACCACTTTTTTTCTTTATGAGCACTTCTTGCTGCAGTCAAGTGAGTAAATGGTCAGTGGGCATATTTTGTCTTCATAATTTTCAGTTTGTATCATATCTTAATATATTGCTTTTATTGTTCTTTACTTTTTCATAACTTTAAATAAGTGCTCAATCAATCACACTTTGACACTTGTAAAAATTGTTTCAGTTAATCTGAAGTTTATTTTCATTTGGTTACCATCAGAGGGAGCAGGAAGTGTACACCACCACATAAGACACAGCAGCAAGTCCTTCAGATAATACAGTAGATTATAGACTGATGTCTAGTGGAAGTACAGTATGATGAAAATTACAAACATAAATGTCTACTCAAGTTTGAAGTACTTGCATTGATTGTCCTGTATGCAACAGAAGACTTATTACTCTGTCCATTTAATGGAGCGTCACACAAAAGGAATGACACAGACTTACAGGTTAAAGTGAAGGAAGTTAGCTTTTGTAAATGTTGCAAGTTTATAGTAATTTCTGTCTTTTTGTAAGCACTCTTCAATGATAATGTTAATCCCAGCTGTGCTGCTTGATCCTGAATTCCCCTCAAATACAGTACACATTTCAGTGCATGTAGACTGGCAGTCATGGACTTATGAAGTTGCCTGGGTTTGGTCTAAAAGATATAATTGTCTCCTCAAAGAAAAGATAAAAAACAGAGACATGGAGAGAACATGCTAAACTTTTCAATCTGTGCTGGCACAAATTTGTCAAAAGTGACAGCAATTTAATAAATCACTGCTCTCCATCTCACGCATATGTACACCCACCCACACAGATACGCACAATTCCCAGCTATGCCCTCCACTGCCCGCTCTACATGTATACGTAAATGAACTACGTGCTTGGATTTATGTGTGTGTGTGTGTGTGTGTGTGTGTGTGTGTGTGTACATGTATGTTAGTAAGAGAATGTGTGTGAAAGAGTATGTACTTGGGCCCTGCAGTCAGGTCCAGGCATTAGGTAATTGACTGTGTCTTTGCTCAAGGCCTTTCATGGATCACCGTCCTTTATTAGCTCACTTCCCAGCACACACACACATACGGGCACACATATACACACGCATACACACAAGTACAAAGTTCCCAGCAGCTCCACCCCAACCCCTTACTCCCCACCATCAGCACCCAGACCCAATTGCCCGGAAACGAGGAGTGAAACAAGCGAGAGAGAGTGGGGAAAGCAAGGGAAAAAGAAGAGAGCAGCGACAGGGGAATGAACTAACACGGCCCCAGGAAGTGGAGATAAATAAGTATGAGCAGTGAGTGGGTGGGTGAAAGGGTCTACTACAGCTCAAAAAAGGGGCTGGAGGAGTAAGGCCGGTTTAACTTCGTGCATTTTACAAACTGAATTATGCAGCAAATACAGTTTTGGTGGCAAGGTTGTAAATCTGCATGTCTAGTAAATGAAAACTTCACTTACACCACAAAAATAAAAGGCATTAAGGGATATTGTTGTTCTCCATTCTAATCAGAATCCTCCATACAGTGTCACCACAAACAGATAGCTTCATTTCACTGAAAGAGTAAAAGAAGTCCCCAAAGGGTCATGGTGCAAAACATTTCCTGTTATTTTATATAATTTTACACATTCTCCTCTCAATAGAGGTTTTTTTTTAGCCAAGTACACAAGGATAGTATTATTTATTCTGTTATTATATAGAGAATGTAGCTTACAGCAGTAAGCTTCACATAAATCCTAAATATTATGAGGTCTAAAATCAGGAGCTGACTAGGCTGATTGAGACAATCTGCAGTCATGTTTATAACCATGGCCATGACGCACATGTTACTCTGATTGTCATTGGTTATTATGGTTATTATTGCATGTCACACTCCCAACTGGCTTTCTGTTCTTAGTATATTCAAAACATTTTTCTAAAATTTTAGAGTATTGGAAGTAGACACGATTAACACGACCAGTGTTGCAGATTAAGTCAAATGGAAAATAAGAGAAAAAAATCCAAGTTAACAAGAATCAGCACAATGGAAAGTAAAAGTACTGCAAGAAAACGAATTCTGCTTCGAGGCTGAACTCTGCTGTGAGCGATAACAGAGAGCACAGAAAATTGTAATTGCACAACCAAAAACATGCTAGGTATGATTTAATTCTGGGACTAAAATTCAAATATTTCAGAAACTGCTATCCAAAACATAATAAACCTCTCCGCAATGTCCTCTGTCGTTTTCCATCACTCACTGAGAGTTTTTTTTTTTTTTTTTTTTTTTTTTTTGTACCAGAGGAAATATTTTAAAAGCGTCACTTTAAACCCAGACAAAGTGGACCAGCTTGTATTTCTTGCCAGAACCTCTGGGCCCTAAAGTCTAAGACCTGTCATATGGTGTCATTAGCCTTGTTCCTCATTCTTTCTTCAGTATTATGGAGCACTTTTTATATTCATCCTTCCTAAAACACTTTTTTAGACGAGAAGTTATTTAAGAATAAGCCTGGTGTAAAGTTTAAAACTAACAGTTAATACTGATAGTGCCAAGAATTTGATGGTAATGTCATGTTTCTTGGTTATGACTCCAAATAAATCATGAACATTGATTTATGTGAAGAATTTAACGCTTAAGGTTTGTAGGTACAGTTAACCCTTGTGGGCATTAATGACAGTTTTTCTGTGTTTTTCATAAAGTTCATATCAAAATTGGAATTATTTCACATTGTCCAAAATTATGATATATATCACAATATATATTTTGGCCATATCATCCAGCCCAAGGCTGTCAAAATAGTCTTGTCTACAGCTACTAATGCTCAAAAATGGTCAGAGAACATAGGTGTACTTGGTGTAAATAAGTATATAAGTGTGTTTTCTGGCACCTGGCTCACCGGTGGAATGCTTCCTCTGTTTTTCTCTGACACTGCTGTGCAGGATGATTGAATAAGATGATGATAGTGGTGCTTGTCCTTAACACAGCCCTGTCACATTGCTGTCACTCAGGAGTCATCAAACATCACATTTTCCCTCTTTCATCTCGCCGTTTGAAGTTTCTTCTTTTTATCTCTCTACCTCTGTTTACTCTCTCTCTCTGTGTGTGTGTGTGTGTGTCCTCTCACTGTGTGGTAATTAGTGCATTAGTCCTATCATTGGCATCACCGCCAGCTACAGCGGCAGCCAGCAGAGCTTCTTGTCACAGCTCACAGGGCCAGTGGAGTGGACAGCTCAACCCTGGTACTCATCATCTTTGTACCATGCCTCACCAGCCTCCCCCCAGCCACATTGTCTTGCTATGCTATCCAGCCATGCTCCTAATTATTTTCCAACCCCAGCCATAGCCCTCTCACCCAGCCTCTGCCACATTACCTATCCCTCCTTGTAATCATCACCCTAAGCTTTGCTTTAGACTGTCTACACAGCCTGAAGCCTCGTCACTAACATTGCCCAGTTCTTTTTGTTTTTGTTTTTGTTTTTTTTTTCCTATTTCAGACGGCTCTTTGGCTTGACCATCACAACTCTTGGCAGTATGTACACAGCACCCCGTGTCCAAAGCAAGTCCTAGAAATAGCACATGACTCCTGGACCTTTAGTTACCTTAGCCATCTGGGTCACAGTTACACAGTCTGTCCAGACAATCAGAAATCATATTCTCACATAGTCACATACAGTACTGTGGAAAGATCTGAGACCACGTCTAGTTTTGTTTTTTTATCAAATTTTTAATGACATCCATATTTATTTTTCAGTCTCTTTATGAAGATCATTGAATGAAAGGGGTGTTTGCTCTGGACGGGTTAGCAGTCCATCACAGCGCTCTTTATTAAGTTCAAAAGTGAAACCTGCAGTGAAAATATATACATATAATAAAACCAAACCACACAATGTTCAGAACAAAATAATTCTACATTCAGAATTCAATATTTAGGGTAACAGATTTAATTCTTTTTTTTTTTCATAATCAGCATCAGAAAGCTTGATTGTCATTGTGCCAAATGGTTCAACTAAAGTTTTTAAGGAGTCTGTTCCATAAAGATCTCCTCTCCTCGTGTTCTTTTTTGGGGGGTGAGGGGGTGGCATAGTAGCATCCCTTTACGGGTTGCCACAATGGATCACCTGTTTTCATCTTCCTCCTTTTAAACTCTCCCCTGAGAGGTGTAGACTAAATCCTGTGTTTTGCCTGAAAAAAGAATAATACCTAGAAGTAATTTTTGTGGGGAAAAGAATGTTAACAAAGAAACTAAGTTTGAGAGAAATTGTGTGTGTGTGTAAAAAAAAAACAAAAAACGCTGGCATGCCAGAAAGAGAAAACATCATTTATTTGGTATTGATTTAATGTAATGGTTCCAGGTCTATGTAATTTTGTAACAAAATAATAAAGTGTTTGGAATGCATGCTTCATAATAACACTGTCATACACAAATAATTGCATAATGACTTTGATTTGTGTTATGTTAGTCTACGATAAATATAAACACTGACACCTGAGTACTCTTTGGCTCAAGCTGATTGCATGCACTCATTGTAATTTCTTAGTTATTTGGTTTTCAGTTTTTAGTAAAAGGTTAAAAGAAGGGTAAAAAGCAAAAGTTTTAATGAGTGAATGGAACCCAGACTACTTAAAAGTAGAAAGTTTAATGCTGGCAGTAAAATGTTCATTGTGAGATTAAACACTGTAAAGGATTTCTCGCTTCTGACTAATTTCAAATTCAGATATGGGAAAGCCCTCACTGTTTATGCTAATGTTGTATAGTTGTGTTATTAGCCATGTCACCAGCGGTTTTGCCTGTAACCATAGAGGATAGCTAATTAGGCAGCTACGTGCTAATCAAGTACACTACAGTGAGTGGTCACGTCTGTGCCTGTATATGCTCCAAGCATTTCTTTCTCCTCGCATTAGACTAACATCCATCACAACTTTCAAAAGCTAGCATCTGATCAGAACCAACTTACACTCATAGATAACATGCATTTGCTGAAGCATCACTTCTGTCCTGATGACACACAAAGACATATATAATCACGTTCATATACACAAACGTCCCTAAATAGCGACCATTCTCTTTTGCATAACCCCGTCATGTGTCATGGGAAATCGACAGAAAATATTCCATAATTCCATGATTCAGTAGATTACAACCACGTTTTTAAACAATAACTTAACAGTAAGTAATAATATAATTGTTTTGTGTTCAAAATCACTTTCTCACATTGCTGTGCAGGAATTTTGGCCTACTCTTCCCGACAACATTGTGTCAGTTCACTGGGGCTTGAGGACTTTTGTTTATGCACACCTCTTAAGGACTTAAATACTGCACCCAATAGTTCTTATTCACCTATTCCCACAAACACTCATACAGTGATTCTCGATATGTCTGTAAACTGTATGTACTGTATGGAGTGCTTTTTGACACTTTTTGACTTTTGACATGTGATGAGGCAGCAGATCATACCATTGATTCTCCTACTGAAGGATGACCAACTGCTGCAGCTGTATGTATGTATATATGATGATCACTTAATTTGGTACATGTCATTAATTGCGTCTGACTGGTACTTTGACTCAATTCAAATGGAGACAGCAAGGTTGTGCTTAATTTTTCCACATGATGCTGGCCTACGACTGCATGTGTTAAAGCTGCTTCAATTTTGCCTTTGCTCTCTCACCACAACACACACCTTTAAACCCACAGAAATGACTTCATAGCCCCCTCCCATCTACTCTGCTTTGGGATGACTTTATTATTGTATGGTTGGTGTGAAGCTTCAAGGAAACATGTGTCTGTACACATACACACATCAGCTCACAATTAACCACCTCAGTTGTGATATATCACTATGACAGCAGATGTATGAAGGGTCTTTTTAATGCAGATACTATTCATTAGTAATTAATACCACAATTGAAATTAGCCAACAGTAGATGCGATGAAATCAGGTGGGGTTAGGGGTACCAAAAGCAAAAAATGAGGTTTATGTGTTCATGAATGTGTATGTAAGTCCATCCAGCTAGCCAGGTCTGCTGCATTAATGTGGATGTTTCTGAAGTAAGAAACAAGGAATGCTAATTCTCCGTAACCATTTTACAGCACGTGTAAAACTCTGCAGTACCTTCATTTGCACAGCCATAAAATATTCCCCATGCCACAGTTCTTCCCACTGAAGACCTCAGATTTATCAACTGACCTAACACTTTGGTGCCATTACAGTGGCATTTTGCATGTGCGAGACCTGCATGTAGAGGAACAATGAAGACCAGATGCACACATCATGACATTAAATTTTGACAGACTCAATTAAATAATTGGGGGCGATATTTTGGTGTGACTTAAGAGAGTGAATGACATTACATCATTATTTATGTAGGACCTGATTTGACCTGGTTACACTATGTCACATCGGACCAGTTCTTTAACATAATTTAATGAAATGTGTGTCAAGCTCCTTTTAAACCAATAAATAGAAATGGTTTGTAATTTATCGCTGAACATTTTATTAGTCTCTGGTTTAAGTTAGCTATAGAATTAGTTGTAGAATTGCTTCTTTACATCTGAGTGCATCCTTTAGGCCCAAGTGAAGGCCTTTTCTCATGGTGTCTGATAGAAGGGGGTAAAAATACCTTTTTTTTCTTTTTCCATCATTTGAACATATCATGTTTTTTTAATCAAAGCTTTTCAAATTAATTATAATGCATACAACTAGTTTTTTGTTGTAGGATGAGGTGATTTAAAATGTGTATCAGCAGGATTCAACAGGAAATAATTTAATTGTATGACAAACAGCTATTATTATATCAGTCTTTACACAAAAACATTGTTTTTGTTACATTGGGCTTGCTTTGACACACATGAATACTCAGCCACTAGCAGAGTAAATAGCCATTGAAGTAATAGCACGGAAGGAGGATGCCCACAGTGCAAAATGTTGTGCTATCATAGGTGGAAGAGATCAGAATGAAACAGATTTTTTGTCAATGCTTCAACTCCAGGTGTACACGAATGCTAGAAAAATAAGGAAGACAAGCTGAATAGGGATGTGTGTAGTCTAATGGACTGTCTGTCCCTGTGCAGATATGCTCCACTGAACCATGCTGCATGTAGCGTGGAATAATCACTTTCTTTCTCTTTCTCCTACCATCACTCCTCCTTTGCTTTCCTGGCTTGTTTATGAGCACAGAGGCTCTCGCGCTCTCTGTCATCTGCATCTGCCATGTCTACCAGCAACTTTTTTCCCCACACTTATCAAAAACCTGAGTTGACAATACACGCACACACATACTTGAGAAACATGGCAGCCTTCTTTTATGCCAGTGTGTTGGCGATAGAAGCCAAGCCTGGCTGTGAAATGCAAATGATTTGTGTTGAAACTACATAGTAGATGGACAGCGACGATACAGCTGACAGGATACATTTTGTAGATGTACATGGGTTTTGTTTTGTTTTGTTTTTTCACTTTCAAAAACTTCCAAGAATATATTGCTAAATGCAAACATAATATGTTTTGGGAATATTTCTTTCTCTCTCCTTGTGTCTGTTTCTTGGTGTTTCTAAATGAGTATTTATAAGAGCCTTATTGTCCAGTTGTGTTTGTTTTCTGCATATTATTATTTTTAACCTGGTAAGTGTCTTGATGCATATGTGTAAACCTCGCTTTTATTTTTGCTGTTTGATGGTTCATGTTCATACCTGTAGGTGTCTTATTACAGGGTTCTAAGTCCACAGGCCAGCATGGGAGTGCTTGTGAGATGATTATGGTGTGGTGTGACAGTGGGACCAGGAAAGGAAAGCAATCACAAACACTTAAAACTGCAAATGGCCTTGATGTCCTGTGCAAAGCAGCCTGAGTTGACTGATGAGCCTGTTAACCCTGGCTGAAACAACTCCTGCACAGGGGATTAGACAGCAATGCTGGTCTCGGCTCATGCCGGCCCGTTTTGCATGGGAATTGTGCATATTTAATCTGAGGTGTGCCGAGGTGCAAAGACAAGCCTCCCTCTTCTCTGTTTCTCATTATAGATGTGTAATAGCACCCTGAGGCTGCGGGCCTTAATTCACCAGCCCCAGTCTTAATCTTACCCTCAGTCTCAGCCCCCGCCTTCCCCCAGTGCCTGCTCACGGCCCAAATCAAAGCCCTAGTTGAAAACTTCTTCTCAGGCTTTGTCTTTTTTGCATAGTTTTCCCATATTTTATGCCTCAGGGTGCCAGTATAGTTTCTTTTCTTTTTTTTCTTTCTTTTTTTTTTTTGGTGATAAAATACAGTCTCTACTGTAAACCTGTCTTGAAGCTGGAACTGAAAATGGGTACAGCTCTCTGTTGTTTCATGTTTTACATCTTCAAACAACTGTTTTCTGATTTCTAAATTCTTCCAAACTTCTTTTAAAGCACCACCTGAGGAAATACCTACTCACTTGGATGTAAAATGAAAGTACCGGTAACCCTACATTTAAAGCATAAAACAGAGCAGTACTTGAACTGAGAATACAATTAGATCATAAATTTGGAGAAAAATAGTACTTAGTTTTAATTGTTTGCAGTTGAAATAATTCTAAAAGTGCTACGAAATATTCATATTCAACTTTCAATTTCAGAACGTTATTGCAGAAGCTTTTTTTTTGTTTCTTTGTGAGAAGTGTCAGGGAAAGATGAGAAATGTGGCATCTCAAGAGAGCCATATTTAGCTTCTGTTTTTGATGACAGAGCTTATCGAAATTATTTAAATTGATTTACAAGATGATTTTTTTATGATAGTCCTTGTAGTTGACTGGTTTTCTGATTATGTATAATATTATTGTCACCATCGGCAGACATGTCCCAACTTCAGTCACTCTGTTCTTACAGTTCATGGAGTTGCTGGTGTTTTCCATTTCAATGGATTCTGTCTTTGTTTTTACATCTTGCAATCATTGTGGAATCACTATTTGTTCCTTGATTAATGCGACTGACAATGACAAGAGCGCTCTGAAACTTTTGTCTATATTATTTCATCTATCTCTTTATCTCTCTCTTCTCTGCAGGACAGAACAACTAATAGTCTTCAAATGCCCTTATCCTTTTCTTTTTTCCTTACCCTTTTCTTGATACTCATTTCAGACAATATTGCTTTTCTTTTGCATCTCCCATGCACTGTGTTATTACCTTAAGAGAAAAAAAGTAGCATGGAAATGTTTGTGTAAGAGGGACCCCATGCTGTGTATGTAATTTCTTGCTTGTACATGATTCCAAACATCTTAGGCCACTGCAGAGCAGGAAAGGGATACAGAGAGGGACAGAGAGGATAAATAAGAAAAAAAAAGATTGAGAGGAAAAGAAAGAAAAAGGAGAGAATGAGAAAATAGGATGATAACAAACGTGGTTCAGATTTCACAGATGCATATTTCATCAATCATGTGAATAAGTCGTAGTGATTATGCATGGCGGTGGCAGGCAGGGGGAGGGGGGGCTGATTACCATACACCATAAAGGCTGCTTTCTTATCTCACACACACTGATTAGTTTCTGTCTCCAGATAGCCTCACACGCTTTGCTCTTTCTCACATACATACATGCACACACATGCATGTGGGCTGTGTCTGTCACTATCATATATTGTATGCAAACACAAGCTGAGACACACACACACTTAATGCTGCAAGACAACCAGATAAATGGAATTTACCTGACAGCAGTAGAAAAACCACAGATCTAGAGAAAAGTTCACTGAGCCCGTCTTTGCTAATTTTTTTCTTCTTCTTAATCAGTCTGAAATATTTCTTTGGAAAAGTTGGGTAAAAACTAGAGATGCCTAATTTGGACTTTTGTCACCTTGTGGATATTTTCCTTTTTTTCTAAGAACATCTTGAATAGCTTACCACATGTCCAAATGTTTTTAACCTAATTGTATAAACCATCAAGTCACTCCTACAGCTGAATTAGCACATTATACCCACTGCTTTTCTGATGGCTCTCTGGCAGATGCTTTTAGAATGCATACAACCTACTGGGCAAACTAAATGCTTCAACTTACACGTAAATTACCCAGCAAACTAAATCCTTCAACTTACACGTAAATTACCCAGCAAACTAAATCCTTCAACTTACACGTAAATTACCCAGAATAAGGGGTGAAAGCAGAATTGGAAGAGAACAAAGATGTTAAGCTGATAGCAAACATTACCATGTATGAAAGGCCTTGCTTTCTATCTCAGCCAGAGAATTAGAAATTGCTCTTTTCTCTTGCTCTTCTTTTTCTCTCTGTCACTTTGATATATAATATAAACTCATTTGGAAAACAGGCAGGGGCTGTGTTATGTTGTCTGAGTGCCTGCATGTGAGAAGTGTGCCTGGGATGCATTAGGGCCTCCTGACAGGGGCCTGGGTGAAATAAGTGAAATTAATGGAGCTCCTTTCATGTCGGACAAGGCCGCGGCACCCCTTTCACGCCGCATACAGTCACAGAAAAGTCAATACTTTTTTATTACTCCTCGCTTGCCCTACATTCCCCACTACAAGTGCTCTACCCACTAATTGGTTCTAGTTTGAAGAGAAAGAGAGAGGGAAAGCAGAAGAAAGAGTAAGAGAGGACTCCATCCCAAAGAACACTGAAGCAAATAAATCAATCTCATATTTTTCTCCATGCTGTCTTTTTTCATACAGTAACATCATGGCAGAGAGAGGCATGAGAGGGAGAAATAGAGGAGAGAGGGCAAATGGTTGGTTAGAGCACGCCTGTTCCCCAGGGAGCATAATGATATCTGGGAGCCTGTTAATGGAGACGAGTGGTTAAAGTGGTCTGGGGCCCTGGTCAGGTCACCCCTGAGGGTGTCTAACCAGCAACTCCATTCAGCTGGATGCTCACGCTCAAAGCTCAAAGGTACAATGAGGCATCCCGCCAAAATATAATTTCAGGCAAATGCTTTGATAGCTTTGGAGAAAATTAGATTCATCTCAGATATATGTGTCTGTGTGTGTGTGTGTGTGTGTGTGTGTGCGCGTGTGTGCGTGTGTGTTTGTTTGTCGACTTTTTGCTCAAGTCTCTTGAGTGATTATTCACCTGATGCACTTCTCAAACTCTTGTGTTATCATCCTCTATTTATGGCACACAGTCCTGATTATTTGATAGGATCAGCTCAAATAGACAAAGTTACACCAATATGAGTTTAGCCACTGTTGAGGCAAATCAGCTGTCATTTATACAATTTAATTCACAAATCATACCTTTGCTTTGTCAGCAAACAACATCCTGTGTCTTTCTGTCTTGTCCTCCACCCAGATAAGGAACGACTCACCCAAAAGCCTAACATAAATGGTGTGAGAGTGCATACGAGCAGTTTTGGGTTGGACTCTGTGCGTACTGTGTGTGTATGGATGTATGTATGTGTCCTGTCTGCCAGTATGCTGTTCACTCTTGGGCTAAACTTAAGTGGCAGTGGGGTTAGCCTCTTTCAGAAACGGCACAGCCACAAATTGATGTGACACTTTGAACCCCACTCTTCTACAGACACATACACACACACATTCAGTCTGTGTGTGTGTGTCCAGCCTCCAGTTAAAGGGAGGTTCCACCAGTCTTGTTTTCTCGCTGTGTCCCAGCTTTCACAGTTCTGGAGTGTGGGCCAGGGCAGGGGGCTTTACCATGTGAGCATGCATGTGTATGTATGTGAAGGAGCTGTCACATAAAGCTGGCATCACCATCCAGTTTGCCATGTCTTCCATGGTTTGACAAGTCCTCGTTCTCTACCCTGTGGCTGACACACATACCTACACACACATAGACACACACACAGTGTCTCTGTCTCTCTATCACTTGTCTATCACACGCATTTGATATGGGAACATGTATTGTAGGAATACGTAAACTGGATATCTTTACTAGCATGGCCACACACACATTCCTGTCCAGATGTATAGACAACATGCTGCCTTTTATACAATGAGTGTGTTTGACAAATCATGCAGTCTACTCTAAAAACTGACAGAAATACATCACATCGCATCACTGTTGCTGATAAATAGAGCTTTCATTTTAAATTTAAACTGGAGCTTGCTTTGTTTCACGTGTGCTGGAGCTTTTATTTGTGACATCTACATGCGTGTGTGTGTTTGGGGGTGTTTGAGTGTGAGATGTTCTCGGCAGTTGTTGGCGTCAGATCGTGGAGAGGTTCTGTTTGTTACAAGGACAGGCTTGTCCCCGCCTCCAGGCTTTGGCATTATGATGATTGTCATGGCGATGGAGTGTGAGTGACAGGCGGGATCACATGTGGTAGCCGCGGAGCAGGAAGCCCGAACTGCCGCAGTCCCTGACATTAGTTTGTCCTTCATCAAAACTTTACACTTGTTCATAACTACTCACTCCCTCAGTTGCAAAATAGTTCTTGTTAGCATTTTTTTTCCATTTTTTAAAAAACCATCTGTCTCTCTCATTTAAAGATCCTTTTCCCTTTTATTTCTATTTCTTCATCCTCTCTCTTTCATTTGTGTTTAATGTTGTGGCCAACAATCTTTATCTCTTGCTCACATTTACCCCTCAATCTTTCTATTGCGGTCTTCTTCAAGTGGTGAATTTAAAATAAATATTTTCTGGGTTTTTCATGCCCTCACACAACTTTTTAGGTAATTCAAGTGATGAGAAGAATTAATCACAGACACAGAAATACCTTTACAGTGCATTCTCTCAGCAGCTTAACCGGCTGCAAAACCCACCCACAGAGGAGCAATGTTTAATTGTGTGGATCTGTGTGCGTATGAGCATGCAAGCATTAGTTTATGTTTTAAACTATTTTTGCCTCTGCAGTGTTTTGGAGATGATGTATCTTTTGGTTTAAGCTTATACCTGCATGTATGTGCGTAAAAACATTTGTATGTGTGTCTTTTTTGAGAGAGAGAACTAGGGCTTTTTGTGCATCACAGCAGAAAAGGAGGTCAGGATTTGCGCAGAGACTCGGGCATTCATCATTAGCCTGCTGCTGCTGCTGCCGGTAATGTTGCCCGTTACAGCTGTGATTAAGAGCCCCGCTTAGTTCCAGCAGCCGGTGCAGGCTCACAAACACATGTACACGTGCAATATCAGGCACGGCTCTAGCATACTACAGATTTACAGAAAACTCTACCGTGAGCCCAGTACAGCATCCTTTGATATGAGTGTGTGTGTGTGTGTGTGTGTTTCGGGATTTTTTTATACATACATGGTCTGTAAATGAAGGAAAGGGTCAGTGTCTGATGAGAAACCTGTCACAGTCACTAACAGAAGAACAATTTACCGCTATTCACACATATACTCTCTTTGTGAAACACAGGCCCAAACAGAAGCAGTGCACCAGTGATACTTTCTTAAATTTTATTTTGTTCACAAGTATTTGAAGATATTTTCTAAAGAAAGGAAAACCATTTTTTTCATCTTGACATGTCAAATTTGAAAATGACTGGTTAAATTTATCTTGTAAGTTGATACAAAGCTTCAGAAACCTGGGTATTTTTCAAAACAATTTTCTCTCTATCCCTCTTCTTCTCATTTCTCCTCCCCTGCGACAGATCTGTCAAGTCCCAATCTACATAGGCTGCAAAAACAGCCCCTCTAGAAATAAGCATACTATTCCATAAATCAAGTCAAAATTGTCTTATTCTAAGCAAAAATATATTTGGCCATGGGGTATTTTTTTTTTCTTTTTTTACTAGAATTCCCCAAACTAGCAACAAAAAGAGTCTGATAGTCTTAAATTTTCTTGAAATAAGTGTTTTTCTTACTTAAAAATAAGTTTTTGCAGTGTAGCAGCGAGGCAGTGACTCCCCTCCTCCCGCCAACAAAAAATTAAACCAAGTGCTAATAAACAAATTGTTGCTCAGTGACTTTATTATAAAATGGTTGTTATAGAGCCTGTTATGTTGTTGTGAACTTGAGGTTACCTCTTTCAAACAAGAGTTTCCTTAGTGTGTGTGTGTGTGTGTGTGTGTGTGTGTGTGTGTGTGTGTGTGTGTGTGTGTGTGTGTGTGTGTGTGTGTG
>JAOWBL010000018.1:13929116-13939514 GCA_028564865.1 Zenarchopterus dispar
TAGATAGATAGATAGATAGATAGATAGATAGATAGATAGATAGATAGATAGATAGATAGATAGATAGATAGATCATCTGACTTTTACTAATTTCGAAATGTGAGACTTTGCATTGACAGGAAAACTCCCCAGTGCTGATGAGGGCCCAAGACAAATCAGAGAGGAGTAGCATGGTAAGACCAGCCATTTCTTCCAAAAAACCAAAACAAACTAACAAAAAAAAAAAAAAGAATATGAAGCCTCCTTGAATTGTGCCAAAAGATTTATTCAGTCACACCAAACCATCAAACCATTTTGGCACAAAACCCTCTGTCATCTGTCAAAAGCTGAAAATGAAGAGGACTTTCACATTCCAACATGACAGTGATCCATGTAACCCTGCATTCAGGAGATCCCCTCACAATATTTTTGAACTTGTAATGTTTTGCAAAGAAGAATACTTTTGCTGTCAAAAATAAATATACTTTTTCTTGGTGTTGCCAACATTATCTGTGTGAACTATAAAACTTTTTCAAAGACTCTTTGAGCTTTATGTAAATTTAGAGCCTTAATTATTTAGTCTAGCCTAGAACTTTTTCTTGAAGTAAAGACTTTGCATCAGACCCTTCTGTCCCCCGAGGCAAAACTTCCTCACCTGCTCGTCTGTTCAGATGGTGAAACATGAAATGAGTTCAGAGCCTTCACTTTCTGTCTCTGTAACAGACGTGAAACAAGTTTTCTTAAACCAAACCTAGCCATTAAGTCTCTAACTCAAAATTTCTTAGTTTTCCTTCTTCTCTGTGACCACTCTTTCTCCCCCTTGTTTGTCCTGTGTTTCCTTTCCTTCATCTCTTCATCCACTTCACGTTGCTGTCATTCCCAGGAGCCTGTGCTGTAAGGCATGGAAGAGGAGCAGAGACAGAGCATTTAGTAATGGCTTCTTAATGGGCTTGTCGACAGCCACATTAGAGCGCACAGGCAGTGGGCGAGGCCGGGCAACGATATGCCAAGCCAGATGCCATGCCAGCTGCAGCACTCTGCGCTTTCGCTCACACTCTCATTTGTAATCACATTTCTCATACGGATGGGCACCATGTGCGTAAAGATGAGACTGCTGACAGGAACGTCTCTTCTATGTTCACATCACTACGTTCCTTTCATCTCATTTCATTTGTGTTTTCTCTCTTCGGTTTGGGTCTGTCACAGCTCGGTAATAGTCTTGTACTTGTGACTATATTGGCTGAGATCTTGAACATCAGCTACAGGAAAAGAAGGGGATTCAAGGATCATCAGACAAAGTCCCACATTTGACTCTTTTTAGAAAATAAAAAAACAAAATTCTGTGTTCTAAAGTACTTCAAATACATTTTTATGTCTTAACTGTGCTTTGTCATGTTGCTAGTTCACTTTTAGATTATAAGCACGGTTCAATACATTTTTGATATTGGTCCAATATTAAAGCACTGGCCTAGTTAATTAGGTTATCGTATGTTCCACATCTGTGTGAGAACTTGGTGCTAACATAGTGTAATCATTTAAGGTTTTGAACTAATTGTGTTTTCTTGCTGATTTTGCTATTGCATATGAGCATTTATTATTACTATAAACAGTAAAAGTCACTAAAAAATCTCACCAAATCAGTTATCTACGAGTTAATTTTCACTGTTGTATTTTTGGAGAAGGAAGACATCCCCTTTTTAAACCTTCACACCTTAACTAAACCAAGATATGTAGTAGAAGAAGAAAACATACAAGATAAAAGTTTACCAACAACACAGAAAAGAAAGGGCTGCAGGAGTGAAAGAAGGAAGAAGATAGAAAAAGGATGTCAGAGAGAGGAAGGAGTGATTAAATGAATAGATGGATGTTTTAATCAATTAATGAATGTTAATGTGCTACGGTATTACCAGGGACGTGAATGTCATTGCCAAAGGTCTTACAGGTCTCCAGTAGGGGGAGCCGTGTGTCAGGGACTCCAGGCTGTGTCAAAGACCTTTATCAGTACAATAGTGTGTATGTGTGTGTTCGCTCCTCTGAAGAATAAATAGTTAGAAGGTGTTTCTTTGTTTCCTCATCTGATCTGATCTTGTTGCTACCAAACCAAATTTTCCTGTGTCAGCGATGATCAAGTGTGATGAGGATGCAAAGAGGAAATTGCGTATGTGTGTGTGTGTGTGTGTGTGTGTGTGTGTGTGTGTGTGTATCAAGCTGTCTGTGTTTATGTATTGGCAGCTGATAGCATTTTAGGAGCTGAAGCCTGTATACAGAGTAGCAACCCTCTAGACTGTATCGACAGCTGCCAATTGTCACTCCTGTGACTGACAGTTCTGTATTGATGGAAGGGATCTGCTGACAGAGAGATGGAGGACAAAAACAAAAGGAAACAGAGAACCACCAGTGAAGAGAGGCAGAGGAGACAGTTAAGAATAGAAAGGGAAAAAAGCAAGGTGAAACTGGGATCCTTTGGAACTTTCTCAAGGTCACAGTAGAGACATGGAAGAAAAGTTTCTGACCTGGGCTTGGATAGAAACTAAAATCAGGTGAATCATTTTGATTCCATCTGATCACCACTGGGATCAAAATCTCTCCCTGTGGTCTGATTCTCTAAATAGCTGAAGTTATAACCCTATCTGTTGCCTCCTTGTGATACGCTTTTCAAATCCACTTCACTACCAATGCCAAGCTAGAAGCCTACTTGCTGAAAATGCACCAGAAATCTGCACTCTTAATTTATTATCCAAGACATTTGTGATTGGTTTAACCCATTAGGCCCTGATGAAACATCCAAACATGTTGAGAAGCACTTCTTGGCTTTGTGGTTTAAAAAGAAAAAAACATTCTGAACATTCCCATCACCTACAGCAGATTGATAATGTGTAGCCAGACATTCTCCAGTGCAGATAGATCTGTCTAGGTACGACTACTTGTTCTACTGTCTCACACACACACAAACAAACACGTTAAGATAGCTGCATATTTTTTATCATAAAACCAGGCTAGTAAGGACTCAAAGGGTGTGTAAGAACGCCTAATTGGGGCCTGGACAAGGAATGAACAAACTGAAAACAGGGTCCTCCCAGAGACTGATCACAAATCACTGTGATCTAAAGGCAAATGATCTAGTAGAACTTTACTTTGTTTAGCTATTAACATCAGTGTGTTTTCTTATTTTGAGCTGCCCTAGGTCATGCCACTTGCATGGCAGTACAAAATAAACCTTTTTTGCTCATTGACCAGATTCATGTGGTTGTTTACAAAGAGCAAAGCCCTAATAATCATTTCATTTTGGACAAGGATGAGATGATCATGCCTTCTGATTGACCTTCACAGTCTATCTCTAGCACACTCATCCTTCCCAAAATATTTTGTATGTACATACACATATGTCTATAGATCTGTGTGCGTTATCTCACCTTAGGAAACCTGTGGATAATTCCATTAGTGGGAGGAGGGAGTATGTAAATGAGGGGAGACAGCTGGCAATGAAGAGAAGTTGATGGAGTGAGCCTTGGGGGGGCACAGAAACACATCTAACGCTACTCTTTACACATGCAGACTTTTCCTTTTTTTTCTGCAAACAGTATGAGATGATACAAAGTGGACTTATTTTATGTATACTGCGTCAGTTAAAAATAGAAAATGAAATAGCAGAATAATAATAATTTTCAAAAAAAGAAAAATATGAAGCCAGCATATCCACTGACCTTTCAGATATTAACTTTTCACTTCCCTATTTTGTCAATCCTAACTTTATCATTTAATGCAAAGACAGGGTTTGGACCAGATGAGAATTGTTAATAGATGTGGTCTCTAGTCACAGTTTAAATTTCAGGAGCCTCTCAGGATGGTCAGTGCTATGCTTCCATACACACACAAGCAGGGAGGTGTTGTTTATAATCCTATTGTGCAGCTGTGACCACTGTGCAGGACTCTCATCACCTGTCAACTCGTGCACACACACTCACACATAAACAGTATAATCCTGTCAGAATCTGTGATGGAAGTCAGAGGGGATTTAATTTTTTTATTGTCCTAACAGTACATTGTTATTCATGAACAGCAAAAAAGTAAACTAAAGTGAGGCATGTAAGCAACCACACTTTGATTTTATTCTAATCCTGATTGCTTTTTGCATTTTATTCTGCCATTACAGTTAAAACCCTGGAAAGCAGGTGACTAAGTATCCATTCAATGTATCCCTTAGTTTTCACAAAAAATATTTGTTACTTTTCTTCTTCCTTTTGGCATAGTACAACAATCAAATTAAAGGGAAAGCACCCATGTGTGACTGGAAATGACTGTGGGGAAATGGTTACATACCTGTGTTAGGAGGGCAAAGGCTACTAAATGGTACTGAAGTTATTAGATTCATGTTGAACTGTCCTAAAGCGCAGGAGCAGCATGTTTAAAATGCAATTGGATGTTTTGCTCTTAAAAGTGAGGTATTGTTCTCTCAATACGCTTGACTGACAGCAAGTGAGAGAGGAGGCTGGACAGTGTGTCATATTGCTAATGTGATCGGTAATACCCAGAGGACACATACACGAAACCGTATAAGTCCGTGTCTGTCATTCTATACAGTCTGTACACATCTATGTTCCTCCATCTCTCTGTATTTTAGTTTCCTTCATACACACACATATCAGTTGTCAGTTTCTGATTTTAACACACACTCTCCCTTTCACTTAATCACACACACTTATATACACTCTCCTGGCTTTTTGGCTGTGTGGCATTTTACTTCAGGTTAATAAAGAGAGGAGAGGTGTGTGACCCTGTCAGAAGTGTGAGAAACTGACCCAAAGAAATCAGACAGGGGCCAAGACCCCCCAACCTTGAGGGTATTAATGTGTATGTGCAAAAGAGAGGGGCAAAAAGTGTATTTGTGTGTGTGTGTGTGTCCATCCCTATCTTCCTGTGGATGGCATATGTGAGGTCATTTACATAGTTTTGCCTTTATACTGGCTATAAGCTAACACACACATACACGGAAGGCTGGATTTGCCTGGCGTGATGTCCCTGTCAAATGTCAGTGTGCAGATGGGATGGGATGGCGGGGGGTAGGTTACGTCTGTTTCTCTTTTTCTCACTCTCCCTCACATGCACACACCTGTCTGCCCCCCCTGAGGTGCCCAGTTACTAAGAGAGTTGTCAGAACGTCTACGTGGAGCCTCAACTGTTTGACATCTGCCTGCAACCCGGCAAAATATGCACATACACACACGCACCTCCCCCACCACTTCATTTCAGAACAACAGAGCATCTCCCAGTGATCAACATTTAGACACACTCATTACTTAGTGGTCCCAGTTGCATATACACGCACATAGACACACACACACACGGAGAAAAAAATCTGCGAGAGATGTGTGAATAGAGAGACTGAACTAAAGGCCTGAGATACGTTAGGAAGGAAAGAAAGTAAGTATAGTTTTTCACTCCACTGTGTGCATGCGTGTGTGTGTGAAAAGCCTTTTTTTTGTCAGGTCTCCAGACCTACACACAAAGTGATAGAGAGAGACAAACCTCCATTTGTCCCAGTTTCATACAAGATAATGAAGCTGTCATTCTCAGACAACTTCATTGGATTGGTACAGGAGCAGAGTGGTGCTCAGGGACGCCCACGCACACATCTAACTAAGCGCACAATGCCACAAGAAATCTCACTGGACACCTTAAGCATATGTCAAATATAACCATGTATTGAAAGTGAGATTGTGTGACATATGTACAGCTGGCTGAATGGCAGACACAAAGTGTAGAACAACACACACATGCACACATTCGCATATGTACTTCGTATCTTTAACATGCAAAGAGACAGACAGCCCTGATAGCAAATAAAATGAAATCAACCCTGAATGGTTAAATCCTCTGTGAATACTTGTCTCCTCTTTACAAGTCAATTTCATATCTTGTAGTTCAAGACAAACCTTAAGAGATTTGGGACAATTGTAGAAATAAACACAAGATAAAAAGGTTTCAAAAAGAAATTGAAAAAACTAAAATGCTGTGATGGAAAAAGAGGAAGAAGGGACCTCAGTGAGAGTCATAGGTGAAACTGAGCTTGAGAAAGCATGGCAGTGCTACTTATTCATCATACAGCAAATCAGTCAGTTTTATGACAATTAAGAATTGTCATAAAACTGACTCCAAAGTTTTCTGGTGAAGAAAAAAAGATGATCTTGTTAGCATGTTAATAATGATGTTTTATGAGTAATAAGAAATATTATGGGCAAAAGTAACTATTAACAGTGGGGCTGGGGATTTCGGCTTTGTCTTAAAAAGGTAAAA
Source organism: Zenarchopterus dispar (assembly GCA_028564865.1). Lineage (NCBI taxonomy): Eukaryota > Metazoa > Chordata > Actinopteri > Beloniformes > Zenarchopteridae > Zenarchopterus > Zenarchopterus dispar. The sequence goes on from JAOWBL010000018.1 coordinate 13,935,390, forward strand.
CCAGACAGTCCATATGTTCTACATGCAAGAGCAGAGGACCTAATCTGATTGCTGGGACAGTTGGGCTTTACATCTAATGTGCTGTTGAGTCAATTAAACAAGATTCTAGCAGAATCTAGCTCTGTTCTGGATCCTCATTTTTTTAGTGAAAAAATATCTTGGAAAAAAAAAGGGAAAAAATAAAATGAATAAGATCATGGGCTACCCTGAGCATCTTAATGACAACACATTGATTCTGCCATAGAGGGTTGTTCAGTCGGAGGCTCCTTCAGATCTGCTGCAGCACAGATATGGGCTCAATATAGAACCATAAAGATTCTGCCACTGTAAATGAATGTTTGCATATAATTTTAAAGTTTGCACTTGTAAATCAAGTTTTATCCTCCTGTTCAAGAAATCTGCATGAAAATTCAAGTTTTGAATGTGTAGAAAAAGATGTGCATGGTAGTGAAAAGATTTGTATTTGTAAAAAAATAAAATAAAAATTATTTTGCAAACATTCTGTTTACAGATGCAAGAAGCAAAACTGCCTACCAGATTCTGAAGTTGTGGTTGCAAATTTTCTGTATTTTTTTAAACCTCTATCTGATTGGATGGTGACAAATCAAACTGTCCAATCAGAGAGCAGACAGCTTTCTGTCCTCCTTCACCTCTGCAGACTCTTAAAGGGGCATAGAGCTTTAGCGTCAACTCAGAAATTACATAAGGCCTACTTTGGTGCAGCAATAGTAAAACCACTGCATGCATCAATAAACTTGTGACATCAACACTAGCATCCCTGAAGATTTAATTCCTGCTGAAGTGCCCATGCTCACCCCCCTACTTGGACAAAAATGTTATGTGTCACCAAGTTTACTCATGACTCCACAGTTTTGTGCTTTGTACCTTTAAACAGAATGTTTGCAAAATAACTACTTTTTTCACAAATGTAAACCTTTTTTTTTTTTTTACAACCTTGCAGATCCTTTTCTACATATTCAAAAAATTGAATTTTCACACAGATTTCTTTTACAGGAGGATAAAACTTGACTAAAAACTTAATGCTCATAATTACAAGTGCAGATCTTGTAAGTACGAGCAAACATTCGTTTACAACCTCAAAATCTTGATGACTATCTTGAGCCATACACACACCGCTACAGGAAGTCCTGACTCTTGGGAGAGACTTAAATCCTGACCACTACAACAATGAATTTCCCTTTCGGGAATAATAAAATTTTTGAATTGATTTGAATTGAAGCTACAGAAACAAGCTAGACCTTGATAGAGATGATAGCAAAAATAAGGGGAGGAAGCTACTTTGCATTGTTTTTCTCTGAAACCAGAAAGGCGGATCACACTCGTTCCATTTAAGGCTGTAAATACTCAACCAAAGATGTTAAACTACAATAGAAGCAAACTTTACAATGATCAAAAGCAAATTATGAATATTATTTAGAGATGCTGAAGTATTCCTTCAAAATTACCATATTTATTTATTGGGGAAATTACATTTTGGACAGGTACTTCATATACTCTTTCTGAATTGAAAAAGGAAGGCTTGCTGCGAAACTAAATAAAAAAGTTTGATGCTGTTTTGACTGTTTATGGGCAACAAGAAAAGTACAAGCAACTACATTTGTCAGCTGTTTTCATCTATATATACATATATCTATATACTGTAGACAGACAGTCCTTCCTGCTTACAGCTATGACATAGCTAACAGCATAATTACTCTTCATGGTAATTAGATGCTGAAGAAAATAATTAGTGCAAGTAAAGTAATTGGTGTATTCTGAGTTTATTTAAGCAATAACTTTATTTTCTATATAAACGTAAGGAAGATAAAATATATTACTCCCATGCTGGAACAACATACACTTTTCTTTCTCTTTAAGACATAGATAAGAAAATCAATACAACCTTAAGCTGTTTTTTATAGGAAACATATTACTGCAGCCAGCAAACTTAACTCAGCATGAAGTTAAATGGAAGTGCTCTTTATGCTACATTTTATATCTTATATGTTCAGTCTGTCTCAATTGACTCGAGGGGTCATAGCTTGGTTTTGTTGCCTTCAGGCATTTTTCGGTGTGGGGTATTGGGTGAGGTGTACTGGCCTTTTCTTGTATGAAGCGCATATGTGATCAATTATGTCTGTGCTGAAGATAGCTGACTGAATAATGTCAGCTTCTTTTAATAGGTATTATGTAGTCATACATACATACATATACATATATATATATACATATATATATATATGATAAAATGTCACCATTGTGTTCATTTATGGACATCTTCTTCTGCTTATCTGGGGGCATTAGCTTAAGCAGTGAAGCCCGGACTTCCTTCTCCCCCACCATTTTGTACAGCTCATGTGGGGGTAACCCACAGCATTCCCACACAAATAACATAGTCTCCCCAGCGTGCTGTAGGTCTTCCTTGGGCTCTCCTTCCAGTGGTACATGCCCCCATCAGAACTGTCTCCTCTTGATACAGAGGAGCAGCAGCTCTACTCTGAGCCCCTCCCAGATGACCAAGCTTCTCACCCTTTCTCTAACAAGGTTTTTCTACCAACTCAAAACTGTTGGCGGTGCTATTTCTGGTGCTAGGCCGGTGTAAGATCCAGTTACAAACAGGTTCTACAAAGAGCTGACGTTTTATTCACTGGCCAAACAGCACCAGAGAGCCAGGACCCTATGTTGTTTATTTCATCACCAAAGCGAAAGGAGAAAATCCATAAAAGGAGCATGAAATCCCTCAGAATAACAACACATAGTCACATTTCCATTACCCCTAGATTTGAGCAAAATCTAAATATTTCAAAGAAAACCCTGTATTGGAAACAGCTCATAGAAATACTTTTTTCACATCTGCATGTCTCATTGGATGTGATGTAGCTGGTCAGTCTAAAGTCAATAAAATATAGTTACCTGCTGCTTTTGGCCTCACTAATACAATGCAGTTGTGCTATAACACCACTTAATCATTATGCATTACTGCACTACATAAGAGCTTTGCCTCTGAATAATCATTTGAATGACAATCCACTGCCTTCGTCCTCTGTTGTCTTTTGTCACAATAGCGTTAGTGGCTATTACAATAATTTGTCAAAAACTAAAGATGTAATTCGTCAATCTTCTTCAAAGTCGATATCTTCTTTTTTATTGTTTTGAATTTCACAGGATGAGATATGGAGAATTGTGGAGATACAGAAAGAGAACTAGGAGAGTTACACTCATTTTTTAAAAAAGCACTATTCAGTGGAAACACTGGTCCTCTTCAGCAGTACCTTTATTGCAAATTCAGAGTTTCGCTTTTCTTTTGCAAAAAAAAAGTGTAATGAAAACCTGATTAATGAAAAGTGATTTCTGGTGTGTACAGATGCTGATCCTGACCCTAAAAATCTTGTTTTGAATGCAAATCCACAATTGACTTTGTGCAACTTTCCTCAACATTGAGGGCATTTAAGTTTCAGGACAAAAGTAAATCTTTCGAGAGTTACATGTTTGATGTACAGTACATGTATTTTTGATTGCACTGTGAAATCAGTAAGAATGATTGCAGAATGTCCCATATGACATGTGTTTAAAACTCACAGAGGTTGTTCAAATACGGAGGAAATGCAATCAGGGAGTGCCTGGACACCCTATGGAGGAAAGTCATACCCACCGTTTGCATCCACAATCTTATTCTTTCAGTCACTACCTATAATTCATGACCATAGGTGAGGGTATGAACAAAGACCATCTGATAAATCGAGAGCTTTGCCTTTCGGCCCAGCTCCTTCTTTACCATAACAGGCTGATGCAGCATCTGCATCACTGCCGGCGCTGCACTGATCGGCCTATCAATCTCCAGCTCCATTCTTCCCTCACTCGTTAATAAGACCCTGAGATACTTGAACTCCTCCACTTGGAGCAAGATCTGATCTCCGATCCAGAAGCACTCCACCTTTTTCTTGCTGAGGACCATGGTCTTGAATTTGGAGGCGCTGATTCTCAACCCAGCCGCTTCACAATCGGCTGCAAACAACTCCAAGAGTTGTAGGTCTTGGCCTGATGAAGCTATCTATCTATCTAATCTATCTATCTATCTATCTATCTATCTATCTATCTATCTATCTATCTATCTATCTATCTATC
>JAOWBL010000018.1:13939614-13950609 GCA_028564865.1 Zenarchopterus dispar
TATATATATGTTAGCCAAACTCTTAAAGTACATTGTCCCAAAGCTCTTACATATATTTTGATTGCATCAGTGTCTCAAAACATGTCTTTTAAACTCTACACTAATGCCACTTGAGTACCTTCAAATAAAACCCTTTGTGCGTGCCATCTAACCATTTAATGATTTTTACAAAGGAAACACTCAGACTATGACGGAAAAGTAAGAGGCACATCATAGATGCAGAGCGACTGACTGTGTTTTGTGTGAATGTGAGCAGTTGGGAGAAGAACAAAAAATGTACAAAAGCAGTTAACTTTTTTCTATCCGCTCAGCCACACAGCAACTCATCTCCATCGATTCAAAGACGGACATAATTACAGCTTTGAGTATTTAGCCTTGTAATTTACTCATTTTGTCACATTATTTACAACACTTTCTCTTCGCTCTTACTCTTCCTCTCAGTCTCGGCAGGGGTTCGCCCTTATAATCTAGTCTGTTAGGTCCAATCCATATTCCAAGTTATTATCACTCTCATTTGCTTATTAAGCGCTCCCTTGTTTTCTTCAAATAAAGTTATAATTAGAGATTTGGTGTCGGCAACTTGAAATACCATCTCCTCTTTATGGAGTCTTGGGTGGGATGAGAGAGATTCGTGTTTTATCATACTCACAGAGTTAATGAGGATGTGCACAGCTTGATATTGTGTTTTTATGTGTGTGAGAGAGTGTGTGTTTTCTAATTATGTCTCTGTGACAGCTTTCTGGCCTCCAAAGTACCCACATACTCTATAGCCTCTGCTGTTTTGTTTTCCCACTGATTCATGTTAATGAAATGACTCACAGAAGAAGAAATAAACAGTTTAAGCTCTCGCTCTATACATAGAGATTAAAAAGAAATAAACAATGTTTTCCATTTTGCCATTATGCTTTAACAGCAAGTTTTTCTAAATAGTTTAAATCTTTATTTTTACTTGATAAGACTGTCGATAAATGCAGGATATGGTATTTTGTTCCATCCATATAATGTTCTCATAAACTGATTTCCAGGCCTAAATCACATTATTAGAGACTAAGAGGACTTCATAATTGGTGAATACTAATCACCAATATGTCTGGAGGATGATCCACTGATCCACTCTTACCTTCTCATGACCCACCCCATGGGTCCAACCCTGTCTTTGAGAAGCTGAAGAGTACATTAAGACACGCCCCAGCAACACACTGATTACATATGCTAGTTATGGTAATGAGCTGAGCTGGACAGCACAAGACTGCTGCTGTTTATGGCAACTCATTATCTGGCCCATTGACCAGAACTGTTCTACACATCATAGAGCCCCGTGTCCTCTACATCTACTCGACCATCACTCTCCCCACTATTCTAGGTAAAGGGAGGGGGCAATACGTGTGTATCTATGTGTGTGTATTTGCTTACATCTTGTTTACATAATAAAAAGTTGGATGATTCCTAAGTTAATGATCTCACACTCGTTTGTTTGGCATTAAATGTCCATTTGAGTAACACTTGGTGCTGTTAGTTTTGTTTAAGTGAGTGTTTGTGCACATATGATTAAATGCTCGAGTCTTTTACTTCAGAGTGTGTGTCTGTGTACATCTGCGTGTGCATGCTACTATGATCGCCTGCCAAAGTAAAGTGTTTGCAGCCGACAGAGACAGGGGCGCTAAGCTCAAGGGCACATTTGTTTCAAGTTAATGATAGAATGTAAATGGAGCAAATTTCCTCTGCAAGAGCAGAAGCTCTCTCTTGCTCTGACGCTCACACACTCTCAGTACCGCATACACACACACCTAAAGACACACACACGTATATAGCGGCATTGTGTTGATGGAGTGCAGAATCTCATTACACATCTAATAGAATAAGTGTAGTGTGCGTATGGGGAGAGAAGAGGAGCAGCCAACCTGATTAGCCTTATCACTTTATTATGCCGCTCTGCACGCAGCACACAGGACAATTGCATTAGAGAGGAGCAGATGAGCTGAAGGCAAGGAGAAGTCAGCAAACACAGGCTTAATTGATTCCTCACCAAATTAGCAGGGACAGGTGGGGGGCTCGCTGGCTGGGTGGCTGCTTGACTGACTGGATGCACGATCGGAGGCTTCACTGACTTGTTGACTCTTTCTCTGGTTGGCTGACTGAGTTACGGCACGAAAAGCTGTCTGACTGACTGGTTTACTAGTTGTATTAGAAGTCTTTAGTGAAATTGAGGATACAAGAACTCAGTTAACTGTTCAATGCTTTGATTGATCTTCACAGGATTACCAAGGACAGGTGAGCCCACAACATAAATGACCTGCTGACTGGAACACTGGAGCCACACGGAGCCACATTTACACTGCAGGGTTCAAGTGACCCGACTGTAAATTTTTTTTCCTCCTATGTGGCACAGATCGGATATGACCAGCTGATGTGAAAGCAGTAAAGAAAAGTGCATGGCTTTAGATATTTTCAGACAGAATTCAAGCCTCATCCATATTTTGAAATAAGCTGGATATCACATAGTTGGAAATCAACTATGTGATCAGTTCCAAAGAAATTATCTGAATAACTGTTGCCAAGATTTAAACATTATGGCACAGAAATATCACTTGTAAAAGTGTAAAAGGCACTAGGCAATGAACTTGATACATATCCTACTATATCTTAAAAGTACATTTGATACAACTTATGACAGAATTTTATGACAGAGGCTTTAACGTATTAACGTAGGAATTTATTTACACTAACTAATCAGGAATTAAGTCATATTTACCTGACAGATTCCAGTTTGCTCATATAAATGAGCAATCTTCCACATACACAAGAGTTAATTATGACATTTCACAGTGTTCTGCATTTTTTTCAGTGTATATATTTCCTGTAACGAATATGGCATTCAGGATCAGACAGTATGGCATTCAGATGATACTCAATTACATCTGAAGCCAGTTAAACCCAGCCGTTAAACCACTGCACACATTTAAAGATTAAATGTTTGGATGACTTCTAATTTCTTGCTACTTAACTCAGATTAGAGTGAAATTATTCTCTTTGAACCTGAACAATTCAAGTTTTGACTGCCTGTTTATGTGGGTACTTTGAACGGCATGACTTTGGCGTATTTGTTGTAGTACTGTGAGCTCACCAATGGTTGACTTCCCGAGCTAAGCTCTGGTGAGGGGGTTTTCCTGTTAAAGGAGTCTGTCCTCTCCACTCCTGTGTGCTGCCTCCTGGATGGTTACAATAGAGGGATTGAAGATTAAACTCGAAGAGTCAGTGCAGTATGATTTCCTTGCTAGGGTATTGTTGTTTTTTAAATTTTCTTAATATGAATAGAATTCTAATGAACTTTATTGAAATTCAGCTCATTATAATCCATTTATTATACAATTCATTTTGATTCAGTGGAATATAATTGGACAGAATTTAATTGGACTGACACCAAACTTGTTGGCTTTCTCTGTTAAGAGGATTTTAGCTTTGACTTTGTGCTATACAAAGAAATTGAATTCATATATCATCACACAGTGGGAACCTGCAATGTGTTCAGATGAATCAATAATCCACTTTTGTGATCGAGACTAAATATGAAAGCCAGGCTCTGTCTTGGTGTGTGATTGTATCAGTGCACATTGAAAAGATAATTTACAATTCAGTGATGGCAGAATTAGACAATTTGAAATTTCAGATTTTTCCAGAGAAGTTCAGGAATTTTTTTTTTCAGTAAGACAATGCAGCAAAACCAGGTTTTGTAAACACTGCAAAGGCTGCGAAAGAAAAGCAAGAGAGGTGATCCTGGATCGATCTGCTTACCTGTCCTAATAGAGAACACATGGAAAATGCTGAAGTTAGAAACACAATACGATTGCTGCAGAATAAGACAAAAGTTAACCTCAGACTCTTCATGAAGCACTATCCTAGATACCAGAATTATTTCAAATGTCTTTTAATGTTTCTGCTTTATAATAGCAACATAACAGAGTTGTTTTGTTTGTTTTTATTGGTTGGATGGATGTTGCAGCAAAAAAAAAAAATCATAGCACCATCCTTCATTGATTTCTGTTCCTGTTAGAAATTCTTGTGTTGAATCCGGGCAGTGGCCAATGTGTGAGGGAGGGTGGGAGGACTGGATCGGTGTAATAATGTTGGGAGGATTGGGGGTGGGGTGGGGCACAGGACACAAGGGGAAGAGAGTTTGTCTTTGTCTCTGTAGGTCCCCCCTCAGGGATTTTAGGATGGTGGAGGTTAATGAATCTGATTGGCTGCTGGGAGTTTTTCTGCTGGTGCTGCGGTTTGCACTCTCGCAGAGCCTCACTTTTTTATTTCAACCAAGTTTGGCTCTAATACGCCACACCATGAAGGACAGCATGGCAAAATAAACGGGTGCAAAGTTTCATTATAACTGTAACTAAAATACACTGAATTTTAAATAATCATTAGAAAAAACTCAGTGTTTTTCACCTTATATCAAAAACATGCCTCTACCCACCATCTTTGGCTGTGTGCTGAATAATGCCTCAACAATAAGGTAGAAAATACAAATGCTGTGTACTATAAATTAGCCACCTCATTTAATTTTAATGTGCTGTAGAACAATGACTTAGACAAGACCTGGACCAAAGGTGGATCAAAGTTTTTGATTGTTTCAGTTACATCTTGGCATGTGAAGCTATGAGTGTCTGCACACACACACATAAACATTCACACTCTTGTGCATGTCTATGATTGTCTGTGTTTGCATGAAGCTGTATGTGTGTGTGTGCTAATGAGAGTGGGGGGGAGCGGGCTGTCGCAGCAGTGCGTCCTCTGCTCTCCCGGCAGGTCACTAGCGACAGATGTTCTCAGCATATGTGGCGAATTAATTAGCCGCTAGTAAACAGAGGGGGCTGCCGCCATGAGCTGCTGGTCTGTGCCGACGCTGAGCCACAACGGGCCACCTTTTGTCCAAATTCCTCTTTTCCCACCACCCTCCTCTGGTAGATAGTTACACCGAGCATCATTCTTTTTGATCAGTGGACCCGTAATGAGTTGGGACCCACGTGTGTGTTTGAAGTGTGCACGTGTCCGTATGTGTTTCGACGGGGGTGGTATGTATCTAACTGCTCACACAAGTGTGTGTTCTGTGTGTCTCTAGAGTTTGGAGACAGTTTAGAATGTTAAGTGTGTTCATATGTGTGTGTGTGTGTGTGTGTGTGTGTGTGTGTGTGTGTGTGTGTGTGTGTGTGTGTGTGTCAGTACCCCATGATTTGGAAGTGGCAGTGGGCCTGTTTCATGATGACAGATCCCTTCGATGACCTAATTGGCTGTTTGAGGTGCTTCGCTGCATGTATCTGTATGTACGAGTGTGTTTGTGGCAGGGCCTCAGGATTCCCAGAGCTGGGAATGTTTTCACAGTCTCGGGACAACTTGGCAGTGACTGTAAACACTTTGAGAGCTGCATGGATAAACACAGAAAAGCAAACCATGCTGGTACATTTTGCCTGTATTTGTATCCTTCTAAAGAAAATGACACTTATACAAGTAATTTTCTCATAAACAACAAACACACAACAAAACAAGTGTATCTATATTACACTATAAGGCACCGTAGGTCAGTAGTTTGTCATCCTGGAGTTCCCAAATTACAGGAGGCGTGCAAGGTTTTCACTCCACAGAGGGCGTCAAAATTAGATTGCACACCCACAAAATCAAAACACATTTACGGATTAAATTATTTTACCCCGACAGGCTAAACACACAGTTTCAGGTTATTCCTTTGTTCATTATTATTCACCTGTCGCAGAAAACCTTCAGCGTTTAGTGACAATAAAAAGAAATGCCTTTAACAAGCTGTCATAAACATCGTACTTAACTCATCAGTCCTGGATAGATTGGAGATTCATCTTTCACTGTTTAAGCAAGTTTATCTGTTAGGTTTTCTGGATACAAGTGAAGGAAAACAAAAACCAGCAAGGAACCACTGTTGGAAGTAACGCAAATGTGTCCATGTGGTATCAGGTGGATGAGAATGTAAACTTTCCATGTCGATGTTTAAATCAGCTTTCCCTAGTAAAATTATTTTGAGGCCATTTTAAAATAAAACTTACATTAGATAAATAGCATTGTAAAGTTTTCTGGCTAAATGATACTTGTAAAAAGCTTGCTGTCTATGATCAACAGTGCTTTTGTGTGTGTGTGTGCGTGTGTAGTTGCAGTAATGAAGTTGTTAGTTAAAGTGGCCCCCACCCCACGGGACCAGCTTAAGCTGTGTGTGATTGCTCAGGGATCGGGCAGATACACACACACACTTATCATTATCCACACATACACATACACTCAGAGTCATTACTCCATTACGCACATGGACTATTGATTTCCTGCCATCTTTCCATCAGGTGAGAGCTTGCCAGGGAATATGGGAATGAACGCCTGGCTAGGAAAATCAAACTGTCACTCCTCTTTTCCTCTCTTCCTCCCTTCCCTCTTTTATTACAGACAGATGACAGGTCAAAGCTGCTACTGTTCACTCTGTTGTTTTCCCTCCACCCATCATCTCTCAATCACTTCTTGCTTTCTAACGTCTTTATCCAATAAATCTCTGTGTCTGGATGTATTTCTCATCTCTGTCTGTCCTTTCTGTTTCTCTTCTGTTTAACTCCACCTCGTTTTATCTTATTCTTTCAACCCTTCTTATCTCCTCTACCTCTCTTTGCATGGCAGTGCCTTCCCCTCTATTCCTCCCTCAAAGTGATGGATTCAGTCCTCTGTTTTCTTTTCCCTTTCCCCCTCTTGTCATCCCTCTTTCCTCAAGTCTCCAACACGCTGCACAATCAATCAGCTGCCCCCTCCTTTCTCCATGCATCCATCCCTAAACCCCTCAGTCCCCTCTGTAGTCCCTCTTTTCACAGATTTCCTCCACCTTTCTCCCTCTCCTGCTCTGTAACTTCCCAATGGAATTTTCTTTTTTCCAATCTCATACTTCTTCTGCGTCATTAAACTCCATCCATTTAACTTTCAATACCTTTTCTTCTTCCTCTTCTTTCATAATTTCCTTTTTCCTTGTCTCCTTGTTTCCCAGCTCCTCTCATCACATTCAAACTCCTCATTGTGCTCTCTTTCCTCTTTCTTCTACCTCCAGACCACCTGTCCTTTCCCCTTACTTGCCCTCTCTTCCCATCAGTCCTCACCCCTTTTCTACCTTCAACTTTCTCCCCCTACTTCATCACCTGCACTCCTCTTCTCTCCCCTCACTTTATCCCCTTCCTTCCCCTCCCATCCCTCCTCACCTCTTCTCCCTGAGAAGAGGATAGGGGATCAGAGGATGTAATTCTCTGACAAGGGTATCTATATTTAATATTAATGGGCGCATAGGACCCTTCACTCTCATGCACGCAAACACACATATCCACTCACATACGTAGCACCAAATAAAGAGAGATCAGAGGCTGTGGAAGGTGCTGTGTTGTAGCCCCAAGGATAGACGGCTTGTGGACACACACACAACATACACACCTAATCGCACAGCACTTGCCGCTCCAGGATGGATGTGGCATCATTAGGCAGAGGAGTGTGGCCGTTCTCGGTAGAAACGACCACGCCGGCGGTACACATCAATCTAGCACTGCACGCTCCCTCAGATACTGTCTCCCTCAAACACACACACACATGCATGCACATACGCAGGCAAATAAACAGAGACAGAGGAACAGCGCAGAGCAGTGAGGTTTTTCTACATGTAAAAACATATACCCAGGACCGCCATGGGCTTTGCATCTGCCACTATCTTTCTTGCTCTGTGTTTTTCTCTCTTATTCCCACACACATGCACATGCACAACACATTTGCTTTGTCTAATTTATTTACTGTTGGAAAGTGCCACCAAGGAGAAAAGGACAGAGAAGGAGAAAAAATAATGTATTTCTCCTCATCCTTACTGCTCTTGTCAATTCTATCAACAGATTCTCTTTTCTTAATTCTGCATCCCTTCCTTCAAGAAAGTCTCATCTGCAGACACAGTGCACAAATGTGTATACTCTATATTGCACTGAACTGTTAGTAAGTAGTTCTTTGTCAGAAATGCCCATACGTGAGATTGCCAATGCAAGCTGCTGAAATTAGTTTTTTCCACAGTCTTGCCTTTAGAAAGTCTCTCCTTTAGAAGAAGGGTGAGAAGTTCACTCATCAAGGTGGCACCTGGAGGAGAGCCTGTTCTCCTCCACATCACAAGGAGCCAGCTGAGGGAATTTGGGTACCTAGTAAGGATGCCTTCTGGACATCTCCCTGGAGAGGTGTTTGGGGCATCTCCAATTGTCAGAAGGCACTGAGACAAACCGAGGACGTGCTAGAGAGATCATAGTTATCAGCTTGCAATGGGAACGCCTCGGTATCCTCCCTGGGGAACCGGAGAAGGTGGATGGCAAAGCTGAGCCCCTCTGCTTAGGTTGGGGCCCCTGCTCCCAAACCTGGATAAACTAAGGTTGATCGATGGATGGATCGAACTTCTTCCAGATTGAAAAAAATAGAAGTAGCATTGTACTAAAGACTGAGCTAAAATAGTGCAAGTGGTTTTATATGATAATGTCATATAAAAGTTATTTGCTGCCATACCCTTGCATAAAAGTAAAACGAAAGTACATGATAATTCTATTACTGCAAGTTTTGTGCATGTCATTGTTATTATTTATCTGCACTTTAAATTGCTATTTCAATCCTAATAATCTCTATGTCTGTTGTTTTAGCTTTGGCATCAGTATTCAGTTATTTAACAACAAAATATGACCAAGGAAAATCCCACACATAGCTGCTTTAATGTTGCAATATCTAAAGTTTTAAATCATGTACGCTTCAGGTGTTCTGATCTGTTTTGGTGTTTTTCTTGTGCTAATGATTTCCATATCAGAGTTGTTGAAAATAACAAGCCTCTACTGCAGATAACATCTGCCCGTGGGCTACACAGAACCCAGTGTGTGTGTGTGTGTGTGTGTGTGGTGGTCTCCTTGGTTTACATTGATCTGTGGGTATCATACTGTATCAAGTAACAGAATGCATTTGGGACAGGGGCAATATTTAAATGAACATGGATGTGTATTTCCATGAATAAATGGAAGCAGGTGTGTGTGTCTGAATGCATTTTGTGTGTATGCCTGTGCATCGGTGGGAATGCCTGAGTGTTGAAATAAAAAGAGAGCAGCGCTGGGACGGGTGCAGAGCAGAGTTCCTCCAGCCGACAGATGAATAGACGGCCCTATTGGGAATCAATGGTAAAACTCGAGCCATTGAGCAACTGTCCGCCTTTTCAATTGTGTCCCGTTTGAGAAACAATTTGACAATAATGTCAGCTTGAGAAAAAAGACACGCAGTCAATATGGAGGGAGAGCCGTGTGAAGGACAATTTACAGAGCGTCATCATCCATATGTGAGCGTGTGTGTTCTTTGTCCTATAGAGTGTTTTTGGTCTGTACTGACAACAGAGTATTGTATACCCTTCAGTGATAAACAGCTTCCAAAGTCATTAAAACAGATTTAGTGTGCACACACATACATACACACACACACACACACTCAGAGAGACCTGCTGAGGTCAACACAGGTGAGACTACATGAAACACGTTTTATAAATTAACCGTTATTTGATGTGGAGATTCTCCATAATTTAATATATAACAGCATAAAACTTGATTTAATTTATAAAACCTGAGGATTCTTTGAAAAACTACACTGTCCACTAAAAACCCTGAAGAACACAGAAACATGAAATAAAAACTTTTTGACATGCTGAACCTTCGGCTTTTATTATAAATGACTGATTTTGTCCCTGTGTTGATTATATATTTTTAAAATTTAAAATGTTTAAAATAGTTTTGAAAATGTTAATGAAGAGTCTTTCACTAAATGCTTGAAGCACAAATAATTCTCATCAAATCACAAGGGCTTAAACTCTTTAGAATATTTTTTACTTAATAGAAATATGCTTATTAAAGCCAGTTTATTCAGAAATATCATGGATGGATCTCTCAGCATAACCAACTTTTTGTGTTTTTGTACTAATGTACATCATGAGTTGTCATTATTTAAAGACAAAATACACAGTTTAGTTTAAATGTAACAGGATGAAAGAAAATTAAGATTAAAAAATCTAAACTCTCTGTTTAATTCAAAGTTAACTTGTGTAAATGTGTAAATGTTCGTCTACTTTCATCTTTTCATATCAGCTTCATCATTTCCGTAACGCAACCTTAATTAATAATCTATCTAAATTACATCAGTATCTAAAATCTCCCTCACAAATCAACTATTGTCCACACGTGGCTGCCTTTATGTCTGCGTGTGTGTGTCTACACAGCGTGTTTCCGTACATGTGTCATCACATGTATTTATGACTAGAGCACATACAGGCAGGCTTTTTTTCTTTTTTTTTTCAAGCACATGCTTATCTTCATGACTTTACCAACTTTTTGGTGTTGAATGCACAGACATGAATGTGGTGAAATACTACTTTCAGCAGCTGAAACTGCTGATCTGTGTGTAGTACGTGTGTAGTTGATCAGGGCAGGGGCCACAAGAGATCAGACTCCCTCCCCTCCATCAGCTTTTATAATTCTCTGAACAGGTTACATATTGCCTGGGACACAAAGAAATGGCCAGGAATATCAATTTTCAACTGTCTCACACAGTCACATTACTACTGTAAATTTGTGGACTGTGGACAAATGGATAGGGTGCATCACATACTGTAACAGTGAGACTTTAGCACAGAAATACAACTCCAAAATGTCGAAGAATAGAGGGCAAGGAATAAGGAAGAAGCTGAGAGTGTGCACAGAGGGTCACGCAGAAAAGGAAAGAGCTCATTTTTCCTTTCCTTTTTTTTACAATTATAAAACCTTTGCTGGCACTTCTTTATGTCATTCTCTCTCTCTCTCTCTCTCTCTCTCTCTCTCTCTCTCTCTCTATCTATCTATCTGTCTATCTATCTATGTATATACATATATATGTTTATATGTGTGTTTATATATGTATATATGTAGACAGATAGAT
>JAOWBL010000018.1:13953429-13964886 GCA_028564865.1 Zenarchopterus dispar
TGTGTGTGTGTGTGTGTGTGTGTGTGTGTGTGTGTGTGTGTGTGTGTGTGTGTGTGTGTGTGTGTATGTGTGTGTTTGACTGTGTGTGTATGTGCTCATTTAAATGTGAGTGTGTGTATGTGTGCTGTGGCCCAAAGGTGCTGGGCCAGGGACGCGCATGATGGATCGTGGAGGCCAGTTGATAGCACCATTACTCACTGACACCAACACACGCACACACAAACACAGAATACTCCTGCCTGACACCTGTTCCCCATGGGGGTCAGCTTGCCCCTGAGGGCGTTGCCCTGGAGACGAGCTGAAAGATTCTGCACGCCAGCAAATACAAGTAAAGTTTAAAAAGGAAAGAACTCCAGAACTTTGTAGGACATTCCCACACGCTGTCTGTCCCATGTTCTCTGTTGGAGCTTGACTTTGACTTTTTTGTTGTTGTGTTATGCTTATAAACTGTTTTTAATACTGTGATGGAGGCATGATGGAAATGTCATTTATACAGTAAGAGAGAAAATGGTTTAGGTGAGACACAAAGTTTGGTAGCATAGGTAGAGTAAAGAAACTGCCAGGGACAGTAAAATGCTTTTCAAAAAAGAAGATAGCAATACAGTCCAGTTGTTACTGATAGAAGATTTTCATGTATTCCTGAGATGCGCAAATGCCAACTTGTGAGACGACATGGAAAAGAAACTGATCATCTTTTCACCACCTACTTACATGAATACAAGTGGATGGTGAAAAGTGCACTTAGACAAACCTTACACTGATGAGTTTCCGTCCGTCCTAAGTTAATTTACCCTTGAACTAGCTTTCTGTCCTCCAGCTCACAAAAGTGGTAAAATGCTGGCCTTGATTCTCACGAGAAACTGTAAAGCTGATTGCATACTGGTCACACCATTACACATCTCTCTCTGCTGATCTCAAAAACTCACAGTCTTTCTTTGCCTCATTCTCTACTGCCATCACTAAAGCAAAAATATCTTATTACAATGACATAATCAGCTGTACCACAGATACTCAAACTATTTTCTGTCTTCATCTCACTGCTGAATGCTTCTCTACCTCCACCTGTCTCAAATTTCTCAGCTGACAGCTTTGCTTCTTTTTTTATAGACAAAGTAGCTATCATCAGTAATCAATTACGTGACCTGTTTGATCCCAACCTATCACCCTTGGTCACGGACTCAACTCCTGATGATTGCATGGGTCCTGCAAACATCACACATAGCAGTCCTGCTAGGTACATCTCGCTCACTCCTCCGGTCTCTGGTGCAAAGCTCTCTTCATTTCCCCCCTCACTGAGTGTGAGGTATCCAAACTATCAACTGGTAGCAGTCCTACTACCTGTCTGCTGGGCACATTTCCTTCAAACCCACTCTAAGCCATAGTGCTGACAGCTCTGCGGACTGCTGTGCCAGCAGTTACGAGCATAATAATTTTCTCGCTTGCCTCAGGCACATTGCCATCAGCCTTCAAAGAAGGTACAATCATCCTGCTTTTTTTTAAAAAAAAAAAAAACATCACTCATCCCTGCTCTGGTTGAGAACTATCAGTTGGTCTTCCTGCTTCCCTTCATTTCCAGTGTTATGTAATGAACAATTTCTAAACAGGTCATGGACTTCTTAACAAAAAATAACCTTCTTGGTATAAATCAGTCTGGTTTCAAGAAGGGCCATTTCACTGAAATAGTTCTGCTGTCTGTGACAGAAGCCCTAAGAACAGCAAGAGAGCAGGTCAATCCATCTTGATCAATCTGCTGATACAGTTAACCACAACATACTGGTATCTATACTCTCAAACTTGGGTATCTCAACACATTCTTTGTTGTATTTCTACTTTACCAGTAAAGTGTCATGGCAGGGGAAAACATCATTACATCACCTTTCCACAGGGGTGTACCAAGGCTCAGTACTTGGACCCCTTC
Source organism: Zenarchopterus dispar (assembly GCA_028564865.1). Taxonomy (NCBI): domain Eukaryota; kingdom Metazoa; phylum Chordata; class Actinopteri; order Beloniformes; family Zenarchopteridae; genus Zenarchopterus; species Zenarchopterus dispar. The sequence goes on from JAOWBL010000018.1 coordinate 13,955,348, forward strand.
TCTTTGCCATTTACAACACCTCTTGGGACCAGGTTATTCATTCAGACATCTTCTCATTTCTCTGCTATGCAGATAACACACAACTCTACCTGTCATTCCCACTGGACAACACCACAATCTCTGCACAAATCTCAGCTTGCCTCTCTGAAGTCTCTGCATGAATAAAGGATCCCTACATTCAATTCAACCCTTTCAAGATTGAAGTCCTGGTTATCCCTGCCCATCATTTGTTCAGCTTCAATATTGAATAGAGGCTGTGATTATATCCCACCTTGATTACTGGAATCCCCTCCTAGCAGCCCTTCCAGCCTGTGTGATCAAACCACCACAAAAGGTCCAGAATACAGCAGCCTATCTGGTTTTTATTCAGTCCTTACGGGCACACGTCACACCTCTGTTGACTGATCCTCACAGGCTAACTGTGGCTATTCAAATAAAACACAAGTCTCTGTCATTTGCCTACAAGGTGATCTTGGGGTACACACCTTCTTATATAAACTCAATCATAAAGGTTCACTCCCCTTCACGAACACTGCACTCTTCAAAAGAACTCAGATTGGCCTTGCTCACTTCTCACACCAGGTTGTAGTCAAGACTGTTCTCCCACATTACCTGTGGGTGCAAGAGCAGCCATCTTTCTCTATGTTCAAGGTGCTGAAAACTTTTCTCTTCTGAGAACATGCTCTGTCGTGAACTGGGCTCTCCCTTTAACTTCTCAAGCTGGACTTGAATTAGTGAGTTTCATTACCATTAGAATTACACAAAAACCTAGATATCACAAAGAAAAACCTGTAATGGAAACACCCATAATTAAAAAAAATAAAAACAATCAAATGTCACAAAAACCTTTTTATATTTGCATGAGGTGGTTTTTAAGAGCTGACGGTAGTCACCAATACACAAAAGTGTAATGGAAACACTTTTTTTCACATTTGCGTGTCTCTGGCATCTGTGACATATTTGGTCATATGATGAGACCATATTTCTGTTTGAATGATCATCTGCTGCTGTTGTCTTCTGTCGACTATTTTTGCAACAGTGGAAGCAGCAGTTGCAATAATCTTTGCAAAACTAAACACGTTTTCATTCATCTTCCACAAAGTCAAGATCTTCTTTGTTTTGAAGAGAAGTCTTGTACAACAAGATTCTTGGGGAGTTACATTTATAAAAAAGAAGTCTTACGGGAATAACATTTCATGGGAATTACACTTGTTCACAAAACAAAATTCAATTGAAACACCGGCTTTCCTGCAGCTGTACCTTGTTGCAATTTCAGAATTGCTTTTGTTTTGCAAAAAATGTAATGGAAATTCACCTAGGGCAGCACGGTGGCTTACTGGTTAGCACTGTTGCCTCACAGCAAGAAGATTCCTGGCTCGACTCCCAGAGGGAGTCTTTCTGTGTGGAGTTTGTTCCCCCCGTGCTTGTGTGGGTTTTCTCCAGGTACTCCGGTTTCTTCCCACAGTCCAAAAATGTGAGATTGACAACTCTAACTTGGCCGTAGAAGTGAGTGTGTGTGGTTGGTTGTCTGTGTATGTAGCCCTGTGATGGACTGCCAACCTGTCCAGGGTGTACCAGGCCTCCATGACCCAGTAATAGATTCAGCAGGTATAGAAAATGGATGGAAATTCACCTAATGTCATCTTAGTGGCACTTTGCTATATTTTAAGTACTGTCTTATCTGCACCCACTTTGTGATCTTTTCTGTTACCGTGGCTTGATTGTCTTCCTTTGTTGTAATCACTTTGGATAAAAGCGTCTGCTAACTGTAACGTGAAGTAATGTAATGACCAAAACAGGATAAATAACACATCATTAAAAATTAGTGAAGAGGTCAACCTGCCAGGTGTGCAGGCCATTGTGTAGTATATTTTGTTAAAAGAAACATGTATGACTGACTTTACATAGCATATATATTCAAACCACTGAAGGAGGTACATTTTTCCAAAGAAAAAGCCTGCTCTGCTTGCTTTTTGAATTTCCAGTGCTAGCTAGCACAGGGTATATATTGTCTGTATACTCTAAAATCCACTTTACTAGTTCAACATTGTTCTACATGTTCAAGGAAAATTATGTTCTAGATGTTCTGGATGAAGGAGTATTGCAACTATATCAGAGTCCATGGAGGTTTCCAAAGCAATGAATGGAGCGAAAATCAATTATAAATTATCTGACACATTGGATTTACTCATTTTAAAAAGAGAAAATGCTTTTCAGTCTTTCTTCAAGGAACATTTTTTTTTATTTCAAAAACTGGTTGACAAAGTGGAGATCTGCCAATCTTTGCTCCTCAGAGACTCATCCTTTTATGGGTACTGCTTTTTAACCAAATCATCGTTATAATAACCTGTTTGAAATAGCATCAATGTTTTCTTTGTTTCTAATCTTTCTTTATTATGGCAGATTTTTCAAGACAGTCCTGTGAGTCAGACCAAACTTTCATTCAAGAGTTGATTAGTTTTTACAGCATAAAAGTAAGAATTACTTTTTAAATTATTCATACACTAAACCACAGTCTCCAGAATCCTGGAAAACTTCTACTCAGTTAAAAGGAAGTGCATATTTGGGAAACAGTTGTTTAGAATTACTTTAATTTATGATAGCTATTTGATTGATTGTCACTGTACTGCATTTATTGTTGCATAAGTGAAATGCTGAAAAGCATATGCTGAGTGGGTGTATTGTAGTAACACTTTCACTATGAATTACATTAATTTACATTTATTTCAACGTACAGTCACGATAAATATGTCATTGTTGATCTAAGGACAAACGCAGATCTCATCCTGCACTGACAAACATGAGAAGAGAGAAAAACTCAGATCAATAAATAACATGACAACAATTGAGGTTCAGTGGCTAATTAGCATTAAATGGAGCACTTAACTGGCAAGAAGCACAGTGAGAAAACACTCATATCTCACTTCATCTTCATTAGCAGAAAAAGCTGATGTGATTTGTGTGTATGTGTGTGTGTGTAACCAGTATCCAGCTGACATAATAAAAATGCTATCACAGGGTTGAATGCACGCATGCCACTAATGCTAAATCAATGGTTTCTTTGTGAATAATAAGCATCATGTTATTAGAATAAATTCAAAGCACTTCCAAAAGTATAGAAGAGGTGAAACATCTACATAAAACCAAATTCTTGTTGAAATATAATATCCCTTACCTCATTGTTGATCCAAAAATGGGCAAATGGGTGAAATGAATGAACCTGGCACCCATAGGTATAATTTCCCTCTTCCAAGTTCATTTATACATTTGTAAGTGCAAATCATAATTGCCGTCCAGATACAGCGGGACAGATTACACATGTGAACGGTATTGTAATCATTCTTGCGGGGGTTCGTTCTTGTATTTCTGTAGAAATGTATGAACCTACTCTGCTTCAGTGAATACTGAGATGAATTAAGTTTTATATTCGACACTCAATAGACATTCACTATTCATTCGTTTACTCGTGGTCTCATTTAGAGGCCGTCAATAAGCTACCAGCCACCTGCTGAAATATTGCAGATTTTTCTCTTGAACAGCCTCTATACCATCTGACTAAGTCACTATAAGCCCAAGCTGAATTGAGGTACTAAATGAGTTAAATAATTTTTTTTTTTTTTTTTATCTGTGTTTGGGGTATCTTTTTAATTTTTTAAATATTGTTTTATATGGGGAAAAAATCTTTGTTATTGATTTTTTTCAGGGTTTTATTTCCAATAGCTCCAATAGCTCACTGGAAACTGACTCACTTTTTAAACCAACTCTTATCCCTAATCACCCATAAGCAATCTTGACATACCTTTTTTGTTTCATCATCCCTTTGAGAAGATACATGTTACTGTCACTGAGCAACAGATTCATTTTTTTCTCACACCAGGTGATTGTAGTCTTTTTTTTAAAAAAAAAAAGAACAGACATTCCTCCTTGGTTAGAATTAGAGGTTAACCATTTTTAAGTTACATTAATAAATATTCCTCATAAATGTTCAACAGACCTAGAGTACGGTCAGACAAACATTCAGACGGACAGACAGAAAGGGGACTAGCCTGGCAGACAGACAGGTACCTAATGTTATATCTAAGGACTGCAGGGACTTCTGCAGCACACAGCGGAGTACCTGGGGACACTGTAGCCATATGTTTAAGCTTTGTCTCGTCCTACAAAACTCAGTCTGCCCTTCACGTGATTTGTCAAAGGGCCGTGCACAGTGACAGGTACAGGGTACAAGAGGACCTAAATTATGGAAACACACAAACTTACAGGGAGTCGTGGTTGGAGAGAGAGCAGCCAGAGGAAGGGGAAGTTAGTGAGTGCAGGTGGGGAAAAGAAAGGGGAAGCAGAGTAAGATACAGAAGGGTCGCAAAACGTAAGGGGAAAGGCACCAGAGGGACCAGCCAGAGGGACTAACTCTGTGTTAGGCAGCAAAACGGCTGTGCTGGAGGGCATGTATGAAGGAATTTGGACACAAATAGGCACAGAGGTGGTATGGGAAGGAAGGAAAGGAAGCGAGAGGTAGAGCACAAATGGAGCATAAGAGATGATATGAGAGGGGGTAAAGGTACAGGTTAAAAAGCAATGTGCCTCAAGGCTCCTTTTCCTCTTCTTTCCCTCATCCCTCACTCTGCCCTCTCTCTCGCTTCCTCCACCCACTCCACTCCTGTCCCATCATCCCTCCCCTCACCCTACCTCCAAGTAACCTGCACCTCCATCCCCCCACCTTCTCCACCCTCTCTCTGCCCTTCTGTGCAGGGGGTTGAGGCGCTGAACAGATTATGGCGTAATTAAGGTGCTAAAGCAGCACATTATCCACCTGGTGGCTTATCCAAGGTGGATAGCACCATGGCTAGGCTAATCAGCCTATGTGTGTTTGCAGGTGTGTGTGTGTGTGAGAGAGCATGCATGTGTGAGAGATTGCTGTGAAATCAGTTAATTGTATATTTGCACTCTTTGCATGGTTGTAAACATCTACTTTCCATTAAGTATAAGCTGTGTGTGTTTGTGTTTGTGTGTGTGTGTGTGTGTGTGTGTGTGTGTGTGTGTGTGTGTGTGTGTGTGTGTGTGTGTGTGTGTGTGTGTGCACCCGTGCGAACGCTTGCAGCCAGCACACTGAGACCCATCTTACCTGATTAAGGTGTCTTACAGGGAAGTGTTAAAAGCATTAGATGAGGACAGGAATGTAATTCGTCATGTTTAAAGGCTGGAAATTAAATCAGAGATTAAGTAACGGCAAATGAGCACACACACACACACACGCTCAACTAACTGTGTATCTGCGTCTTTTACATTCTGCCTGTTTTGCTTTTTTTGTCATCAGGTATCTTCATCAAGTCTCCTATTCTCTATTATTCTTAATTTTCTTCTGGTTTATTGCTGAGGTTACAGATGTCCGTTTGTTCTCAGTTATGTTTCAAGTGGTTGAATTGAAAATGATTAAACAGAGAGACAGACACACAAACCCCCCAAATCCAAGCACAGAACATGCCAAGCACCTGCAAGAGATCCTTCTATTATCAGAATGGAAAGTGTGCTAAGTGTGTAGTGAAGTACCTCGGAGAGTAATTTTATACCTTCAGACTTTATTAAAGCTTATAGGTTTATATATCTACATATAATCTCCCCGAGGCTGGTCAGTTTATTATTTATAACCATTATGAACTATTATGCACACAACAAAGTTAGAACATAGAGAGAGGAAAGAGTGTTGTTATCTGTCAAGCTAAAATTGTGTCATTCTCCTTTCTGAGGAAGCAGATTAAATTAGGAAATCGTGTAAGACATGAAAGATGAAATTCAACAAGCTCGTATGGAAGTTTTTGTCAGTAACCAAAAAAGTTGTGAAAAACATTCACATAAAGCAGATGTTAAAACTACTCAAAGCACCAGAGTTCATACAAATTAATGTGTTGTAAAAAAAAAAATGTGTGCAGCATATGTTTTATTTTTTAGTTGATCCTTATTATTATTTTCATAAAAGATTTGCTACGACAAAACAGAGTCCAATTAGAAATCTTTAAAGAAAAAAAAGAAAGGAGTCTTATAACACTGGAGTGTCTTTGTCAAGGGCACTGCTTTTATTTTCAAACTGTGCTGAGATGGACATGCAGAACAGGGAAACGGTGAGCGCCACAGATCCAGAAATGTGTGTGTGTGTGTGTGTGTGTGTGTCTGTGTGTGTGTGTGTGTATACGGCTCTCTGTATGTGTGAGACTCCTTGAGGGAGTATGGAGGTGATGATGATGGTTCAATCAAAGCCTGTCTCAGCTACACACAAAATACAGAATCAGGAATTACAACATAATTGTGGTTTCCATGTACATAAATTATTAGATTAATTTAAAAAGAAATAAATAATTAAATACAGTATTTTTTACGATGTTTTTCTGTTTGTTTTTTTACTGAAAAGTATGAATCCCCTCTTGACCTTTTCAAGATATATCAATAAACCGTAATTGCTGACAATAGAAAAATTATTTTCTGCAAATATAAAGCAGCCGTTGTGAGGGAAAAGCACTTTTGAGAGAGAATGATTAAACCCAAAATATTAATGGGCAGTTTTAGATGCTGGGTATTTCGTCTTCCAAAACATTAAAATGTAGGGGAGGTGTGGGAGTCGTGTCTCTCCGCGTTAGTGGGAATTTTTTTCCTTTGCTGTAGTGTCCTTGAGCAAGACACTGCACCCCGTGTGGCTCCCATGAGTGCTATTTCATAGTTAACCTCTCACGTTGACCTCCCTGGAGGCAGCAAATGAAAGAACTTAATCTACAAGAATGAGAGGCTGAAATGCTAAATTTCCATGATACATTTTAAGAGTAAATTGTATGTCGGCTTGTGGACACAAACCACAATCAAAATGCATTAATGCATAAATGCATAATGTGGGAAAAGGCACAATATTGGTTAAATTAGTATGTAAAAGTATAAAAACAAATATTTAATAAAGTCAGATAATACAACAAACATTTTCTTCCTTTAAGTATTTGAAGAACAATTTCTTTTCATCACACGACTTTAAAAAAAAGATGGAAGTAAAATGAAAGAGTTTCTTTTTTTCCGTTCTGCATGTCTGTAAACTCACTTTTGTGTGGCCTGGCAAAAATAAATATGTTAAATTAGATAATGATAGAGAGTATCAATGCAGAAAGGATGAGTCATTGTCAAGGACATCTTTTTTCTGTTCAGTGCAGAGTGCGACATATGTGGTCATGCATCTGCAGCTCTTATTAAATTATGACTGTACCGTCTCCAGGAGCAGAGCATATGGCCCAAAAGTGTTCTGCAATATTAATCAGTGACTAAATGCTTAAAAGATTAAATATCTGACATCTATAATTTCTGCATATGCTTGTTTTCTTGAAAGCAAATGCTGCAGGTTTTCTCTGAAGTCAGTTTGATAGAGACTTGGCTCGATGTCACTTTCAATTGTTTTTTCTTACGATCTCTGATCATCTAAGTTCACTGAAGACAAATGTCAGCAAAGTAAAAACAGACACATAAACTAGAGTACATTATTTGGAATGCAGAACTTTTAGTAATTTAACATCATTTACTTTTTTAAACATGCATATTCAATTTAGTGTTAAATGAAACAAGACTCTGCTTGCATTTATGGCATCCACAGTATCTCCTTCTTTTTGTTTCACATTGTCTATTTTCTCTTTTTTATTTTTACGTTTTTCGTGCAGTCAGGACGCAGTGAGCAGCTACTTGACACATCTGCATTTTCTATTTTTAAAATGGAGTCCCTGTCACATGAATGTCATTGTCACTGACGCACAAATAAACAGATTTTATCCTCTAACATATTCCATGAAAGTATAGAGTTATCTGGATCAAAGACATTAGTCATACACAAACCACTGTTTATTCTCAATTTTTGTCCTTCTCTTAATAGGAACTAATTTGTGATACAACACTTAATGCGGTATTCAACGTGGAAAATTTAGCATTGTTAAAGACATTAGATTCTGTTTGTGTCTCAGCATGACAAAATCACTTTTTTCTTTACATTATCGGTGCTTTTTGATTTTATTTCATTAAAGTGCAGGGAAACAGCACTTGACCCTCATAGTATAATGTGGTAATATTATAAGGAAAAATTTATTATTGTTCTTTAGGTCTTCTTTACAAATTACTTAATAAAGACACTTTAAAATTTTGTATATAATTATTCTCCAGATAGATCTTAATTACTAAGCAGAGGGAGCAGTGATACTGTATGAATAAGTTATTCAGATTTTTACCAAAATAGTTTATAGATTTGCTGTAGATGTTGTGTGCTAAACTTTAATTTTACTCTTCTGAAGGTGTTACAATTTTTTTCTTTAAAAATCACTGTTATAGTTACTTAATAGAGGTTTAAGAGGATTCAGAAACCAGATTTTATTGTTAAGGAAACCCACAGAAACTTCCAGTCCAGGGGTTTTTGTATGAATATGTGAATTATGTGAGAGGCTGCATTTATCAGAAGCAAAATGTAGAGCTGGCCCTGTCTTCCCTGATGATGTAGTGCGCTCTTTTTTGTTTATAACTTCGCTTTATGCGGTGTTGTTCTGTGGCTATTCTGGTGCTGAATGTGCTGGATGACTCTGTCTGTAAGCTCAAAGACAAGGAAGGACGGTCATTAGACTATTCTGTAACATCAGGTACTGTACAGCCCTCTCTCCCTCTGCTCTTTTTCTAACTCATACACACACTTTCCATCTTTCTTGTTCTATTTTTCTTTTTCCTCCTGTCAAGCACGCACACGTTCCCGCGACTCTGCGCTATATGGTCCACATTCCGATGCAGCTCAGTATTATTTCCTGGTCTAGAGCGCCATCTACAGGTTCCACAAACGGACTCTCATCTGATTCTCAAGTCTTTGTCCCTCGTTTGCTTTTTTTTTTTTCTTTAAAAAAGCAGGAAATTCACGGGTTTTAGCCACAGCAAGGATTTTGAGGGTGCCATTAACAAGGTAATGATTGTGTTGCTTGACTGCTGTCAACACATATTCATTATAAATAATTGCATAGTCATTATAAATAATTGCAAGCAAATACATTCAAACAGCAACCCTCTCCAGAGAATTATACCTAAAACTTGATGACTAAGTCTCAAAGTTGGGTTGCTGGATGAACATAGCTAGAAGCTGAAGTGTGTTGCAGCTGTTTGGTGTACTGCACTTTGATACCTTGTGAAAATGAAACGGGTCAATTTGATTTAGGAGAATTTATAAACTCGGGATTTGTTCAACAAAGTAAGTTTGTAGCTAAAATTCAGATTTTTTAAGTATGTTGACATGTGTGAGTGTGTGTGTGTAAATGTGGATGTTGCTATGGTAAGTATCCATGTGCATGAGTGAATCACAGCCACTGGCTGCAGTGCAGCTGTTTTAGCTGTTGTCTTCTCTTTAGTGTGCTCCTTCAATAGCCTGCAATATTTGTTAAAGTGATGAATGAGTTTGCCCATTCCATTCTTCTTTTATGTGTGTGTGTGTGTGTGTGTGTGTGTGTGTGTGTGCGTGTGTGTGTGTGTGTGTGTGTGTGTGTGTGTGTGTGTGT
>JAOWBL010000018.1:13974283-14002913 GCA_028564865.1 Zenarchopterus dispar
TATATATATCTCCTGCAAAATAAATAATTGCTATCTATCTGTCTGTCTATCTATCTATCTGTCTATCTATCTATTTACCTATCTATTTGTCAAAGCTGAAGAGTTGTTTTTGTTCATGTCAAGTACTGCTGCTCAACTTGTATGTCTTGTATGTAAATCAACTTTTCAAATCACTTTTTAAATCTTTCAGATAACTGGTGATGTAGATTAATGATTTCTTCTTTTGACTCATAATTTGATATTTAAAAAAGTTCCTCAGCAGAAATGTTTTACTAAAGTACACTTTCAGCTGTCTTTTCTTGCATGCAGACAATACAAATGCTGCTTATGCAAGCAAGAGAGAAAGCACAAGAAACAGAAAGTCCTCAAGGACACTCGCTGAGATAGCAAAGCGACAGACAGAACAGATGCTGGACATTCAGGGAGGTGAAGATAAATTGTGTACACTATGTAGACTGACAAAGTGACCTGTGGGAACAAATAATGTGTTTGCTGGTAGTGTAGCTGACAGTGTTTTTTATGTGGCATGCACATAAGCTATATGTATAATGCTTATATTTTAACATGCTTGGTGAAATTATATTGTGAAAATTGTGCATTTTATAGCCATGCACAGCAAAAAAAAAAGGTTTTGGGGAAATTATTTGTAGGGTTTCAGTAATTAGAGATCCTTTAGAGTGTACTGGTAAGCTGAGTTGCTAGTCAGTGCAGTGTGTGGATGAAGGTGTGGATGAATGTGTGGATGAATGTGTGGATGGGTCACTGAATGGCAAGCTGATGGGTTGCATTACAAGTTGGCTAGCTGGCCATCGATCTGATGTCTACTGAGCAAACTGTGAATGAAAGCATTTGCTGTGGGTCACTGGTCAGTGATACTCCCACCTGAGGGTCCACTCGTGCGTATTTGTTTGTGTATAAATGACACCCCTTTCCATATGCGTTTGGCTGTGGCCCATTTCTCAGTGTATCTGCAGAGGTGTAAAATTTAATTCTGCTATTCAGGCTTGAAACAAATCCTGCCATGGCCAGCTGACACTGCTCAACATTCCTTTGCCTCTTTATCTTATCTCTTTCTCACTCTCTAGCACACACACATACACACAAAGACGTGCACATGGTTGTCAAATCCAGCTTCAGATGATGTTAATTTATCCGCTCAATACCATTAGTTATAACTACTCCATGCTTAACCCTGCGTATAAGTAGTGTAATACCTATAATACACACATCCACACACACATACAGACACAATCACACAGACTACCATTCAAGAATTTCTGCTAATGACTACAAATATTCTTGCTTGCATTAATGTGCTTACATTTATTTTTCTGTCACATTTGCATTTGAGATTATGTGTCTATGGGAAGACCCTCAGTGTCAGACTGGACATAAAGAAAGAATAGAAGCGATGCTGCAAGTGTGTGTGACCGGTATGTGGGACTGGTGAACAGAGAAAAAGCCAGGGGTCTTATCTGACCTCTCCCAGGCTGACCTTTTACTCCCCCCCAACACAAGCCTTTTGTATCCACTGCGCTGGACCATGGGAGAGCGTGTGTGGGTGCCTATGCATTTATAAATGTGTGTGTGTGACCATGCATGTTTATGTGCACATATAAGAAGTATAGGCCACATCAAAGTCTTACTTAAACATTGTTATCTCAACTCACCTTTGACCTTGTGGTCATGAGACATCTCAAAACTAATTCATCCATCTCCTCAAAACAGAGATTATACATGTGTGTTTGCACACGTTGGCAGGCAGCTGAGCCAATCGTTGTAGACAAATGAACTGAAGGAGTGCAACGCTAGAACACACAAGAAAAAAAATTGAAATTAAATATTTAGTGTCGTACCAGAGGATATTATCAAATATTTTTACTTCACTGTGCACAGAAATAATAGATTTTATAAACTATAATGCAATATTTAGATTTTTTGTGTTATTTAAAGCTAACCCAATCAAATTTAACATATTTAATCAGTAAAACATCACAAAAACATTTGTGGTTTATCACATCATTAAATACCTAATAGAAAAGTATTAATTTGGTAGTGAGATGTGTAGACTGCACAGTGCTTAGACTCTAATGGATCCTAACTGCAGCTTTGTAAATGTGATGTTTTTTGTGTGTGTTTGTGTGTGTGTGTGTGTGTGTGTGTGTTTGTGTTTGAGGTGGGGGGCTTGAGGTTAAAGGGGTCATAAAACACCACAATAGTGTCTCTCTCCCTAGGGTAAAGAAGGGGAGAAAGAGGAGAAGAGGAGGAGGGTAGATGAAAGGATCTCCCACTTCCATGTCAAGGATAGAGAAAAGGGGGTGGTGGGAGGAGAAAAGATCAACAAAGCTCCCTTAAAAGTTTTATTTACAACTTATTTCTGTCATCTTTGCTGCATGTCATCTTTGTGTAACTTGGATTTTGTCAGGAACACATTCAGGTTGAACAATAGAAACTCCTGAGTGATACAAGCACAATCTGTTACACAGCAAAAAGTATTAGTAAAGCCACAGATTGAAGATGGACATTTACAAATAACCCATAACTTTTATATATACATATATTCTTTTTGGTGTTCTACAGAAACAACTCACTGTGATGTTTTATAGAGTTCTCCCCAAAGGGGAGACTGATTTATTTTCTGAGAACTTTAGTAGCCGGTTATTTGATCAGAAGTCTTGGATTCTAGTTAAGATCTTGTAAATTTTACAATACACTTCTCAGCTTAACCTGTCCCCCGCATTTCCCTCCCTGTTTCCACTCTCCAGGGTTATAAAAGGATCAGTGTGCTCTCTGGTAGAAGGTGTGATTACTTCCTGTCAGTACTGGCTGTGTTATGACATGGCTTTTTGTTTTCAAGTCTCTGTCTCTCTACAAGGTGGTGCAAGGCCCTAAAACCCTGTGCTGCCTCTTTACATATGAAAGTGTGGAGGCAGAAGGTGGCTGGTAAGGTGTGCATTCATCTCCAGCGGGAATTTGTGAGGTCGACGTGAATCTGAGAGCAGTCTCACAATACTTGACTCATTGACATTATCCATGACAGCTATAAAACGTGAATCCGTGCAGCTGATGGCATCTATAGCTGATTTTCCTTGGGAATTAATCTAAATGAATGTTTTGCAAAGATAAGGGGCATTTCACCCCCAAAAATGCAATACTTTAACAAAGATTTAACAATTCTTCATCACAATTTCACAGACTATGTATTTGTTTGCTTATTTATGTATTAACCAGATGCTATGATTGTGTAGTTTTGGATTGTTTCCACTGGGTCAGGACCCCTGTTGAATCTGCAGAGGTTTAAACATATTTGCTAGTAACCAGTTTATAAAAGATAACTATTAAAAGCAAAACAATTATATTTATTCAACTGACATCTGCTTAGCTGTTTAGACAATCATTTTGTTGACTAAAGAGCTAGACTTCAGGTTTTTCATCAGCTTCAAAGTTAAACAGCAAATTACTGCAGCAATTTTCAATGTTTGATTTTGTAAGACAGTGCACCACTGTGAGACATATTTAGAAGAGTGTGAAATAGATTTTGTCACTATTTGCGTGGGATATTCATCATTTCTGCATTACACAGCAAAGAATGGAAAATTTCTGGAGATTTTCCAGAAGTTAATTTAGGAAATTAAGCTGGAAACATTTGCAACTATTTGGACTCAAGGGACACATTTCACATTGCTCTGCAGAACAAGATTAAGAGAAAAGCCCTTCCAAGAAAACAATACTGTAATGACATGCACAGGTATATAGTTCAATAAACAACTGGAATGCTCTGGGATGGTTAAAATAATTTACATCTAATTCTGGAAAAACATGAATAGAAACACAGAGAAGAAATGTTTATAAATTTGCAATAAATCTGGTCATTTTAGCCAAAATTATGCTAAAATGTGTTTTTTTTTTCAGTTACATTTAAGTTGCTGCTATATGCTACCTCCATTTCTCTCTCTCTCTCTCAATAATTCCCATATATTCCCACTGATTCCCAAATACTTCAGCATAAACCTTTTCATACTTTTTGCCTTTGTTGATGCCAAATAGTATGACTTGACAAAGAGTTTTGTTGAGTTCTGGGTTGAAATGATTCAAGAGGAGACGACTGAAGGGTTGACTAGTTATAATCTTAACAGCAATCACATTAAACTGCCAGAGCTAAGAGAAGAAGCATACTCATAACACTTGAGCTAGACTTTAATGACCTGTTAATGAGACACACATGCGACCCTGGCTTCAATCTACCATCTGTAAGTTTTTACATTTAGCTGACCCTCGTGTTGCTAACTGGTCAATTAGTCTCATTGATTTGTTCAACAATGCCACCAGGCTTGTGATTTATTCATGCAGCTTTATGTTCTCTCTACATATTTGTTTATTTTATTTGAAGACAGTTTGGTTTTTATTAAGCAGTATATTTCATCCATCCATTATCTATACTTATACCATTTCAGCATCACAAGGATCCACTGGAGCTCATCCCAGCTATCATCAGGGAAAAGGCAGAGGTAGACCCTGGACAGATCACGAGGCCACATACAGACAACCACACGTCCTCACACTCACTCCTACAGGCAATTTAGAATCAACATTTACCTGACATATTGAAAATCCACTCAGAAAGGCACCAAACCAGGAGCCTTTTTACTGTGAAGTGACAGTGTTAATCACAAAGCCTGAAAAATATGATCTGTCAAAACGAGTTTGAGACATGAACGAGGGAGAGAAGCAAATTCAGAGAAAAGCACTTCGAGAGAAAGGAAAAAAACAGAGAGAGGGAGTCTAGGTCAGGATGTCCTGACTCTGTCAGTCCTGCTGACTTTATAATAAGTTGTTTGGGCTGATGCCACGTACCAGTAACCACAGTTTAGGCTTGTGTGAGTCTGTCTGTGCATCTGAGAGTAGATATGCTTCAGTTTTTGTTGTTGTGAGATGTCTGTGCATGTGAGTGTTTGTGTGTCTAGATCTTTTCACTGGTGCACATAAGTGTGTTTGTGAATATGTTATTCCGGAAAAATATTTAATATTTACATTGGAGCACTTCAGCACACAGTATTTAAATAGTATACATAGAAAGATTGTTGTGCCGAATGTAATCTGTACTTTTATTTATTTACCCTTCCCCTTTCCTTGGAGGACCCTTTTATTTCCAGAAAAATAAATTGCAGTGTTTATGTAATTTTCTGCTAAAAAAAGGAACAACATCTCAGCAATATCAAAATGTACTGGAAAATGGAAAGACTGCTAAATCCTTTTTCATTATATCTGAAAGCGCCAAGTTATATGTTTCCTTTTTTTTTCTTCTGTTTTCCAATCCAAACAACAAAACAGCTGCATGTAAGTGTCCAGTACAAGGCTGCTTTTATATTTGCAGGACGCCAATGGGGAACTCTTATGCGGGCCAGCTGCGGACTACACGCTTTGAGGAAGTTCTTCATAACTCCATAGAGGCATCACTGAGGTCGAACACCATCGTGCCTCGACCTGTCTTCTCGCAGCTGTACCTTGAGACAGAGCAGCCACTGGCACAGGATGGTGGGTAGCATAAGTGTGCAGATGAAATGGCAGTGAGTTCAGTAAAAGGGCTTAAAAATGTGTGAAACCCATTCATAAGTCCAGTCTTAGTATCCCGGATTGATTTTGAATGAAAGTTTTAAGATCATCCTCCCTTTAGATTAGTTTGCACACATCTCATATTTATTGCACCCTTTATTGTTTCGTCATCCTTCATCTTCATCGTCCTTTAATTGTGTTTCCAACAGGCCGACCAGAGAACGGTGATGAAGATGATGAAGATGGCTCGGGGTCTAACAGCCCACCAATACCCTACCTGATGAAGCCACCGCCTGAAGGATGCTGCACCACAGATGGCATGTATACCCACTATATACGCACGTATGGTCATAGGACATTTACAAATACACTCCTTCAGCATCATATTCACACTATTGTCCACTTAATGTCAGTCGCTATTGACTAAAAAAAATGTGGAATAAGATGTGGACTGTATTGACAAAAGAGGAAGATATTTCATTGTCTTGTCCTACTAACAGGTTTTTGTCAGAATGGCAAGGACCTACGTTTATCCTCGCTTGCATCAGATCCCCTGGATGTTCCCCCTGGGTTCATGTTAGTTGGGGTAAAGTCCCCCTCTGTCCCAGAAACTCTGCTGGTGTGCGCTGTGGACCGCCGCTTTCTGCCAGATGAAAGGGGTTGCAACGCCCTGCTTGGTGAGATTGGACACTTTACTTAAGAAGATATCATTGCTTTGTAAAACAGTTCGAAATGTCAACTTTCAGGTTCAAAACACCCATTTTTGTGCACTTTAATGAATTTTTTATGTTATCTAGTTAATTATGTGTATGACTCTTGGGATGTACAACACTGTTGCTCTGAAAAAACTTCCCTTCTGTGTAGCACTTTGTGCTACATTTTATTGTATGAAAATTTCTATATAAATAAAATTTGATTTGATTTATGTTCTTCTAGGGTTCTCGGGTAATTGCATGGGGTGTGGAGAGAAAGGTTTCCGCTATTTCACAGAGTTCTCCAACCACATAAACCTGAAGCTTAGCATCCAGCCTAAGAAACAGAAGCACTTGAAGTACCATCTGTACCGAAACAAACAAGGCATCCTGGTCAAAGGGGCTCCCATCTGCTGGAGGGGATATGGTAAGAAACTGAGGTTTATGAAAATATAGTGACTTTCACATCTCTTTTTGTCCATTATCATATTGAGATTTGTTATGCACAGCTTTAGCTCTCTAATTCATGTTTGAGCTATTCCTGCTATAAAGACCATGTGACCTGTAGTTAGGTTATTTGTCAAAATAATATTATGTTGGTCTCAACATTAAGAACTTCTTAATTTGGTTGTAGATATGCCACCACTGGCAGATTACATCTTAAAACAAGGTAGCAAAGGGAAAAAAAGACATGCATCATTATGATGATTGCTCAATATAAGAGTGACAGAGATAAAGAATGATGAATAAGATTTTGGAGTAATAACAGAGGATAAAAATGTTTCAAGGTTGCCTTTTACTGTTTCGGTCTTTTGATGAGGAGTTAATCTTTGATCATCATAATGAAACACCTGGTATTTGAATGAGGATAATTGTTATTGAGCATGTGTTTTGGTGCATAATCAGAGGTAGTCCAGGCTGTATGAAAGGATTTGTGTAAAAAACTTGCGCTGACAGAGATGTTTTTTTCTCTTGTCCGTGCTTAATTCTTATTTAGTAAAGCTTGCCATTCAGGAGATCACAGTTGTATCTTTTTCCAAAATAAATGGAAACTTGTCAGGGAGTCTCTAAATCCTCTTTTTAAAGCACGCCGAACTCTCATACTGAGTAGATGATACATAACCTTCGTGCTGGTTAAACTTTATAGACATGCACCACTTGCTAAACCTGACTAATAACATACCCTAAAGAGAAGGCAGTGGATGAGGGTTAGAATAGTTGCAGGTTGTCTTGACTCATGCCATACAAAAAGAAAACAAAAGCAAAAACCAAAATAGTCTTTTGTCAGACTTTGTTTTGCTACAAGAGGGATGTTTAATAGGAAGAAGAATGGTCACAGTGGTTCCTGGAGAGGAGAAACAGAAAAAGTGTCCATTTAACATGTGCAATCACTATTAAATTCCTTACATACCAGTCATTCACTTGTTTCTTTCTCATCTTCTGTTGCAGGGTTTTACTTGTAATACACACTGACTCAGTATTAACTTTAGCCTGGAGCCAGGTTCAAGAAATAGGTTTATTTTCTCCTGATCATCATATATTGTGTTGACAGCTTTACTTCATAGTCCAGCTGTGAATCTGTTGAATGGGGTTTCCAGGCTTCAGTTCTCAAAGTTAATGCATTTTAGATGTTAGCATTTTTTGGAAGAAGTTTTTTCTTTTTTTGCTCCTGAACTTCATCGCACGCACGTGTATCAAACAGAAGGAAAAGCTATTAAAGGCATTTCAGTAACAAAGCCGGACAGTGTTTCTATGTTGAAGGATATCAGTTTTTTTTTGTTTTTTTTTTGTTTTTTTTTTTGGCTTCCTTTTCATATGTCTATGTGTGTGTGTGTGTATGCTCATCTGTGCGTGCTACAGAAGGCGCTATGAGACAGATTAGGTCCGGTCGTTCAGAGGGCCTCTTGACATCTCATGAACAGCCTCCAAGCCTGGCTTTGACTTACCCGTCACACACACCTGGCAGCTATACAGGTCAAACAGACAATTTTCCACACTCATATTTTCTCAGTTCTTGCTGAAAGTTACCTTCGAGATTTGTGTTGCCGTGAATTAAAAAATGATGTTATAGCTCAAACAGATTTGAGAATTTGTTTTAACACAAGACAGTCTAACTTTATTCGTATTTCTCACTTACATACTGTAAGTACAGAAGAATGGTTTACACATTCTCATGAATAATTGATGTCTTTTCAATCTGTAAATTGCAGGACCACAAGTGGAGGTGCAAACAGCCGATGTACCCCATATGTTAATAAATGGCAATCACGCAGTTTCCTCTATTGCTCCCCCACGCTTAAGTCAGTCAGGACCTGGAAGACCCTCAGCTACAGGTACAGACTGATTATCTCTAATTACTGGTGATCTCAGCTCTTAATTCCACTTTACATCTGCAAGAATAGGCAAGTGTGATATTACACTGACAAAAAAGACGAATAGCAAAGATGTAAATCTGTTAATGCTTATTCATGTAACAGCATCAGTATAAAGCCATAGTCACAATGACCTGTACCAACAGCTGCGAACACTCTACGAACAATTTTTGGATAATTTCCTATAGCAGCTTTATAAGAATCCAGCATTCGTAGCCTATTCCTAAGTTTCTGGCCAGATTGATGGTCATGTCCAAGAGTTGCTACGAATTCACCATGAAAAGCTGCATCGGCCCGACAGACGAATGCCTCAGGAACGGAGATGTGTAAGGTGTATGAAGACGGACGTACTCCACATGCGCCACTCTTGGTGTTTCCAGGGAGGGCGTACAAGAGCCGCATGCACCAGCTTTGCCGTCTTCTCTGCCAATCTGCCTGCCACAGTCGAACAAAAGCAGCGGCTCCAGCCGCTAGATCTTCTTTGTCATCTTCCTGCAGCTGCAGCTGTAGAAGGTACAGCTGTGGTCCTCTCACCATGACTGCCATCTTGGTGACTAATAATCTTTCCACGAATATTCCAGCAGATAAGATTATCAAGACACAGATGTATGGAGATGTTGGACACCCACCACTTATAGCCTGACAAAATGTGCTGAATGCTGTAGGATCTTCCCGACCAACGGGTTGAGATTGTGCACAGGGGTCCCAAATGGCCACCTTCTGACAACAATTTTTGTGAGATGGCCATAAATATACCGTTGGTAGGCACTCTTACAGAGATCATATAAACTTTATGGCCAGCGTGTGGCAGAACATCAACTCATTTTCACAAGCATTTGTCAGGTTGCTCTTGTGAATTGAACAGCAGCCGTACCAACTTCCTACAGACTTTAAGAAACTATTCCCTCTTCCACGAATGTCTATGAACTCCAGATTTCATACAAACTGGGAGATTCATACGAACCTACGGTTTGTTGGAACCTTTGTGGCTGTGGCTTTAGTCAGAGCTTCTAAAAAAATGTTTAAAAAATTGGAGAAGAAGCAGTTTTTATGTGATAGTAGAGAGAACAGGACAGCAGGTAGTCTAGTAGTTAGCACTGTTCCCTCACGGCAAGAGGACTCCTGGTTCAACTCCAAGCAGGAGTCTGTCTGTGTGGAGTTTCCATGTTCTCCCTGTGCAGGCATGGGTTTTCTCCAGGCACTACTTTTTCTGTCACGGGTTGGTAAGGAGACTCGGATCCAGTTACAGAGTCGGTTTGCTGGAGATTTATTCCTAACAGTCTTTCAAGAAAATTCAATAATCCAATACAAATGAAAAATCGGCCGACGAGGGCTTCTCCAACACGTCTGCTAAAAGTACAACAAAAAGCACCATCAATGTGGGCAACAATTCGAAAGTCACTAGAGAAGGCATTCTTAACCTTAACACATGAAGAACAGCGGGTGATCTCAGGGAACACAGTCGCGGGGTAGAGTATTAGGAGTAATAATCCCCCACCGGGAATCAGTGGTGGTTGGTTTATAAAAGGCGTCTAATTGGAGCGCATGAGCTGCAGCTGGCCGGATTCCGTGTTCCCGGAGATCACTCCGCCTCTCGCTGCAGGGAGAGGGTTTGATATTAGCTGCCAGTTTATAACCACAACATTTTCCTCCCAGTCCAAAAACATGGATGTAGGGTACTCAGTGACTGTTAATGGCTGTGACTGTGTGAAGCGTACTGATCTGCTTTGCACTTCATTTAGAGGCCATAAGTCAAAATGGTAGTGAGAGTGGTTTATTGAACTGAAGCATATTAATAAGTTAGTTATTCTGAATACACTCACCAGTTTAGTTTTATTGTGTGTTTGTTGTTGTGTTAGGTTTTATACATTTACTTAAACAGCCTGGCCAGAAAAAAAGTGCCACTTGGATTTAACTAAGCATGTGGCTAAGAGCCTTCGATTGGAAAAATAAAACAGCAATATTGTCAGAAAAACACTATTGAATGATAATGATCAGAGATGCCTAAAACATTTAGTGAAATCATATTTAAGAAAACAAACAGTAGAACTCAGTTCAGTGTTTAATAGTGACATAAAGAGCATTTCCACCCACACAATGTGAAGAGAATTAAAGGCATTGGAACAAAAGAGAAACATGAAACAGAAACAGCCTTAAAACTATTTACCAGTCCTACTATACTAAAATACACACTCTGAGGCTTTGCAAACTGAATATTTGTGATAGCAGTATAAATGATAGAAGAGAAGCATCTTTTTTAAACACCTTGATATGACAATGTTTTCATTTGGTACTCCTAAAAGGACATAATATTTTGACTGCAGATATTCTAAATCAATTTTGTTCTTTGCTAACTGGCTCCTGGCATGCATGTAAACATAATCAGTTTGTGTCTGTTTTCATGAAGCCCCTCCCTTCAGTGTCTTTACACCTCTGTTTGGGAAAACTCCTCTGCGTGTGTGTGTGTGTGTGTGTGTGTGTGTGTGTGTGTGTGTGTGTGTGTGTGTGTATTATAAGACATGCTTCGTACACAGCGCCAGCCAGATACAGTGTATGTTGGGGGTTACCCTTTGTTTTCTGTGCTTTCATTTGCCAGCCCTTGGGTCACTAAAGTCTGCCTCTCTTTTCTCTTCTGTCTGTCTCTCTGTCCTTCTCCCTCCCTCTCGCTCACTCAGTCTCCTCTATAAACCAGGGTTGTAAAATTCCCTCTCTGTCTCCTTTTTCCCTGCTTTCTCTGTGAATAAAAAGCTTCCTTCCTTTCTGTGTTGTGTTTTATATCACCCTTTTAACAAGTAGGCCTTTTATGTGTCTCCTTTATTAAAGCATTTCAACACATACTTGAGAGGAAAAGACAGATAGCTGCATGACTAAAATACAACTCTTTTGCATTACTGTATTCATGGCATTCCTCCCTGCCACATCATATAATGTCTGTGTTAATTTGTGTGGTGTTAGAATGAGAAAAGAGGCTACTGAGCTTAACAGGAAATCTTTCCCAAAGCAAACTGATTTCAAAATTGACTAATATCTAAGCAATGAGCTGCAGCATCTCAGTAGCCGGGGGGACAGAAAATAGGTTAAAAAAAATTAGACAAAATAAAACATGTAAATAAAATTTAAAAAAATAAAACATATGTATATTTTTTTCCAGTGCCACATGCAAATGCTGGCCCCCCAAAAAAGAGGCACAAGGGCTGGTCTCCTGAATCAGCTGCCAACAGTCTGTCAGAGAACACCGTGAGGTCACCACCATCGTCGTCATTAGCCTTAACATCATCAGCATCTGGTGTCACCAATGGTGCTAGATCAGGTACAAATCAGAAGAAAGGTACATTATAAAGTTATGTATCTATTTTTTTTTTACACTTCTGTGTAATTATGTTGTAAATGTAAACCTTTGTGTGTGCTTGTTTACTTTCATGTCTTAAGAGGTGGCACCCCTTCAGAGTTCATCGCAGGGGTCCTCAACCTCACTTTCACCTCCAGAGCTGTCTGTAACAGTGCCTGCTCAGCTGCTACAAACCTGCAAACAGCAACCTGTAATATTTAAAGGTTAGAAGATCTAGTTATTCAATCTCTTCTTGTCAAAAATCTTCAGGAGCTACATCTTCACATATTCGTGCAAACCTGCAGTTAAACATTTTGGTTCCTGAGACTGAGTTAAATAACTGAGCAGTCTGACGAAGTGGTGTTTGATGATCATTTTGTAAGCACCTGTCAGTGTCAAGCAATTGAACTTTATTTGCATAGCTTTTTTCATACAACTTGTGCAACACAAATTGCTTTACTGAAATTTCTAAGTCATGTGACTGGTGAGTTTTAAGTCACAGCCCAACAGATGGTAATTTCAGTCAGACTCTCCTCACAGGTTAAGAGGTTAACCACCACCTGCTGGTGTTTCTCAGCAGCTAATCCTCATTCCATCTACCTCACCCACCCCGTATACCAGCTGCCAATTCAGCTTTCTGTTTTTACTTCTGATTAAACACCTGTCTGTCCTTATTGAATACTTTGAATACTTTGTGACTGGTATATGTAATTGCTTTGAGGCCACAACAGCTTGCGGCTGTTTGAGTTTGCTGAAGTCATTTATCTAATAATTTTTCCCAGCCAACTTTCGGTTAAGTCTCATGCTTTTCTTTTTAATTGTATTGCTTTGATTTAGCAAACTCTGTCACCTAGAGGAACCTTTCCCCATTAAAATAGATAACTGAGAGTATTTTGTGGTTTAGGGTTTGGTCTAAGAATGTTACTGTGTGTAAAGTTGAAGAAACAGTCCTGATCCAAAACCTGAACTTATCCAAGTTATTGGTCCTCTTCTCTTTGTGTTTATCAATTTTGTGGATCACAGGCCATGGACCACTTCCTCAGCTGACTGGTAATGTGGGGGAAGTCCTCGTCAGTTCTCTCCTCCAGAGTTGTTACCTGAGCTCTCAAACACTCCCCAGAGTCTACCAGCACTATGGACCATCACCCATCCAGCCACTTTCTATTGAGATGCAAATCCTG
Source organism: Zenarchopterus dispar (assembly GCA_028564865.1). Taxonomy (NCBI): domain Eukaryota; kingdom Metazoa; phylum Chordata; class Actinopteri; order Beloniformes; family Zenarchopteridae; genus Zenarchopterus; species Zenarchopterus dispar. The sequence goes on from JAOWBL010000018.1 coordinate 13,987,410, forward strand.
CTCACCGTTTACTACCTGGTTCAGTTAGGTTAGCATAAAACCTCGTTATTTCATCCTATATTGTTCAGTATGGTGGGTTTCATGTAACTAAAAGCAATTTGGTCAAAACCATGAAGTGGCATAATTTGCAGTGAAGTACGTGATGTCACAAAATTATGGCTAAACAAAACACATTATATGAAACTGTATGCAGCCATTTTGAACAAACTGAAAAAAACCTCACTACATCATTTATATTTTATTGTTGTCACAAACCTTCTTACCCTTAGGCCCTGAGCAGGTGCCCCTGATCGAGGACTTGGAGCAGATATTCATGAGGTCATGGAGGGAGTCCCACCTCAGTGAGATCAGACAGTTCCAGCAGCCCCAAACAGCAGGAATCCAGGGAAGACACTATGCCATAGAGGTAAGATATGGCAAACAAAAATAAAAACAACCTTTTCACACCAGATATTAACTGAACTGTTTATAGATATCTTTGTGTAACCTATTAAGCAAGAAACATTGATAACAAGAATGTGAATAAATTACCAAATTCATATTTGATTGTTTTCAGGCACCCTCTGCCTTGCCTGGGCTCCCCCAGCACATGTCTTTACCTCCACACAGTCAACAACCCTTGACCCCAAACCAGCTTCCCTGGCTTGCCCAGCTGGCTGCATCGTCCTGTGGAGAAAGTGTCCTGGTGCTGGCAGAGGAAGTTAGATCTTTGGCTCAGGGCCTCCACCAAACATTTAGGAGGTTGATGGAAGGACAGCTTGAAAACACTAACTATGTGGTCATCATTGTCACCTCATCAGGACAGGAAACACAGTCCTGTGTGGTGGTTACAGGTAGGGGTTTTATGTCTATATATAGAGTAAAACTGGAAAGAAGATCAATTTAATGAAGTAATGAAACTAATTGCACGACTAATTGCAGGTAGGCACCAATGTCGGGCCTTATCAGAGAGTATATTTTCTCCCAGTGAGGGACTGAAAGAAGTCAACTACCAGCTCTCCACAAGTGTCACCCAAGAACTCGTTCACTACTGCAACTCCCTCGGACAAGGTAAGCCTGATCTCCCCCATAATGTGTGTTTTAAAGGCACTTTAAGACAATACATGTTACATTAATGTCTTCATCAATCTTTCAAATTGATAAATTTCAGTTATTCAGAGATTAGTCTCTTCTGCATTAGTGTTCTTATGTCTCCTTCTAGACGTAACTGGGAAAGGAAAAAGTAATCAAGTGAGGTACAATAATAGATTCCTGTAAAGAAACCATAGTGCAATAACACGTAATAATAGTGTGTAAACATGCAGAGGTTATATGAAACAGCTGCAGTGAAAACAAGTGAAAACTCCACTTTACTGCATTTTTAATGTCAGTGTTAGGGTTTGGTTATGATTTAGTAACAGTGTAGCAATGGAGGATGCGGATTTGGTTCGGATTTGCATGTGGGAAACAGGCTGCTGCAGGGGGAGTGTTTGAGTGGAAGGCTGAGAATTTGCTTGGGATAATACCTGAAGTTGATGTTGGGGCTGTGACTGAAACTGGGAGGTTGACTGGACTTGAGGATACCTTTTTTTAATTCAATGCTGTAAAAATGTCTCCACCGCCACTGTTATTTACAAGATAAGAAACTGAACCACTGCGCAAGCCTCTCACAAAGCTTTATAGAGTAACAGTTTCCGAAACCATTACAATTCATATCAAACTGACAAGAATGGTACTTTGTATTTAACAAAATAATGACGGGTGGGAGTAGTTGAAATTATTCTCAGCTGCAGCTCTAACACTTTTATGTTTTATCATGTTCATTTAGTTTAGATGTTGGGGTAAAACAAAACAAAAAACAATTTATTGTTCCAGGTAATTAAAGACTTTACACATGAGAATAAGTTCCAAGAGAGAAAAAAGGTTTGGGCGGTGCTGTTATCTGTTAATTCAGTAAGGTAACATGTTTGATTTTTCTGAACAAATCATTGGAAACCAATTAACCTACTGCTGCTCTGTGTGTTTGTCTAGTAATGTGACTGCAGTAGTTTGCTCTAGTGCCACACTGGGGGTCATTCAAATGTAACTTGACGTTTTAAGTAGTCCTCCAATAAATGATGAGTGTGACTGTTTGAAAGGAATGCTTTTCATACTTCCCAAACATGGTGTATAACTTTCTTTGCATAACTTTCTATTTCTCAGATGGTGATTTAGATTCCCTTTTGGACAGTGCCAGTGTGTACAGCAATGAGGCATCACCCATAACCACCAGCCAAGAGTCAACTGAGGACAAAAGTCTTAAAACCACACATAGCCCCAAAGACATGCAAAGTCTGAAGGATTCACATACACAGTGTTCAAAAGATACGGTCAGCCCTAAAGAGACAGCCTCAAGTCCCAAAGACACCTGTTCAGGTAGCAACACAACATATGGAATATATTTAAATCCTAAAATGTATTTATTCCAGTCCATTTTTTTCATTTTGTTTTATTCATTCTGCACTTAAGCTTTTCTCTGGGTGCAGAAACAGACTTTGAAATGAGTATTTGAAATGGTACGTGTTTGTGCGTAGAATATACCGTAGAGTGGCGTGAGGTTCGCCCCATCCAATTGGCAGTGGCTAGAAAGCTGCTGTCCCACGTTTGTGCTATAGCAGACTCCAGCACACAGAACCTGGACCTTGGCTCCTTTGACCGGGTCAGCTTCCTCATCCTAGTCCCACCCTCAGAGGTCACATTTCAACAGACTATTCTCCACCTCTGGAGCTCTGGTAAGTGACAAGAAATCATTTCCAACTGCAGATTTATGAGTTACCCTATAAATACAATAACAGTCAAGATCCTATAAGAAATTTCTGACTGCTTGTTAGTTTTGTAATTTTTTTTTTTTTTTTACTGCTTTTGTGTATCTCAGGTGTCCTTCAGGAGCTGGGGAGTTTAGAGCAGGGCTGCATGTCTCAGCCAGAAACAGAGCATTATGTGGTCAAGATGGACCAGAGTGCTCCGGCGCGAGTTGACAGCCTCATCCAGGAAGCACACAGCAACTCCTCCACACTCTACATCCTGGTTCATGACCATGCCCACTGGGATATCAGCAGGTATACATTAAACAAAAAACAAATACATGGGTAGTTTTTATGTTCGCCTTTTATTTTAATGACTTGCAAGAAGAAAAGCAGAGCAAATGGGTTTATTCAGCATCTCTGTGGCTCTCCCCCTGTCTTTCTCTCTCAGCTCATCCTTCAGCAGCTCAGGCAGTGGTTTGGGTCTGGCAGATAAGCTGCTAAACTCACAGCAGGTGAAGGATGCTACAAACATCCTTATTCTCCATGTCACCTCATTCCCCTTCACTCTTCAGACACAGTGCACTCGCATCAGCCCTTACAATGAGATACATTGGCCATCTGCATTCAGTAATGTATGTCTTCTTGAGAGATGCTGTACTTTTAGTGTAACATGCAGAAACATCTGGACACTCAAATGTGTGATTATGGGTCTTTGTGTTCACAGGATGTGGACCTATATCATGAGAGGACACGTTACTTCGGTGTATCTGAGCTTTTAGAATCAACTCGCTCTGGGAGCAGCATGCCTCTGATGCGTTATGACTCCTCCTTTGAAAGCATGGCGTCGACCCTGGAAGACAGGTGCCATATACAATACTCTTCATCAGACAAACACTTCAACCTGTAAAACAAGTTTTAAATTATACCAAAAATAAAAGAGAAAGCCATTGCAATCTTTTATTCCTTGTTTCCAGGTTTCCAAACCTGCACAGTGCTGTGATTCGGACCACAGTTTTGATCCAACACTACAGTGTAGCTCTGATGGCTGCATCTGGCAGAATCAAGCACTCCCACAATCTCCACAAACACATCTCTGTGGAGACCATGGAGATAGTGCAATCCCTGCTCACTTCACCTCAGCAGTGTCCTGCTCACCATGGTCACATGGTTCTGCTACGGATCCCCTCTCTGGCTCTGGCAGCATGGGCCCACCGACGCCTCTCCAGAGTGAGGAAGCAGCTCGGTCTGGAGGAGAATTTTGAAATCATACTTGGAGATCCCAACCAAAGTCTGACTATTGGACAGAATTTCACTAATCAGATCAAGGTAAATAATAATAATAATAATAATAATAATAGTGCATGATTTCATAATAAAGTATAAGACAAATTATTTTATGGTTAGATCAGCCAGGCTCGAGCAGACCCCATGACTGTAAAAGAGGATTCATCGGGTTTAGAAAATGGGTGGATGGGTTAGATTAGTTCATAATTAAATAAATGAAAAATAAAACTTACATACTGTAAAAGTTGTACAGTTCTTTGATGTTATGTTTGTGTGTGTATGTTTTCCAGACATGGTTGAAAATCCAGGATTCTGACTGGGTTCCTCATACCTACTTAGAGCTGGAGGCCCTTCCCTGTATCTTGATCTTGTCCGGGGCTGAGCCCCTGGGTGAATCACTGCCCAGGTGACCACTCCTTTGACCAAAACCTAATTTTTAATGAGCAACTGCTCATTTAAAAAGTTTGATCCTACAGTTTCTTACAGGGAAGTCAAGAAAAGTGAAACAAATGTTAACACGAAATTTAAACACTGAAATTATTCGTACAGGTCTCTGAAGTACTGCGACCTTCGAGTGATAAGCTGCTCCTATCTTCACCGGACCACTCTTGAACAGGAGCTGGGATTGGCTGCTTATCTAGTGAAGGCAGATTCACAACCAGCACAAAACTCTGCACCGGGAAGTGACGTGATTGAAAGTGATGCAGAAAAACTCAGCAGTACTGATAATGAGGAAGAGGAAGGACAAGAGACTGGTGGGACTTTCAAAGATGTTTGTTTTTAAATTTTTGCTGACTTCATTTATTTAAAAAATACCTTTAATATGTCATTTTCCAGGAGACTCGCCTCTATCCTCCACTCAGCCACTCCATCCTTGCCCAGACAGTGGCACCATAGAGCCCATCCCATCTCAAAGCACCACCTCTCCAGATGTCCAGAAAGGGACTATGAACACCCTACAGTCTCCCTCAAAATCACTGACTCAACTTCAGCCCAAGAGCTCATCTCAGTCATTTCCATATCCCCAAACTGTGTCTCATCACCAAGCTCAACCTCAAAGTCAAAGTTATCCTCAAGTCCAGTCAACCTCCCAGTTTCAGTCACAGCCCCAAAATCAACTTCAGGTATTATCCCAAGCAAATTCTCAGCCTTCCACTCAAACACTCCCCCTGCAGCAGCCTGTTTCCCAGATGCAAATCCGAACCAAATCCGCATCCTCAGGCTCTTCATCCCCAAGGGCTGCATCTCCCCATCTGAACTGCTCGTGGGCACGAGGAGTGAGTCGTCCACCTTCTGTGCTCCTGCCTCGTGCCCTCTATGATGTAATCACAGCCAGTGACAGCAGCGGGCTCCCACGATGTACTTCGTTTTTGCCACACATGTCTGTTGCATGGGCAAGCAGCTTCAGGTAGAAGAAACTTTTTTTCACATTAATTATTTGACACATATTTATATTTTTTAGTGAAGAACACGATGCTCGTGTGTTATGTGAAGTTATTTGAACATTCATAATTTAAGAATCCACCACTTCAATTAGAGTTTAAAAAAAGCGTCCTCATAAAACATTAAAAAATCTTGAAATTATTAAATATGGAATTCTTTTGACTGGAGCTATATATAACTGTTTTGAAGCTGTACACCTGTCTCAGTAATGTATTTGTCATATAAGCACATCAGACGCAAATACAGCCAGGTACATTTGTGGCATCATGGACAAAATGAGCAGGAGCTGAAAACCAAACACTAAATATATCCCACTTCATTCACCGCAGACAGAGCTGCGTTGGTAAAAATCTAAATATTATACTTGTTGTGTACAATCTCTTCTGTGTGCAGGCCTCTGCTGAGCAAAATGATGACATGCACAGAGCAGTCACTCTATTATCGTCAGTGGACAGTCCCTCAGTCCTACCACATGGACAGCAGCAATCGTACCGAAGGACGTGACAACTTTCACCCTCGTAGGCTGTTGCTCAGTGGACCCCCGCAGGTATTGTTCATCATTCCTTTTAAGTCACACCCAAGCTCGCATCACACTTTATATTTCTTCTCCCTCCCCAAAATCTGACATATTTTTGTGCTTTCATTTTCCCTCAGCTAAATTTTTCACTTTCTATGCGTGTACGTGAAGAGCAGTATTCTCTTTGGTGCTTTGTAGTTAGTTCAAATTGCATTCATATTACATTTAAGGACATATAAACATGTCTGGCTTCATCTTACTTGTTGTGCACGATCAAATAATTTACAGTACAGAAGCTGACAAATCAGATGCTCATGATTTTTTTTATTTTTCATTGTTGCTTTCTAATCTATACATTTTAACAAGTGCTTTTAACCATGTTTCAACTACAAAGAGCTTTAAGTCAACTCCTCTTGTTTTAATTTTGATCTAATAATTACATTTCAAATTGATATGTTTTGCTATTCTTGGTATTTCCACCATCAGGTGGGTAAGACAGGAGCATACCTGCACTTCCTGGGTATTCTGTCTCGCATGTTGATCAGGCTGATGGAGGTGGATATCTTTGATGAAGAAGACATCAATTACAGTCAGTATATTTGCACCAGAAACCACAAGTTCTTATTGTCATCATTTAAACTTTGGAAAAACTGTATCTTCAAATAAAAAACTATTCCAACTAATTGTAAATATTTGATGATTTTTGTTTATTTTGAATTACACTTTTGAATAAACGTGTGCACTTTTAAATCCGTGGTGTATTTAGGTGCCCAGGCAGAGGGGGTTCAGTACCACCCATCCAATGCTGCCTCGCCCAATGTAGAAGTCATGAAGACGATGCCGTTTGATTACACCATCCATGATGCCAAATATGATGACATCAGCTCTGTATACTGCCCTGCATTTAAAACGAGTGCTGAGGGTAAGCACTGACACATTAAATTTACACACAGGACAATCGTCTTTTACTTCTTTCTGCTTGTTAAAGCAAATTAGGAGCATTCCTTGGAAGTCATTTTTCTGTAATCTAATCTCATCTTTCCTTCTGCTGTGCTGTCAAGGAAATCCTGTGCGGCAGGAGGATGTATACCTACGCAGGCGGACCTCTAGAATAAAGCTGTCAAAGTATGCAGCCTACAACACCTATCATCACTGTGAACAGTGTCATCAGTACTTGGGCTTCAACCCCAGATACCAGGTCAGCACAATACACTCAAACAATCTTAACATAAAAAAGAATGACACTCAAGCTTCTTCTGAAATGTAGATGAGAGTCATATCTCCATGTAATTCAGATGTATGAATCAACGCTGCACACCTTCACATTCACCCACCTGCTGCTGGGGGAAGACATCCAGCTGTACTTCATCATACCAAAATCTAAAGAGCATTACTTCAGCTTCAGCCAGCCAGGAGGCCAGCTGGAGAGCATGCGGCTCCCACTCACTTCTGACTGGGTAGGTTTTTTTTTTTAGTGAAGATGGAAGTTCAGAATCTCAACTGTTGGCCATTTACCTAATATTTATGCAGCCCCAATATCCCAAGTAATTAATTAAGCTACAGAGTAAGCTTTCTTATATTAGTAAAACAACAGTTAATAACGATATCTATAAATTATGAGAGTCTGTTGTGCTGCCCTCACAGTCAAATCACCAAATGTTGCTATAAATGTTTATGCCAAACACTTGGGAACAAGTGAAGAAATAACACCACAAATAATAGATATATGTGAAAGTTTAAGATAAAATTAACCTCATTTCAATCCAGAGCAGGGTGTCATTTTTGTCTCTAACATACGCACTTAGATATCTTATTTTTATTTTTTAAAAAGTACTTTTATACAGCCTGTTGACCATTTGCAGGTATAGTGGATACAAAGTCAGATTATCTCTGCTTCTAAGTGATAATTTGCAGCTTTGGCTAGTGCACTTCTCTAGTTTCTCCACTAGGTGGTGTAATTAGTAAACCATGGCTCATGTTGTTCTCATATGACAGTAATTGTTTGATGCACAGGAAATTCCTGCTTGTTTACACAATCAGGAAATCTGATTTAAAAAACAATATTTTCATATTTGTTTATCTTTAATGTCATGCTGTAAGACTATCTTAAAATTATCTAACTGTGTTTCACTGTTGCTTTTCTTTTTTTCATAGAACCCAGACTGCATCAAGAGTCCCATCTTCACCCCAACTACGGGTCGTCATGAGCACGGTCTGTTTAACTTGTACCATGCTATGGATGGAGCTTCACATCTACATATCCTTGTGGTTAAAGAGTATGAGATGGCTGTCTACAAGAAATACTGGCCCAACCACATCATGCTGGTGCTGCCCACTGTCTTCAACGGAGCTGGGATAGGTATATTTCTACAAAACAGATAAGGTCCTGAAATACAAGCAACAGTGTTTTTTCATAATTTTATGCCTTAATATCCAATTCCTTATTTTTACACAGGCGCAGCTCATTTTTTGATTAAAGAACTTTCATATCACAACTTGGAGCTGGAGCGCACTCGACGTTTGGAGGGAGGAGGCCCAGCAAGTGATGTCTGGCCCTTCATCATCCTTGCTGATGACTCCTGTGTTATGTGGAACGCAGTGGATCTTGACGCACGAGGGTGAGGGATAAAGTAGCTTTTGTTTCTATGACAGATATATGAATATGTATGCTCTGTAATGACGACATGACAACTACATCTTTAAACTTTTTCTGTTTTTAGTGGACCAGTGGAGCGCACTGTGTCATTAAAACAGGTCTTGCAACACATGGAGGCCTGTCCCGAGCTGGAACACTTTGGTCTATGTGGCATCAGAAAGTGGAGCAGCCGTGGACTTGTAGGTCAGGAGCCACAATATCACAGAGCAAACAAACATTTCCACAGAATTTCTATTTTTATTCTAAACAATTCTAGTGGAAAACAATTTTTTTTAACCCAAACAGGATGATTTCTTCTTTTTTTCTCCCCATGTTCTTATAGTCTACAGTGGTTACATGTAAGAATTTGTTCATTTTGAAACATTTTATTTAGGTGTAGTTTCAAGCTACAGTTTTTCTCGGATGTCTTTACATCTATATGGGTTTGCATTGGATCAGATCGGATTTACAAAACCCTAGCCTTGAACAACAACCCTTATAAAATAAAGAATGATACAAACAAACTTTACTTGCTTATAATTAATAGAATATCTCACTTTTCCCCCGTCTGTTGAAGCAGGTAAAAAAATTTGGGAGCCTTTCTACAGGGGTCACCTTCACAACTTCATCATGCTCAATGTCGACCGGAGTCAGAACATCCAGTATGACCAGAACCGCTTCACCTGCCATGACGTAGACTTCACACTGAGGCTGCACAGTGCTGGGCTGCTTGTCTGCAGGTTTAACACCTTCAGCGTCATGAAGAAGCAGATCACCATAGGAGGATACAGAACCTTTATTATCAAGACCAAGGTAGAGGCTGAAAGAGCGTTAAAATATGGAAAATACTGTTTAGACACAATGGGCCAAGAGGTGACAGATGATCAATGAGGATTTGAATTTTGCATAATAGTTCAAGACAGTTAGAAGGTTATAATAAATGAGTCATATGTCCTTGTTTCCTGAGTTTCACAGACATTTAAGATACCTCAAACGAAGTTTCCACTCTGAAAAAATACAGAATATTCTAGATTAATGGTTTTGTATTTAACCATCTGTCAATCAACAGACTGATAATGTATTTTAAAGTTGAGTCCCAAAGTTAGCAGCCTGGGTTCTGCACGTGTTTCATCTTGACCAGCATATAACATGAAGTGTTAAATGTCAATTTTAAAAATCTGATTTATATGAGCACCCAATAATTTCTAAAAATATTTTTTTTTACTCACTTAATTTCCCCAGATGACAGACGTTCCTACCTCAGTCGGACCCTCACAATATATCTGTGCCCCAGACAGCAAGCATCTTTTCTTGGCTACACCAGCTCAACTCCTCCTGGAAAAGTATCTCCAACACACTAGCCAGAAACTGTTTCCTCTCAGCATAAAGAACTACACACAGCCCATACTGTCTGTGGACTGTTATCTCAATCTTGGACCTGAGGTACATACTCGCCTATCCATCTGTGCAGACATATGGTCACATAGATTAAGAGACGTTTATGTGCAGAATTCTAGCTTATTTGTTAGTGGTATACTAACCTTTGAAGGTTCTTATGTGCATATATTTCAACATACTACTTGCCCCTTGCAGGTAACGGTGTGTTTTATGAGTTCCAGACCTCATTCTGTCAACATCAACACCGCAGGGATGCTGTTCAGTGGCCTTCTTCTCTGTTTCGCTGACACCTTTGTGACTTCTGGGTTCCTCAAGAAGTTCACCTTCCTTAAAGGTAAAGCAGAAGGCCACTTGTCACAGAATTTCACTCAGTAACAAGTTTCATCAAAGTTTAATTATCACTCTGAGCAAGTGAAAATGATAGAAAACTGAATTAAAGACAAAAAAAACACTCTCAATAACAACAAACACTGAAAATACTTCCATCACTGCTCACATTTGTGAATATCACAATGACTTTTTTAACAGCCAATTGTGAGACTCTTTTAACAAACAATTATGTGTGACTATCATATAAATGTCCAAGTGGTCCTGTTTGGTGCCCTGCAGGTGCAACCCTGTGTGTCATCAGTGCAGATCGCAGCTCACTGCGGCAGACGGTGAGCAGGCTGGAGCTAGAGGAAGAGTGGAGGTTCAGGCTCAGCGACGAATTCCAGACAGCCAACGCTAAAGAGGACCGACCGCTCTTCTTCCTGACGGGAAAACATATCTGACTGAAGCAGGTGCGCACAAGGGGATGCAAGGAGACACAGGGAGGACTGAAATCACTTTGCTAGCCAAAGGGAAAGATTGCACTAGAGTGTTTTTTATAATAGAAAACTTTACACAGAGATATGTGGAGGAAGGACAAAATCTTGATCATTATCTATGACTGCACTCAAAGGACTCGTGATTTGGAGGTGAAAAGCAAAAGAAGGTATTTTGTTTACATTAGCCATGGTTTGTGTGTTGCTTCATGAACCTCTGTATTGTCAATTTCTTAAAAGTCAAAATTTAGAAATATTCAAAATGTGACTGTATAGATGAATAAGAAAAAATGATTCAAGAAATTATTTTTATTGTACATTTCCTGACAAATGTAGTAAGCACAAAAGTCAGCAGAAAGGAAGTGAAAATGTTGAAGAAATGTTTCAGTCTGATCATTTTCAGGTACTCTTTTTAAACGTCTTGCTATGTGTTTTCAGGTTTACAAGTTTAGAATTTCTTATTGCATGTCAGAATGCCCACTTTTTTGCAGGTTCATGCAAGTTTTCATTTTGGTAGAGTTTGACTTCTTTTTTTCCAATATTTTTATACAATGACTTTTGTAGATGCTTGTTTTGCATGTAAGTTTTTACAGAAACAAAACTCATTACTTTTATGATACCAAATTTCCATCATGTAAAAAGTACTTATTTTCAGTTTATACAAAAAAAAGTGCGGCTTTGTGTATGATGACATTTGTAGCTATCAGTGAAACATAAACTCTGTTTCCTTGCAGACATTCAATTTGTACAATTTTTTATACCTCTGAATGTATAAATGTACAGACATTTCAAACTTGAAGTGTGGTTTCATTTCTTCTGTCCTCACATGGAAGTCCTGAGGTGTTTATGTGAGATCCAAGAGCTTGCATGACCATCCATTTGAATTTATTTATAGGACACTAATCGCTTTATGATATAAACAGATCCAAGTGCTCAGACAACATGCAAATATATTGTTCATTCTTTATTGGAGATGAGAAGCTTAATTATATCATTTGTGGTGGTGTTGTCATGTCAGACCAGCACCTGAGAAGGAGAGGAGTCCAGCAACTCTGGATCCTCTCAGATTTCCTCCAAGTACTCTGTTCCCAGAAGACACTTGATAAATTTAGTCCAAAACACTTGACGCACTAGCTGCTCACTCGAGACAGATTCACAGTTTTAAAGACTCATCGTGCATCTTCTAGAAAAGCTTTTGCATCATCTTTAAAAAAGGCAGTAAAAATATCTTAGGAAGCTGGCCAAGAAGCAACCAGCAGCTTTTTGACACACTGAACAACTCTGAGGACTAAACTGTTCTTTCTTTCTTTTCTTTTTTTTTAAATTTACATCACATCTAATAATACCCTCAAGAACTGCTTAAGAGTTTCTTCTCTGTTCTGAGACTGAATGAAATTTCACTGAGGCCACTAAACATCAAAATGGAGCCATGACGCACATGGAGGAGCAGAACTTCAGCTGCGGACTCAGTGAGGATGGGAGCCCCACAGACAGCTGGTCCTGGGTAACACAACTAAAATCGTGATACATGTCATTTACAATAGTATAAGGGGACAAGAGTAATACAAAGTTGCTGTGCTTCAGCTGGTCTATAAATGTGGTCTAAAATCCCTAAACTGTACTAACAGCAATGATATTTGCCTAGACTGACAAAGTAAGAGCACATATGGAAACAGCTAACCCAGACTAACCACATAACAGCTGTAGGAATTGGTAAACAGATTTAAGGGATAAGACAAACATCCTGTCAGAAAATCTTAAAATAAAACTGGCGAGCAGTTCAACAGTCAGATTTTCTCCACTTACTAAGAAAACGATAATATGTTCCCTCTTTATTTGTTTACATTTTTGACCTGGCTACAAGTATTTTTAACACCATATACTTTACAGCCTGTACAGCTCTCAGCCTGCGCTCCTCTGCAGACAGGGTTCATGAACTTTCGTCTGTGCCGGCAGTAGAGCCATGTGCCTGATATCTCCAGCTCATATCGCCACGCTTGATCTAAAGCACACACGGGTCCATATGAAGGCTTTTTTCACCTGAACCAGTGAAGATATTACATAACAATACAAGAGTGGCAATCTATGAGCACATCCACGTTTCTCTCATATTTTACATTAACTCTGCCTGAAGTTAATTCTTAATGTAAGAAGTTATTTTGACCTTCTCCTGTATCAGTTTCAGTTTAAGGTGTTTCACAGTTTTTTGGAGAAGCTATGCAAATTATATCTTTTTAATCCCCATATTCAAATTGAAATTAAAGGCAGACAAACATTATGACGTCAAACTGTTTTAGGACCTTCTTTTCTATGTGTAACTGAGCTTAAGAGCTTCATCTTCAACAGCGTCCTCCATGAGATTTGGGTTGATAGTTCCCTGTCTTGCTAACAAAGACACAGACATGTAAACAATATCGTTGTTTTGCACCTCAGCCTCGACTCTCAGCTTAGCAAAAAAATCTAAAACTTGCATATGCTCACACAAACTGTGTCTCTCAACCTAAAAGCAAGACCATTTCGCAAGACATTTCATAACAGCTTATTGTACGTTCTTAAATACTTTTGTAGACTTATGCTCATTTACAGTGTTAAAATGTGTTGGAATGTGACATACATAACTTTAGAGAAGTACATAAAGATCATCTATCTGTGACAGCTACAGTAGTACTTGTGCATGTTGCCAGTTTTTCCACTGAACATAATAAAAGTTATTTTTATGAGTAGAGCCAACAACAATCACTAAATGATAAAAATCCCTGCTGTTTTTTTTTTAAACTCATAAATCATACTCCAGATACTTTATCTGTACAACCCTGTTTTTGTAGTTATTATGAGCAACTGTGGCTTTAAGCAGCTTGTCTGCTCCTTGAATCTGAACTAATTTGATTTTTTTCTGAAACTACAACGTGCCTGTCAGGACTGAGTACTTGAGCTGTGGTGTGTGGCTCAGGGAACTTTGTGATTGGCTCACATAAGCCATCCCCCAAACAGACACCCACCGTCTCCGTGGTGATGAAATGAACTCATTGTTGACCTCAGAGGGAGTGCCTGCCTCGACAAACACTCAAAGTTTCTCCCATAAACAGTAGGTTTTTCCTCTGTCACGTGTCAGACACGAGGTCCCCTGCAGGGCAATCCTGCTGGACTGCAGAAGATCATATCAGATAACACACACACAAGCAGAAACAGGCTGTAAACATACCGGGGCGGGGAGGGGGGCTGCAAGTACAGTATATACATCAACACCTCAGAATATAGCATGAGCAAATACCAGCAAAATACCAGGAACTCACTCAGAATTTGATATATTAATGGCATCATCAGAGACCCAAAAGTAAATAAGGCAACCTGAGGTCCTTTGAATTCCTTATGCTCCTAGCATGATACACTTTCAAAAACATATATTGTGATGTCCACACTTTAACAAGTTAGTGTTCTCTTAATATAACGGACATCCCTTCAGACCTGATCTTCATCTTATAGACTTTGAAATCATCTCATTTAGTCTTATATGTTTAACTGGGATGTCTTTATCTAATTTTGGAACTAGTAAGAAGCTCTGGTGATTTTGATTCAACTTTATGCAGAAATACAGAAAATGCCAAAGGTTCACAGACTCTCATACAGAGCTGGAGCTGTAAACAGAACCTCACTTTCTTTTTCAAGTAATACTCTTTTAATATGCTGACATTCTTTCTTTTTTTCTGTTTGCAAAACAAAACTTTCACTTCAGCTGTTTACAAGAAATAAAAATGAAAAACAAAAGAATTTTTTTAGCTACTTATTGTATCTTTTCATGACAGTTATTATTGTATTCACTTTGACTCATCAACATTATACCAGAAACCTTCTGACCCAAACGTTGTAATGAATAAACCTGTTTTATTCATCTATCACTCTTCTGCAACTTTCTCTTTATATCAAACATTCAAATTCACGCAGCCATAACAGTTAGGGTCCACTAAATTCTTCTAACATCGTGCTCTCAACATCTCTCCATGCCCCCTCCTTCTCTCAGTCCATTCGGCTGTTCGCTGCTCCCCATTGAATGACTCAGTTCTTAGAAAACTCAGCACGTGTTTCCGTGTTCCTTCTGCCTGGCTCTGATAGTGTGCATGTGTGTGTGTGTGTGTGTGTTGGAGGGGATGTCTAAAGTGAACAGTCACATGGTCCAAGCTTTTGCAATGTAAAGTATCTGTAAGGACAGCAGAGTTTGATTCATGGAGTCATTAAATGCATCACGTGTTGGCGTGTCAGTTTCATGCACACAGATTCAGACACACACACACACACACACACTCACACACACACTCACACACACACACACACACACACACAGAGTAAAACAAACAGAAGCAGGACCAGAGTGAAGCATACTGTAATGCTCGTGAGCTGGTTCTTAGAAAACATTGAGCAATAATAAAAACCCTTGAGACCAGGCAGAGGGAGACTCTTTGGGTTTGTTTCCCTAAATTGGAAAGTGAACTCCATGTCCAGACTCGACTCTGGGGTAAATAAACAGAACCTTACAAAAATATTTTAAAATCTGATTTCAAGAACTCATCACTCAGGAACTGAACTCATGTGTGTGTGTGTGTGTGTGTGTGTGTGTGTGTGTGTGTGTGTGTGTGTGTGTGTGTGTGTGTGTGTGTGTGT
>JAOWBL010000018.1:14003013-14016834 GCA_028564865.1 Zenarchopterus dispar
ATGTTATACTCTTTTAAAGAGCACAACTCTGCCAAAAATGAAGTGAAAACAGTTTTCATGCCTGTTGTCTTACTTCTGTCTCTGCACAGTTAAGCCCACACCTCCAACAAATGTCAAAGTGAATAAATCCAATGAGAATTTTAAAGTCCTGTGGAAAGCGAACATGAATGATAACTCACTGTATCCTGAAGGGACTTATTATGTAAAAGGAAAGACTGAGACGGTAAATGTAAAGTTGTAAACATGAAACACTGTCTGGTTTGTTTGGGACAGCTAATAATGGGATACTGTTTATGTCAAGATAAAAGAAATAAATGGGTATCACATTATATTTTTCGTTGCTCTTATTTCTCGGCAGAATGTTTCCAGATTCACCAGTCAAGTAAGAGAAAATGGATGGTGGTTCTATGAAATAACTGGTCAAGAACTGGAGCCAAGTACTACATACGTTGTCAGCGTGAGAACGTGCTCAAAGCACAGTAACAAGTGCAGTGACAGTAGCAAAGAGTTGGAATTCAAAACTGGTGAGTGTTTTTGTCCTTTTCTCATCTAAGTACAGTACCTGCTGGATTTCTTATCATAATAATGCTGTAAATCATGTGTGATTTTCCATTACAGTCATTAAAACAGAAATTTTGGGGGATTTGAACAAAAGTCATTATTAAATTGCCTTTCTTGCTCTTTACAGGTGCCTCCCGTAGCTCTATCTTGTGGGCCATCATCCTCTCTCTCAGTTTTGTTGCAGCACTCACCTGCTTTGCTATATTTAGCTGTTATGTAAAGTAAGTCTTGCAGATACAAAAAAAAAAGCTTTGCATGCTGTCTCGTAATGTGCATCATCAGTTTGTCTCTTCAATACCGTAACTTCTAAATGTTGTATAATGATGTTCATATGTCTTTCATGTTTGACTTTAGGCTCAAAACAAATTTGTGGGACAAATATTCAAATAAAAAACCTCTCATGCTGAGTCCATGGCAAACATCCAAAACACCGGTGAGACTCCTTATGGCATCAGCTCGCTGTAGTACTTGATGCACGCTTTCAATTTATCCGATTGCTGTACTGTCTCTAAATAGAAGCTTTCATTTCTGAATGAGATTCATATTTCCTTCATATGCACAAGGCATTCACAGGAAATGATGCAGCATCACTGATACTTTGTTGTGGAAAAACTATATGTGCTACTTCCAATACAAAGACAGATTGCTGTTCTGGTTCTTTTTCAAACTGACTCAACATGAGTGTTTGTTTATTACCTGTTCCTAAAAGGATGAACTTGGAAATGATGCTGTTTTTTATGTTATCATAGTGACTGGAGTCACCAGACATTTTAAGCATGGCAAAGTGACTTTCAGTTCGTTTTTCACTTTAAAATTGTTTCAGATCATTTATATGCATTGGAGGTGCTGTTGATTCTGGTTGCCATGGCGACGGCCCGAGGTCCACTCATCCCTGGGTTGTGGTGGGATCCGTACATCCACCCAACAGCGGTGGTGTTTGGTACTCTGTCGCACCCAGGGGTGCGCTGTGGCCTCCACCATGCAGTCTGGCTCCGGGGTTTCACAGCCACCTCCTGATGCAGAGGGTTCCCTGTGATAGTGGGATAATGTTCCCTCACTGGTTTTTCTGTGCCCAATAATGTTTTATGTGTTATTTATTTTAACCATTGATTGTGTTCTATCATTGATAGAAATCACTGTCGGTCTTGGAGGCGGGGGGGGGGGTCTGATTTCGTTTTTACTGTTAATGCACTTTGTGCTACATTTTATTGTACAAAAAGTGCTATACAAATAAAGTTTGATTGATTTATATCCATCTTGTTTCAGATCTTGAAGGTGGAAGAACTCAAGACCTCCTCTGTCTGCATTGACCCACCTAATCCAGATGTCATCAAACCAGGGTTAGCACAGCTGCATCAGTGCATCACTACATTTTTTTGTATGTTATTACATTAGCAGTTTAAATAATAATTTTTTCTAATTTTAGGTCAAAGATGATATGGACAGGCAGTGAAGACAGTGGCAGCTTTCAGAGCAGTGGAATCAGTACGGGCTCCTCGCATCTTAGTTATGCTGAGACAGAGCCTCTTGATGTCAAAACTACTGTCCAGGATGCTCTCAAGAAGGACTTAAGCATCTTTAACATCAGCCCAGTATCATTGACTGCCACCAGTCCCTTTCAGGAATTAAACAAAGAGAGTGTATCAGTCTCTTCTTTCTACAATTCATGTGATGTCAAAGCTCAAGAAACAAGTTCTGGATCATCAGGTTTAACCAATCCGAGCTATTCCCTGATTATTCCTACTTTTGCAAACCCCTCTGAGGTCCAGATGCAGTCTGAAATGGTTTGTGACCCAGATTATTCCCTCAGCAAGAACAGCATCATGGACAGTCCTGAACCACAGGTGTTGGCTTGTCCGTTTCCTGCACAGACAGATATTTCATCTCCTGTGCAAACAGACATGTCATACCAACAGTGCAGCGTGAATCCCCAGAGATTTTCAGACACGGAAGACTGCAGCTTGCTGTCCAACTCCAGTGGCACAGGAACAACCATTTCTCCAGAGCTGGAGTCCAAAGTTGAGTTAGGTGGTGCAACGAAGCTCACGGCAATGATTGACAACCTTCCCACGTGTGCAGTTTCGCACAGCTTTATTGAAATGGAAGACGACTACCAGCCGATTAAAAGTCTAGCAGAGGAGATGGAGGTTTTGGTTTCTGAAGGGACATGTGGTAATCATATGGAAAACTTGGAAACATATCCGGAGGAATCATTTACTAAGATCTCCTTTAACTGCTCAGGCTTGTTCAGTCCAGGTTTCATTAATGATGCCCAAAGTGGCCCTCCCCCCCTCGAGCGCCAAAGCCCCTTTCCTCCCGCGATGTCTGCTGGTCAGTCTCCACCAGTAATCACAGACAGCGGCTATCAAAGTGTATAGTTTACTGACTGACTGAAGTTATTCTGAAACTTTCACCTTCAATTTTACTGTTTCCTGCGGTCTTATTGTTCAACAATTCTACTGTTCACAGAGTGACTGAATTTTAGATATGTTTGTATGCTGATCATGTAATGTAACAGAAAGCTGTGTTGCTAAATAGATATTGAGTTCATTTTTTTCTTATCTAAGACATGAGATGTAATCTCAACAGCTGTCAATTTTTTTTGATGATGATGATGTTGCTGTTAGGCAAAACAGCATTTTATAAATAAGTCATTTTATATTTTATATTCAACTGCATTTTATTTCTATGTAGCATGTAATTCTGCAAAGCTGATAGAAAATTCATAGCTGACTTTTGTAAATATTGAGTAAGATGTAATACGTTTCATCTTTAAAGTGTTCATCCATCAAACCAAAACAAACAGAACTGAAAACAATTTATACTGCTGTGATCTAATGTAATGGTGGCAGGGGCCTGCCAATGTGTTAAAGGAGAAGAAAAACACACATTTGATTATTTGAGTTGACTGTTCCACTAAAACAAGCCACAACAATCTGCACTCACAAAGTGATTTTTTTTTTTTTCTTTGCTCTTCAGCATTGTGAAATTACTTCCTCATTACTGTTCTCTGGAGTTGTTGAGTCATTTCCACAGAAGTATGCGTCACACTTGCCAGACGTGTTTCACTCAATTCATTGCAATAAAGAAACAATAAAGGATGTGAAAAGTAAAGCAGTCTTGAGGGAATGTGACTTAAGGTTACATAAACATTATCTTAGAAAATGAGAGAGAAAAGGTTTGGTTTTTTTGCCACTATTTGGACTTACTATATTAATGTTTACGTACATAGTGCCTATTCACAGCAAAAGTTATATCAGGGCTCTACACAGAAAGAAGCTAAAGTCAAACCATCCAGTTTAATCAAATTATTATCAAATCAGATATTTCCTCACATGTGCAAAACTGTCAGAATTTCTCACATTTTATTTTGATTATATCAATATGTTTTGATTTCTGCAGCATTGTTTCAAACCAAAAAAAAAGTGGTGCAATAGTGGTGCTTTTGACACACAAACATGACTAATTTTGGATGTAATGCCTTAATATTAAATTATAACTTCCTATAAAAATAATAATACTTTAGCATCTGACTGATAAGTCAGTTGTACTCTATCTATCTATCTATCTATCTATCTATCTATCTATCTATCTATCTATCTTATGTACTATTTATGAGCTATCCAGACTATTATTCTGGTATTTTTTGCTGCTTTTTTTCATTTTTAAATATTTTAATTACATTGGTGTATCTGTAGCTTTTCTAACTACTCATTTCAAAAAGATGCTTTTAAAGCACAAAAATGAAGGAAACCAACTTATATGGTGACGTTTAGATACAAAAATCACAAACTTTAATTTTCCTTACCTAATTATTTAGCTTTCTTTTTTCTGTGAAATTGTATCATAGAAAAGACTCCAGAAATCATGATGTGAAAAGTGTTAATGAGAGATGTGGCTTGTCATCTGTTCTCAAAGACGTTGTGGCAACCCATGTGTGATGCCAGTTACACATTGCTTTAAATCTGCTTCCATCTGGTGTTTGTTATATGAGTGCACTTTATCTTGCTGCTGCCAAACCTACTTCAGGAAACCTACTTCATGAAAGCACGTCAGAAACTACATAACCAAAATATTTTGGCACTGACTTTCATGCAGCATGTGACAAAATATGAAACACGCTCATGTACTGTACTCTAAGCGTGGTGTAAAATGTACTCTTTAAACACAAAACAACACTCATAAATTGATCGAACAAGAGTTATGCAGAAATGTAAAAAAGCATAGCAAGCCTATAAAAGGATATTCACACCCCTGGTGCCTGGTTAAAATCACTCCATCAGTCTGACACAGGGAGAAAAATATAGAGTATTTCCTGTAACAGGAGAAGTC
Source organism: Zenarchopterus dispar (assembly GCA_028564865.1). Taxonomy (NCBI): domain Eukaryota; kingdom Metazoa; phylum Chordata; class Actinopteri; order Beloniformes; family Zenarchopteridae; genus Zenarchopterus; species Zenarchopterus dispar. The sequence continues at coordinate 14,007,907 of JAOWBL010000018.1, forward strand.
ACTTAACCAGTGAGGAAAGGCGCTGGAGGAGGAGCTTGTCTGGCTCAGTTGCAGGCTCTTTGATTGGAAGAGCGTGGCTGAATTTGAGGGGTTTGCCAGTGGAGCTTCTGATTTAATCTGAGCTCATCAGAACTTATGTGTCAGTAGTGAAACTCCTCCATCGGCAATAATACTTCCTTACTGACTACCTGTCTGCACACCTGAGGCACAAACTGCAGCATGCAGCAGCCGGGCCGGTTGAGGTTGAGACCATGGCTGGAGGAGCAGATTCAGTCTGGGAGGTATCCAGGTGTCAGCTGGCTGGACCAGGTAGACCCCTCCAACTCATCTCATCTCTTTTCACACTTACACATGCTATGTCATGCTGTGTCTCATGTGTGAAGTGATTTTGGTTCAGAAAACAAGAATAAATGAGCCAAATTATGTTTTATTTTATCTTCACAGTCAGCCCGCATCTTCCAAATCCCGTGGAAACATGCCGCTCGCCATGGTTGGAGTATTGACAGGGATGCTACACTCTTCAGGAGCTGGGCCATGCACACTGGTATGAGCCATGCACTGACACAGATGTGTTTGATTCCACCTATCCTGTTATCCAGGCAAATATGATGTAAAACCAGTAGGAAAAGCCTACAGACATCTAAATAAATATGCTGCTTGGTATTTTCATTGCCCTCCAACCTGAGCACCTGAATTATGACTCAGTTTTTGCTGTTTACTACCTCTAAGTTTTCAAATGGGAAGGCTCACAGGTGACGGACAGCATCTTTGCATCTTTATTACTTCTAAACTGTCAATATGAAAGAACTTTTCTAATACTCTTTCCATTTGACATAAAATGTTCACCTATACATGGTATTAATCTATTATATTATATATCTATTATAGATTTAATATTAAAATCACGTTTTCTCTTAGTACCCATTATGCCTGGTAAGAAGGTTAAAAATCCATACATATTTTTAAAAAATGGATTAAGTGGACTATTAGATTTACAATAAACAAATTTCAAAGGGAGTCTCAAATAAAGCATATGTCAGTAGGACATTATATTTTTGAGACAAAAATGATGTCTAAATTCTATTTAAGGGATAAATGCTCTACAGATGAGCCTCCTCAGCTGCCTATTCTTTTTTGGTTTTTTTGTTTTTTGTTTTTTTTTGGTTGTTTTTTTTTTTTTTTTTTTATCTAGTAGATTTTCCAAAGAAGTGCCACCTTGTTTGTTGTTTAGTCTTTCAAGATCTACCACATTCCTGACATCAAACCACTTCTAAGCTAACTGATGGGTGCCGCATAGCCACTTTAAGTCAAACAAATCAACTGTTAAATAAAAATGACAAAAAGCCATGTTTCAAAGGCTAACCAGTTGGTATTTTCCACTGTCTGTCAAAATTGTGGTGATAATAGTATATAGTCTCTGCAAGACCTTTTAAGGCCACTTCAGCACCAACCTGACACAGTCAGGTGAAATCACTTCAAATCTCTTAACTTACATGTTACATATGGTGACACAGAGGGAATATAGTTATCAGAGCCATTTTAATGAGAATTGTGAGAAATGGTGGCTATTTATGTTGATCATACAACAGAATGAGTTCTTGCTTATTTTGAGATGGCAGTATCAGTAGCACACAAAATATAAAACACATCTACCACAATCTGCTAACCAGGTAGTTTTTGCCGTGTTCTGAGTGACTTAAGTAACTTTTTCCCACCCATACATGTACATGGAAATAAGATGTAAAAAATAGGGAGGGAGAGGCACTTTCTGTCCTTCAGTTTTGAGAAATTCACGGTTTGTTGCCATGGAGCTGTATCACATCATGGGAAAGCTTTGGTTCACTAGCTGTACCTGTGATCATATTGCTATCAAAGTACAACTACAAAGTACAAGATCAAGAACACATGTAAAAGTATAAACGGTTTGCACAATATTGCAATTTTACATAGACGATATGAACAACATTATGGAGCCAAGAACATTTGATGCCCTTTGACAAAAAACAAAACAAAACAAAAAAAACCCTCCAAAACTCCTTGTTAGTAATAAGTGTGGGAATTTGCTGCATGTGTAGAATAAAACTGCTGGAACTCCTTGAATTCCTGTCAGGCCTTGTCTGATCTAAATGGTCCATAGTGGACCTTACAGCACCACTGATTTTATTACCAAAGTCAGTAATTCTGGTTTGAAATGGGCTGAGAGCCAAATTATACAGCAGCAGTAAATCTGAGAAAGGACTCAACTGACTGGATGCACTCAGTTGGCAGCAGAGCTGTTTTACAGCTGAAATGATGTATTTTCAGGTACCAGCACGATGTGACGTGTTAATTGTAACAAGACAGAAATGTGTCCTTATTCTGAGCCACTGTATTTTTAAACACACGTGAATACCAAAACGACACCAAAGACCATGGCTGTGAAAAGTGAAAAGAGTATACTGTGGTGTTTGTTTATTTACTCTGATTAAAGACAAGTGTTAAAAGAGACTGTTAGTCTGGAAAGTTTGGGGAGCCTCTTTGTGTGTGAGATGTTGTTTTCAAAGATTTTTTATTTCCCAGATTGCCTATTTTGTAAAAGTCCCTGTCTAATGGAAATCAGAGTTTTAACCTTGTCTTTTAAAAAACACATCACAGAGACAGACCATGAGCACCAGTGGTCCTGCTGGGGATTTCTGCTGGAAATCTGTAGAGCTTCAGAGTTAGAAAGGCAAGGTCAGATGGTGTCCAAGTTCTTGGTAACAGGTTAGAAGAACTAATCCTGAAGCTTATCTTTCCTCAACGACTGTAAATAATGACAGAAATGGATTTAGTTTATCTGGAGACATTCCAGTGCACCATGAAAAATACTAGAAAGAAGAAAAGACACAGGTCTGTAGTCTTCATGTATCGGTAGGTGTTTTAGGAGGTTTGACATTAGCAAAAAAAAAAACAAAAAAACACTAATTTCAGACAGAATGCTGGAACAATGCACATTATGAAAATAACAATACATGAGCATTCTGGGACAGTAAAGTATTAGTGCTGATGGTGATTGGACTCAAAATAAAGTTTTCCAGCACACACAATCATTAATGTAGGCACAATTAAAGAATTCAGAATTTACATGTACAGCATTTCTAATTTTAATCCTTTTACTTTTTGTGGCAGGCCAAACTTCCAAGAAACTGGGTGTAGAAGAGGTAGTGTCCACTGTCAAGTGACCTCTTCCTTTTTCCCCTTTTATGTCTAACTTACTAATAAAGAAAAAGCACTGTCACTAAGGAAAGGCCTGCCCTCTTAACTCATCTAGATTTATAGTATAGTTCTTCAATAAGCAAAAATGACTATGTTTAATTTTTCTAAATTAAACCTGAAACCACTGATTGGTCAATAATGCACTCAAGATAAAAAGTTAAAGTGTTGTGGTGAAACTGATTTGCGCAGTTAAAACTAACTCTCTGATAATGAGATATGATATATGTGAGCTGAAAAGATGATAAAGTGCCACCTGATTTGATTCTAAACACTGTTGCCAGACCTTCATTTTCACAGAATCCAACATTAAGTGCTTTAAATTATTTGATCATTTATCACTTGTTTGTGGAGTTTTTATCCATCTGAATTCATTACTTAAACCACATATATGTCCGTCACCTCCATTGTTATATATTTTTTTCTGTTATATGCTGTATTTCCATCAATGATGACCTGATAAGACTAGAAGCTGTAATCTGCATCTGTAACTGTAACTAATATTTTCATTTAAGTTGTGATATCAAAATTCAACACAGATAAAACCATTTTCTTAAGGCGCTCCATCAGAAACTGGAAATAAAATTACAAAGTATTTCTTAAGAACAAGCATTGATACTTTGTGAAAAAACATTTTAGTTAACATGATAAATTTACTAAGAAGGATGGCGCTAATGTTTACATCTAGACATGCTGTCACACGTCTCGCTCTGTCAACATGTGTGCTTCCTCATACTCTGTTTGTGGGAAAGAAAGAAAAGGAGTTTCTACAGGAAACGGGTTGCAGCAAAGTTTGTGAATATTATTCAGTAACTTTGAAACTTTGGAATGACTTTGAAACATAGAAATGTCATACTTCTCTGCAAGTAATAATTCAATATTGGCACACCAGACATTAAAAATGTTTTGATTTGGAGGTGAGTGTTCCCTTTTATAAGAATAACATCAAACACACAGTCAAGTTTTACGTGAACTACGTCCCATAAAAGCCACACAATAACAGTTGTCTTCCTGCTTGTTGTCCTCAGGTCGCTACCGTCCAGGCAAAGACAAGCCAGATCCCAAGACGTGGAAAGCAAATTTTCGCTGTGCCTTGAACTCTTTACCTGATGTCTGTGAGCTGCGGGAGCACAGCAGGAAGAGAGGCAGCAATGCCTTCAGAGTCTACAGAATGCTGCCCAGCTCTCAAGCTCGCAGAAGCAGGAGAGGTAAGAAACACGTTGGAAATGTACGACTCCTTTCACGTGGAAACAAATTCTCTGAATCAGTGCTGTCTTACTCTGTCCTCCTTTAGGTTTGCGGTTGTTCAGCAAAAGCAGAGAGCGACACACAGCTGTAGGAGAAAGCAGACACGAGAACACACACACCACACACATCTGGCAACCTCCGATAACAAGACCCATTTCAGACATGCCACAGAAGACAGAGAGTGGTGAACAAAACATCTTCAACAGCACTCCAGCACACGGTGAGACGCTAAAGTATTTTGTTCTGGATGGTGGTAACTAAAGGCTCTCCAACTACAGAGGGATGATGGGTATTATTGTTGTGCAGGGATGTGGGAGGTTAAACCAGAGGACCAGGAGCAGAGTGAGGCTGTCTTTAAGGTACTGATTGCAACCCACTGACTAAACGTGTTTGATTTGGATGTCGATTCAGTTCAGTTCACATTTGTTTGTACAGCAGCGGTTTACAGTCCAATTAAAGACAATTCAGTTCGGTTCATTGTAATCCACAAGACCAAATGTATTCCAACAGATTCAAAATTCATATAATGGCAACTCATAAAATACAACCCATCTCAGGAAAACAGATTGTATGGAATTTTCACTTCCACCTTCTCTTGAGGAATCACAAGGAGGCAGTGAGGGAGGAGGGAGACTAATTCACAGGGCTAAAAACCATCGAGCAGAACCAGACTCAGGGAGAATGGCCTTCTGTGCTGACCGATTTGGAGTCAAAGATGACAGAAAGGGGAGACCAACACACAGAGAAATTAGTCCACTGATATCTGCTCAAACCAGAACAATGTTAATTGTAATGGCATATACTGTACATTAAAAGAGTAAAGAGAACAGAGTGAAAAAAAGAGCTCAGTATATCAGAGAAGGTTCATCTACAGTCTCGGTTTTAACCAACGTCTTTAAGGGGATGGTCTCTAAGTCATGTCCAGCTTCAGTTTTGCTACACTCGGGTCCGGTCTTGGTTATTCTGCTCTTTCCTAGCTTTATCTCTCCTGATATCTCACAAACAGAAGTGGTGCTGGAAAAGCTAGACTCTCATTTGCAGTTGTGGCAATTTCTTCCCTGTAGATCGAGAAACTATCTCTAGCTGATCATTGTAATCAACCTGAATTCTATCACAACCACTAATTGTGATTACATCATCCCCCAGCCCCAGTTCAGGGTAGATGAGCCAGTCCTAACTATAAGCTTCATCAAAAATAAAAGTTGTAAGGCTAATCTTAAAGGTAGAGAGGGTGTCTGAGTCCCAAACACTAAATGGGAGCTGGTTCCACAAGAGAAGAGCCTGATAACTGAGGAACCAGACAAACCACCCCACAGTCTGAGAGCAAAGTGCTTTGTTGGAATAATATGACTTTTTTATATGTAAGAAGAAGAACTTCTGGTTCTCTTGTGGACTTAACAGGAAGCCAGTGAAGGGAAGAGAAATGTAATCCTAATAGAAATATGGAAATGCAAGTTATCTGACATAACTCCATCAAATTAGCCTACCAATGCTTTGAGATCACAGGAACATAACTGTGATTCTCAGTTCTGGACTCTGGTCACCTGGTCTGCTCACTCATTGTGTTTTGTCTCTCAGCTAGTGGAACACATAGGCAGCATGGACCTCTGGAACCAGACGGGGGAGCAGAGAGGATGGAGAACACACGCTCTGTGGGACCAGTGGCACTGTAGGAAACCATCTTAATACACTGATTGTTTTACTGTCCTGAATTTCACTTGACAAACAGTCCTTTTAGGCCACAAACGCAAAGGTTTTAGACCCCTGGCTGGACTGTCCCTGAACCTTTGACTTACACTAAAGATGGAAAAAAAAGTTTTGGGTTTTTTTTTAAAATTGTGGCTAATAATCTGAAGCCATAGCAAGTTGCATACAGATGTGCATCCCCAGTTTTTGAACAGCTAATTGATAACCTTAACATTTTAGTTGGCAGGATTAGGCTTATACTTATAACTGTGATCTCATCTAACTTACCTTGCATTGTGATTTGACTATTGGCCTGTGCTCCTTAGGTCCTGATGATGAGAACCCACACCCTCTCCAAACTGACAACTACAGTGAGCTGTTTGGGCCAAACTACATCAGGGAACTCTCTGACTGGTCCACGCATCATCAAACGCTGATGTTGTAGCTGTGTGCTATCAAGCCTCCTTCCTCCTTCTCTTCATGTCTCCTACGTCTTTGGTTGTAAAAATATGGGTTTTTCTATAAAGCTTTCTTGCAAACATGCTGTGCTGACCACTGGAAGGCAGAAACAAGAGAAAGCCAGAGCAGCGCAGGAAATATTGCTCTGTCAGTCAGTCGGCCAGCCTCTGTGCTTAGCATGCTGGGATGAAGATCTTGTTGCAAGCCAAGCTTTACCACTGTCATCACTGAGGCTCAGTGCCTCAAACTCTGTGAAATGATCCCAAGCTCATTACAAAGCTTTCAGAGCAAGCAGATCTCATTTCATCTCTGAAGGAGGAGGTATTCCACTCCTCTTTCTTTGAATTTCTTTCTGAGTGTTTAACCAGTATACAGTAAATGAAGTGGAGAACAAAGACGGTAGGATATGTAGCAGTTTATAAACTTGTAAACAGAGTACAAAATTCTCATGCTTTGCATTCATCCACAGACTAAGCTACAGTTCACTGGAAACATTTGTGTGTGCTAAGACTTTGAATTTTTTTTAACTTTCCCCAGTGTGATAATGTACAACCTATTCTTAATCCACCGTGTTTGTACTTTAAAATATTCTTAGATTTATAATATACAAAGTTACACCTTTTCTGTGTATATAGTAAAAATAAACATTTTTTTCTGAATTCAGATCATTTTTTAAATATCCTGTTCTTGTTTTTACTTTGGAAATTTAATTACACTGTAGTTAAGTGATGCCCAGATCCACTGTTCATTTGTCCTGATCGGCTCCCAAGACCTTTAAGGAACAGAAAGTAGCAGCAACTTTTCTTTAAATGGAACATGCACACAGCTGAGAACATATGGGACAGTATTCAGTCTGATTTACAGTGGTGGGAATGAAAGTAAGTTTCAGTTAAAGTACTTTTGTTCATTTTAAAGGGGGCATATCATATTTTTTTTTCTGAACTTGAGAGCAGTTATTTGAGTGTCTTAACTAACTAACAACTTAAAACCTCCAAGATAACATAACTGTCACTTTTTTTTGTTTGTGGCTGCGTATGTCTAAAGTACACTGTGATGTGAACCATTCATATTTGCATGTTACTGTGACATCAAAGACAAAAAGATAAGAGTCAAATCAGCCAGGATTGAGATCTACCTTGGAACCAAAACTGTAACTGCAATTGAAAAAACATCTGGGAAGCTTAATTCACCAGCTTTTATGAAAAGTCTCATGACATGCTTTAAAAAAAAGCAGTTATATTTTATCTCTGTTATTCTGACCAAGCCATGTCACGAACATTTCATTAATTACCTTAAGGAATTATGTCAACTTTCAAGGAAATTACATACTTTCAGTATCTTTTGTTTGTGTGACTTCACTAAACTCTTGTACTTCTCAAAGGAATGCATTCATAGCAATTCTGTGAGTGTGTGGTGGAAATCAGCTGGGGAAATGATGTTAATGGGGGGAGAGCAGGAAGCTCTCCTGCAGACTGTTGTGATGGTGCTGGGCATGTACACAACTGATGATGAGCTGCATGAGAATAGTACCTTCAATTGCACATCCATAAAAGAGTGTAAACAAGCATTAGGGGTTGTTATGTCTTGTCTCTGCAAGTGTGCAAAACCCCTGCGAGAGCTCTCTGTGCCATGCATCAATGGTTGTGAATGGCAGAGGCGCCGTATCATGCAGACGTGCAACGACCCAGTGAGGTGCTCGTGCTCTACATGTCATCATTAGAGGTTGTGCTCAAATGGCCATGTAAAAGAGAACATGGCCTCAAGCTGTGGGGCAGAGGAGCTCCACTCTAGATAAGAAGGGTGTGATCTCTACGTTCTTGTTCTATTAAGTTATCTTAAGCCTTACCAGCTGAGAGTGAATGTTTCCGGTCTGGAGTGGAGCTCTGCTTTCTGCATTGTCTGGAACCAAGGTTCTCTTAGTGTACCCAGAAATTTATTGTGAACATGTGAATATTGTTGAGCCCAAGAGTCTTCTGTGTAGATATTAAATATGAGCTCTGTATGTGCACACTTACAGATTTCATTGGATGGATATGTGTCCTTGCTCCTGCAGAGAGACCACATTCTGTAAAAGCATCTCCTTGCATTTTTAAGAGGCATACCATGGAAGATATGTGCCAGCTAACAAGCCCTTGCAGGAACATCAAATCACTGGTACACCTTTGCTCACAGAGAGCCCAGTGCACCGACAGATGTGTCACGTATAATGGCTCTTTAATGTCAAAATCAAGATTGCAAACCAGAACTCTGCAGAGGCATTCAAGTCGATTCCCAATATATTTTGGACTGAAGCTTCTTTCCATG
>JAOWBL010000018.1:14019030-14044631 GCA_028564865.1 Zenarchopterus dispar
ATTAAACCCGTCAGAGAATCTGGACAACCTGAAAGAGTTAAGGCTGTAAATAAAATGACAAATTTAAGTCCAAAAGATATTATTTTTGTACCATTTGACAACAGCATGCTGCACTTAATACATTCAATACATTTTGTTGTTGAAACATAGAATGCACATGGATGACAATCACAAGATAGACTATCAAAGCCTGATGGCATGTTCACCACATTTTTTTTTTTAAATATCTGATTAACATTTGTCAATGGATCTTGGTTTAGTAAGCTGGACAAGACAACACCAAAAGTGAGAAACGGTCCATGTCAGTGAAAAGACAGTAGCACCAGACTCATCGCTAACACAAGTGACAACCAGCACAGTCAGGCATTAGCTGCATTTATTCAATTACTTTTCCCCAATGGGGGAAAATCTGTGTGCTTGAAGAAAAGGGAAAAACCTTTCAACAAAATGGGAAAAACTGGAGGAGTGGGATCCCAAAAAAAAAAAAAAATTGCGCCAACGGTGGATGAGAGGATAATACTTTTAACTTTCAATTAATTCTATCATATTTACCTGTTATTTGAGACAAAGGCAGCACAAACACTGCTACAAAAGTGGGTCCTGTGAAGCTGAATGCTGTTTAGCATGTGTGGCTTTTAGTCATGGCAAATGAATTTATAAAGAACAACCAAAAACTCCAGGAGATCAACTAAACTGTGCTCAACTAAACTGGGTCTACCAGTAAAACAACAACTACTGAAAAATCAGGCTCTGCTGGTGAAAGATACAATCAACAATTAACCACTAGGTGAACAGAAACTACATAAATTAACTTTATGAAATCTAACCCACATTTGTGGAAGGGTTTGCACTTGTGATTTAGTTGCTTCCAAGTTTAACTCGGTCTACAGTTGGTGCACAAGCACTGAAATGAAGTAAATGCATTTAAAAAAATATGAGTTCTCTATAAAACTGTAAGCGTAGTACTCTGAGTATCAAGCTTCTAAACAGCACATGTAAAATAATAAACATGACTTCAAAAGGCAGATTAAGAAATTCATAGTTTATTAAAATTCTCTATGGTTCAATCTAATCAAATATATAAAAAAAAGAACCTGCTGAAATCAATGAGAAAATTCCTAAGCAAGTGTGAGTGTACAATGTATGCTCCAGTGTACTCAACTCATTTCAAGTTTATGAAAAACCAGCAATCTTCAACCCTGAGAGCAACTCAGACTATTATGAGCATTTCTCAGCATTAAACAACTGACATTTTTGCGTTGCCATCTTTACCTGTCCTTTAATAAACCTCTCAGAATAAAGAAGGAATCTGAATGATGTAAATCTCCAGCGTGGCCCAGCCACCATGAGGTCCGTTTACAAATCAAATAATAAATACAGGCATCCAATGGGCTACAACAGCAAATATTTTTGAAAATAATTTTCTCATGCATACACACAAGCATACATAAAACTGAGATTATGAGCTTTCTAAATCCTCTTATCTACTCTTAACAGTTACTTTTTACAGTGCAACAGTATGGCAGCAAATGGATAGCAGTGCTTTCATTAAAATTTAAAAAAAAAAAAAAAAAAAAAAGGAATGGAAAATAAAAATATATACAACATTAAGGAAAAGCAGTAGTTTCATCTTTTGGTCCGATGTCCATTACGGACAGTACTGCTTTCCTGAAAATTTTCCTTACATCAACAACAGTAGTTTCCACAAGACTGAAGATCTGTGGGAGAAAGGGTGAAACAAATGTTAGGATAATAAGCACTATAAAACAACCGTTTTTGTCAAATTCACTTTTAAGAGACTTTCTTTGGCTGATTCTGGCCTCTACATCTGAATATATATGTTACTTTTGAAACAAATTAGACATTGGTGGACAAGAGCAGTCCAAACAACTTTACACTCCCTCAAACTAAAAATGTGACTGTGTCCATGGCAACATCAAGTGGAGTTTAAAAACAAGGAAATGTGCTACATTAACAGTTAACCATAAGCCCAACAAAAACCTAAAAATCAAGCCAGGGTTGTGTACATGTGTGAATGAATGAGGGAAACATCATTTAATTTGTTGACAGCAGAGTCCCTCACATAATGGAAAATGAAATGATTATTGGCAAAACAAAGCTTGTCAGCATAAAGTAGTACACTGATTTCTTCAGATGAAGCACGACCATATAAAGGATAAATATGCGTTGTGAGGCACCACTCCAGCTTTCTCTTAAAGCCACAGAAGAAAAAAAATGAATGCGCAATCATAATTTGCTGTTATTCGGATACAAAAAGATCAGAATCAAAACTGAGATATAGAGTTTAAATTCTCTTACTGCTCCTCTGTTATCAAACAGTTGACTGTAGAAGCTGTCTTTTTGCAAACTAACACTTATGGTTGTGGGTTACTATTCTAACTCTTGCATTACAGTGAAAAAGAAAAGAACTACAAACTTTTATATGGAAAAATCAGCTGATAAGATATCAAAGGTTGCACATCTCTCATCATCAAGAATGCTGCAGTGCTATGATAAGAAATTTTCTGCATTGTCACTTTGAAGTTACATGCAAATTATACAAGTAGACTAAAGTACCGTTCCAAAATGGGAAATGAAAAGCTCTTTTACTATATTTTTACACTCAAAGATAAACATTTACAGTCCACCCTGAAAGTAACTCAAAGAATGACGATCTTCTCTCAGAATAAAACTGACTTTTTTGCATAGCCATCTTTACTGTCTTTTTATAAACATCTATGGATAAAGAAGGAAACTGAATAATATGAGTAAACACCAAGTGTAAGATGAGTATGTGGTTTTTTAGTACTGATCAGTTCTACTGTGGGATGGTAGTACAGCATCTTACCACGTTACAACTGAGAGCCTTCAGAACCTCCATGTGCGTACCCTCCTTTAGATTTCATCTGGGCCTGAACAAGGTCCACCTATAAAACAAAAGATGCTAATATTAACAACCTGAAAACAGGTATGTTGCTTGTGCGCCAACTGTATTTCCTATTTTGGTTAAACATTTTTGAAAAATGGTTTAAAACCTACTGATGCCAATCCCAGGCCCATGTCCCCTGAGCCTACATGTGTGGTATGAACAAAGTTTGTTGGCTCCCCGATCATGGAGCGGTCGATCCGTCGTCGCCGTTTCTGAAAATGTGCAAGAAAGTATTTCCTTTTTTAAACTTTGAGATTGGGCTCATCATTATATGGACATTTTTAAAGATATTATTCTAAAGAACTAATCAGAAAAAAATTGGGAAGAGGCTGGCAAAGGCAAAAACAGAATCTACTCATCATTCAACCTTCTGAAGCATTGTTTTATTAACAGTGTTATAGCGCTCAAACTGACTCCATTTATTTACTCTTATCCATTATTAGTCAGACAATAGTACAGAGCAAAGAATGAATGTTTCTGGACAGAGTAATAATGCGTTTGGACAGCAGTAACTTTTCAAGGGAACTTTGGTGCGTTCCTTGACAATCTCCATTTATATGGAAAGAATCTGGGACTAAAAGAAATTTTATCACTTAAGTTGTTTTACATTGCTTTGATGGCATACAAGGGACTAAAATGGCCCCTGGTTGAAAGGTAGAGATTACCCAAAATATTTGCAGTGGGGCTTGCAGACTCAAGATATCCATGTCTAATTTAATCAGAATGGGATAGCCACAGATGCACCAGTGTCTCCACTGCAGCCAGGTTTGTATCATACTCAGCTGAGTTGTATCAGTTGAAAATAATGCAAACAAAAATAATTATGGACACATTCCACTGGTAAATGTGTACAGTTAACAGATACTGAGTAAATACACTTGAAGCAGACTTCCTGATTTGATTGCTCTCCAAGTTGCTATGTAACCAGTTCTGCAGCCCTGCCACTCCAGCAAGGAGTAACTGGGAGGAGCAATGCACTTATTTAATTTGCTTAATCTACCCTGTACCTCAGACATCTTAATTAGCCATGTTAAATCTACGTATCTATGTACATCTACGTACGTGTGTGTGTGTGTGTGTATATATATATATATATATGTATGTGTGTGTGTGTGTGTGTACGTACATACTACATACATACACACACACTGCATAATATTGTTTCAGTGTCAAGGCTGACCAAGTCTTGGTTACAGAATATAATTTACTTATTTCTGCAGGATTCAACCCAAAAATGATAAAGAAACAAGAAATAAGCACTTCAAAGGAAGGTTGCAGTAGGAATTTAAAAAAAAAAAAAGAAGAAAAAGTAAAGACTAATTTATTCATTCGTCTAATGTAATTAGACTTGACTATTTTCTTTCAGTACCAGAGAAATTAGGTAGATGTCTCGGGGCTCACAAGGAAACCATTAGTCTTTTTGCTGGACCCACATGTTCTTCCCTTCCTGCTGCAAGTTCATCAGAACTTTGAGAATGAGGCTGAAGGGGCGGAAGAGATTTAAGCCTCTCTCTTGAGCAAAAGTGTCAGTAATGACTGGACTTTAGTCAGAGACACAAAAGGGACTCTCCTGAAGTGTTTGATGTAAGGAAACCAACTGTATACCATTTAAGTAACATAAAGCAACTTAAATGGTTAGGTACAACCCATGCATGTTTCTTTCTTTCAGGTTAGGACCAACAACTGTGGAGTTTTAAATGGTAAACTGGTAAATGGCTGGAAATGTTAAATTTATTAATGTAGATCCCTCTTTTAAAAAAAAACCCTCTCAAATGCCATCTCTACTAAAAAACAAGAAAGCTTCAGTCACTCACTTTTCTAAGTACATTTCATACTTACTGGTTGTGGCTGCTCTGCAATGCAGCAACTGAAACAAACCCAGAACTCAGTCATTCTGAGGCTGATGAAGAAGCCGCAGCAGTTTCCTCTCTCAGTTGAGACGTCTCGCTGTAACTGTTTTCCTGTTCAGTCTTACCAGCGTCACAAAAACACCCACCGGAAACCGATGACAGACAAGTCACCGTCTTCCCAGGGGTAAACTGTTGGCACCAGAACTGTTCTTCAGAGACTGAAAAGCACACACCTGTTGATGCTGTAAGGAAGGAGATAAAACTGTTAATTTTTTTTTTTTTTCCCCCAAAATAAGCCCTCACACCAGTCACAGATTTGGAGGATCAACTTGTAGGCACTCATAATGGTTAAAGATCAACTTGTTCTATATACACTAACTTCTAATAAAAACTGCACTTTTCCTTTACTTTCCGTCAGCATTAATAATTGCAAAAATAATGCCAGTTATCTGAGGCTATTCATCTATCAGAACAAACTGCTTTAATAAACTTCCATAGACTATGCACATTGCAGTTATTTTGACTTCCTCATTCCTCATCACAACTTGAAAAGGGTTGCAAGGTTAAAAATATACCGGAGAAATGCATATTATTGCACGTTTTGAAAAGTATTAAGTAAAAGCAGAGAAACCAGGTCAGTATGTACTGTGTTTCAAAATAGGATTTCAAGTTTTCAACCACTGTAAAGTCAGGCTGTTTTTTTTCCCTTCCTCCCTTGAGCCATCTTGTAAACAACAGTATTTTCAATATAATATTGGACTCTTTCAGTTCTCATGAGCAGTTCTCTTTCTGAGCAGTGCAGATGTCCTGGTAAGGCCTCTATTTTAATTAACAAACGCCCTGGAGTTGAAATCATCCACAGGATTATCTCACTTCCAGGACAGAAACTGGGAATGTGGAGAAACGTCTGACAAAATGTCTGAGGATGTGCCTGCTGTTTATACTTTACATTTAGATTAAATTTCTTTATTGACCCCCAAGTGGGATATTCAGGTATCACAACTGCTCAATGAGAAAAGTGATAATGATGGAAATGACTGAATCTATAAAAAATAAAACCGAATTTAATTACCGAAAAAATATAAATACGAGACATTTTATGTGTTGTGAGATAGCTACATATCTTATACCCCACATACTCAATCAGAATAAGATCTTTTACACGAAAAAAGGCTGTAAGCTGACTTTATTTGAAATGGGCGACCAGTAAATGTGTATTTCGAAAGTCTACAAGTTATATTACAAGTAAGTTACGCAGTTAAACGCGACACGTTTCAGATCCTGAAAACGTATTAAGGACCAGTCTGATCAAACTTTCAATTTGGACATTGTTTAAATCAGCCATTTTCCCCCCGTCAGACTGGAGGCGTCAGGAGGATCAAATGTTCTGCCAAATGCCAGGAGGTCGCTGACAAAGTATATTTCCTAATTTGAAGAGGACTCAGCAGCTGACGACACACTTCACTGACACCTAGATGATGACACGAACTTCGAGTCGTTATCATTTGACAAAAATAAGATCGGGGGTGTTTAATGGTCATTTTAAAACATGTGAAATCTTAGCTGATTTAGTGACGCCGCTTCTGGTTTTAGATTACACCAACGTAATTGGTATTTACAAACAAATGAGCGTTATGTAACTTCGTACCGCTGCGGCATTATGTTCGCGTCTTCAGACGACAGGGTCCGCGGTTAACCCGCAGCTGGGAGTGATTCAGGAAGGACACTGATGGTAGTCTTTTGTTTCAAAGTTGACCATAAACTATTGAGCTTTGGTGAACGTGGGTTTATTTTCAGAGAACCAGTATTAGCTCTGTGAAGCTAACACTCGCGAGCTCGTTAGCAGCAGGTCTGTGGGTTTTTTTTCCACTGACAGCTAGCGAAGCAAGCTAACCGAGTACATTTTCGGCCAGTGAGACCGCACTATTTAAAAAAAAAAACAACACGTGGGACACATTACAATTTGTGTATAATTTACAAACTATGTATTAACTATTTCCTCGTGCCCCGTTGTAATCTAGAATGACCAAACTTACCGTGGGGTCACCGGTTTGCCGGAGAAAACGTCCGACCGCCTGAAAAACTAAGGAGGTAAAAAAACCAAACCAGGAACTGCGATCATGCTTACGTAAATCAACTTCCGCTTTAAACTACGACAGCTTCCGTGTTGTCCCCACGTTTTCACGTTGTTCGCACAATCTGCTGAAAGCGACTACTTCAAATTATAAAAATGAGGCCATTAACAGAGGAAGAGACGAAAACGATGTTTGAAAAGCTATCGAAATAGTAAGACAACATAAACTATTGTTTGTTATATCAAAAAATGTCAGAATTGATTAGCGTTTATGTTAGCATGTGCGTGACCCATGTTTTCTCTCTCTTTCTCAAAAGCATCGGAGAAAACATAAAACTTCTAGTGGACCGACCAGATGGTACCTACTGTTTCAGGCTACACCATGACCGCGTGTACTACATGAGGTATCTATAAATGAATGAACAGTCGTGTACAACTGGCCAAATGTCGGTCGGTGAGTTTATTACCAAATGCTTTGTGTCCACAGTGAGCGACTTCTTAAACTGGCCACAAACTTTTCACGTGACAAGCTCATCTCAGTGGGAACGTGCTTTGGGAAGTTCACAAAAACCAAGAAGTTCCGTCTGCACATCACGGCACTGGATTTCCTTGCGCCCTATGCAAAGGTGGGGTCTTATCATTTCCACTAGTTTTTATATTTGCTATAGGAACCGATTTAGTCAGTAACATTATCACTTTAGAGTAGCTGTTGGCAGGAGTGATCTTATGTCTTAGTGAACTTGGAAAAAAAAAACTTCTGACTGAGAACAGCCGGCTATTTAATCGCTGCGTTTTGGAGGTGTATGGTGTTACCGATTATCTTGTGCACTTAATGTATCATTCTTTGTTTTGGAACAAGGAGGTCCAGATCCAGGCCCCAGTAATGAACAGGCATGCGTTATCAGTTTGTTTAGTTTCTTTAAGTCTCTGGCTCTGGTGTGGATAGTGATTGAAGGAATTAGATTGCAGGTACAATAAACTGATGTGTGTCCTCCGCAGGATGGCTTGACTCTCTCTTTAGAACAATCCACACAGCCAGTGTGTTCCTCACTGTCGCTCCTTTATTCTGTCCAACTGTGCTGTGTGAATGGCACAGGCGGTGGAACAGTGTAATGTTTTTATCTTGGCAGGTAGTGAAAGGGTTATAGTGGGATTAAAATGAATGCTGTGGGATTGGCTATATGAAAAGATTTTGCAGGATGTGAGGATAACTGCAAACTCTTGTAGAGAATTAAATCAGCCCATGTATGCACTTATTTTTTTAACTGGCACCTGAGGAAATCGGCTAGTGACCAGCGGCATTATGGACTTGTCCCTGACGGTGGACAACAGAGCTTTAGATCGCAGAACAATGTTGGCTAATGCTCACACTTTGGAGGGAATACTGCATCTTCCCGTGGTCACTGTGAATACACAGCTGGAGAGAGGAAACAGAATGAAGAGGAGACCATAAGCACATTATGATTACTGTTTCAAAAAAATGGCATGAGAGAAATGATAAGTTCCCCCACTTTGGGAGGAGAGTTGCAATTTCTTACATTGAGAGAAGCTAGTTAAGGTGGTTTAAACATCTGGTCATGATATGTCCTGGATGCCTCCCTAAGGAGGGCCATATAAAAACTAAGATGATTGTCAGGCAGTCAATGATCCAGGTCAATGCGGAGGCACACTCCTGTGATTTTTATGGCTCCTCTCAAATCCCAGTACAGGCTGAATTATGTTAGATAGACTGTCGAAATCATATGGCACAATCTTCACAGTCCCACCTTCTTTGTGAAGATGAAAGTGTGTTTGCCTGAGCAGGTAGATGGAAATATCTTTATTTCCAACCCTGTGGCAATAAGCAAACTACAGTGGGTCCTGAAAGAGGCTTACTTAAATTTGCATTTAAGTCTCTTTAGGGCTTTTTTGTGAGGTGCTGGGGTGATGCACTGAATTCTGTGAACCTAAATACCTATTGAAATTAGCAGCATGGTGGCATAGTGGTTAGCACTGTTACCTCACAGCAAGAAGATTCCTGGTTCGACTACCGCCAGGAGTTTTTCTGTGTGGAGTTTGTATGTTCTCCCTGTGCTTGAGTGGGTTTTCTGATTCCTAATTAGCTTTTTTCTTTTTAACAAAATGAAATAATTTTTTTAGTCATTGTTCTCTGTATTCCAAGTGAGCTGCAGTCTTGTGTTATTTACATACATAAACTGTATAAAACAAAGCATTAGGTCACGTGATCCACTGGTTTCTGAAGACGGGTTTTGAAGCCCCTTTTTCTTTGTACAGCCATGTTGCTCACTCCCTTCAGAGTTATCATGAGTGTGAAATCAAACGATGGAGACCAAACTAGTTTTTTGAACCAGGCTGTGAATATGTTTATTTCTGCTTGAAAGTTGGACATTTTAACATGAGTCAATGGAAATCGACTCGCTTTTGCAGCCAGCCAAAGAACTGCAACGCGTGAACCTCAATCCTAAAGTTAGTTGCCGCTTGTTTACACAACGCTCTTCTTTGAGAGTTTCTAGAGACAACAGCGCTGTCTGGGGTCACATAATTCAGTATAACAGGTTTAGTCATTGACAGCAGATGGATGGATTAACTAACCAAGTTAATCCAAGTTGGTTATTATAACTTTTCAGCCCCTTCAATAATAACTGGTATAAAACAAAAAATTTAAATAAAATCTCTTGTCTAGCTAGATTTACACCTGCATATTATATATCATAATCTGAGGAATTTCAACATTAAATATACAAGTTAGTCTTTTTTTAAATTTTATTTGAAACTTTTAATTCCTGCCTATGCCCCAAAATCACTGCCTTCGTATGATTCATTTGAAGCTGTTGTCTTCAGTTTAAGGTGTGGGTGAAACCTGGAGCAGAGCAGTCTTTCCTGTATGGGAACCATGTGCTAAAGTCTGGCCTTGGGAGAATCACAGAGAACACCATGCAGTATCAGGGAGTTGTGGTTTACTCCATGTCTGACGTGCCTTTGGTAGGTTTCTTGACTGTGATGCTCTCATTGTTTTACACTGTCAAACAATTTACAACTCCTTATAACACTTTGTTACAGAACTGAGTGTAAACATATTTACTATGTGAAAAAAAGAAAGTAGAGCAAACTGGTTTGATCTTTTCTTTCTCAGGGTTTTGGAGTAGCAGCCAAGTCTACCCAGGAGTGCCGGCGAGTGGACCCCATGTCCATTGTTGTCTTCCACCAGGCTGATGTTGGAGAATTCATTAGGAATGAGGAAACATTAACATAAACACCATCAGAACTGCTTTGCTGAAGTTATTACCCAAAGCAACTGTTTGCAGCTGTTTGATTTCATCACGAAACTTTTTTTTTTTTTAAAACTGATTTAGTTGGATCAAGGTGACCTCATCAAGGGAAGATTTATTGTCGCTTTTACAGTTGGACCTTATTTTCATGCAATCTGAAAAAAGTTCTTAATGGACTCACCTTGCTGCTATAATCTGGACATTATTAAAATCTTAATGTTTGTATCAAATATCCACACGATAATGGCATATTTCTGTCTGTATTTCTTTTATTAAAAAAAAGTTGTAATTTAAAGAATCTCAAGTTATGGTATCAGTCTGGTTGTGGGGTAGTTGAGAAAACACTAAAATCAATTTTTTTTCTCATCCTGCATGGGGAGAGGTTGCTTTGAACCAACTTTGTTAAAGGGTGTAGTCTTGTCAAGTCCCACCAGTTTTTTTTTTTTCAACCCACATCTTTCCCAGTACAATGAATAGAAATGCACACTTTACTCACCTAATATTTTATGATTGCATTGGAGAGAATTGCTTGAGGGGAACAATAATAGATGCAACTTCATATTTAACTTTGATCCTCGGGATAAGAGAAATTCTCCACTGAAATTCTTTTTGGTGTTCCTTTGCAAGATTGTATTGAAGCAGTAAAGATATGATTTGAATTTATACTTTAAAGAAACAACACTCAGCTGTGAAACAGATATTGGATTTATTAACTTCTTATCCAGAGATAAATCAGAACAACACTAAATATTTGAAATAAAAAAGGGGTGGGGGGGAAACAAGAACCAGAAACCTAAATCCATGCAGCAGAAAGGGATTTTATTGAAAACAGAAGACTACACCATGTGCAACTTTTTTAGTGTTCTCCAGCGATCCTTTAGATTAACGTTTGTTCTGTCTTCAAAATCGTAATATGCTTTTATCTTATTCCAGTTGCCCTCTCCAAATTTCTTGACTCCATCTTTTAACATATTGGTCTCGCTCTCGGTCCACATCTGCCACAACAGAAAGATGAGGTTAGTTAACTTTACTGAGTCAAGTCTACAGTCTGACAAAACATTTATTTTGACTAAAGTAAAACGTTTGCGAACACCCGTTCCAGCAGCTGATAGAAAGACCAAGTTATTGAAATTGCTGCTTGTCAGTGACTTCAGTTTAGTGTACCTTTATCCTAGATCTGAACAGTTCTCTCTTTGCCTTGATAATGTCACAAAGTGAATATCTGAATATTATTTAACAAGAAAAAAAAGCAGTGCAAAAAGGACCAGATAGCCTATCAATTGGGCTTTGTAGAGCAGGCATTTTGATGAAATACACCTTGTACTTGCACATACCCACACCTTAAAAACTGATTTATAAATGTCTGCTAGAATGTACAGGAAAACAAGTTTGACTTTAAAAAGAAAAAATTTTAAAGAGATCCAATACTATGCTATTTTGAAGTCTACTTAGCCTGACCAAGTGCAACTGATCTAGTTTGGCAGACTGCTACCAGGGAAAAACGTCAAAACATGGTTTTCTAGGTCACAATGCTTCTGACTTTTTTTTTCTTCTTTAAACTGAATGAGTTCTTCGGTCAACATAACCACCCAAACATCATTGCTGTTATTGTATTTCCAGATCACTCAAATATAGAATAGAGCTGGAGTGTGGGCATGCAAAGTTGTTCAGCACTCATCCCAACAATTTGGTATTAAATATGTAGAATGGATTAAAAGAAAAAGGGGGTGTTGATACATCCGTTGTGGGAGCATACATTTTGAACCCTGAATCTGATCCACATGATGATTGTGGTCAGCCTTTGTAACCTCAGACAACTGTTGCAGGACACTTCTGAATGTATAGCAATGTGTTTATGGATGATAATCTGAAAATAGTAAGACTTCAAGATGACTTAATCTTTGATTGACAAACTGCTTTTGCTTACTTTCAAATACAGTGCTTTCACCTAACATTTACTTGCCAGGAGCAGCTGCCTAGGCTAGTAAAAAAAAAAAAAAAAGTTTACCTGTTAAAAGGTGAACATGCAGAAAATGTGCAACAATGCCCAAAAGGTAGACAGCGATTGTTTTAAAAAGAGAAAGGTAAAGGCAAAGTGGAAATTCACACCAACTACAGCAGAGTGCCTACATGGGGTCGAGTTACAGAGGTTCTGCAGCGAACTCAGATGTCATGACTGAGGTTTTGTTAAAATAAATAAGTTTTAAAACCATGCATTTTGAATGTTGACCATTTGCGTTAAACAAAAAAACAAAAGCAACTAGATGACATGAAATTAAATAACGCCACATTTTTGAACAGTTTAAAGTCAGAAAAAGCACAATATGGGACCTTTAATCAAGATATATTAATGTTTACCCTTTTCTTGTTCCCTGAACTTGAAATGGAGCCCTCACTGGAACCTATGAGACAGGAGGCAAAAAGTTATACAACTTGGATTTTCAGAAACAGATCAACATGAGTGAATTAAAGATATTTGATGAAACATTACCAATGCTCTTTTTGGAGAAGTAAAACTCCTCATCACTCCATGTCGCCTTACTCTCCTTTGCATTATTGTACAATTCTCTCCTGGAAATACAGGAAAAGTAGCTATTGTTTCCCCAAAAAACTTAACATAATTCTGTTATTCAAATAATAAAACAGAATACTTGAAGGAGTGCCCACAGAACTGCAACATGCTGACTATACACATGTTTAGCTGTTACTGTCACCTTCACTAACCATTTTGAGTGGGAAGGACGCGCCTCCTGAGCAGAAGCCTTGTGAGGAGTGGAGCTCTCCTGAGGGACAGAGTGACGAGGGGAATGGAGATTTGGCGAGATGTCCAATGATGAGTCTGTGATACTGATGTCATCTACCTCTCCTGGATCCCTGGGTCAAAAGGGGGGGAAAGGTCTGTCACCTGTCTGTCCACACACCAGCAACTATAATACTGAGATCAAGATACTGAAATTGTATTTACACTTTTTTAGTCAAAGAATTCCTGAGTGGCTGTTTACCACTCAGAGGTGTCTCTGCTGGTGATTTGAAAGAAGCCAACGGGTTCTGCAAGTCTTCCTCACTGTCTGACAAATGTTTAGATGTTCTGTAACGACAATGTTAGTAGTGAAAATGAAGAAATTTGTTTCGACCTATGGCTTTCGTTGAATCAGTCAGATTGTGCTACTCAACACTTTTCAAAAAGCAGATGGTCAATTAAAACAACACAAAATAACTTGTCATTTTTAGGCTGATAGCCTTTCCTATAGACGCACTGGAGTTATATTTTGAAAAATAAAAAGATGCTCTCCATGATTACTCATTTTGTCTCTTTCTTTGTGGCTCTCTTATTGTCTTTTACATCATTGCCATAATGTTCTCTGTAGCTTTGAGTTCAATTCTGCGATGCTGATGTGACATTATGCTGAAACACAATTGTTACAGGAGACAACTGGGACGGCAGTCAAAAATTAATTTATTTTGATAGCTGAGGCAGAAGACTGCAACAGCTAGACGACGCTTCTAAAAACTAAGCAAATATTCCTTCAGACAAAACTAAAGCTGGTATCTTAACAGGAAAGTATTTTGTGCTGCTTTAAATGGCTGGTGGTGTGCTTGCTGCTTCTGTATATTAAAACATATCAGAAAGAAGAGAAGTTAGCACATGTGAATAAATCTGTCATAACTCAAAAAGGTTAATTTCAAATGGTAAAAAAAGTAGTTTGCAAATTTAAAAGTTCATAATTAAAAAAAAAAAAAAACATTTTTGAAACTTTAAATATTTAAAAATAAAAAAAAACAAAAAGATTAAAGAAAAACTAATCTCAGCCAAAGTTTTGAATTTTCAACTTTCACATGCACAGGAGTTTCACCCACACACTTTCACACTTCCAAACCCATCACTACAGACCAACTTTTGACTTGCACGTTCTCAGAGTCTCAAGTTCGAAACTCATTTCCGTCATCCTGGTTTGAGCACTTCAGTTCTTGAAAATTTAAATTTGAAGAGGGTGAATCTTTATTCTGAAACTTTTGTGGGTGAAGTTGTTAGCTCACTTTACAGCACCAATCCTGTGGAGAATTTCTCTAGTTGATTTGTGTGAAAACATTGAGTGAGAAGAGAAGTTTCACGCCTTTAACCTAATGTTTCTCTGCTAGACCACAACTGAATCAAAGTCCCTCCCCTTTTATTTTGAAGGCCAGATAAAGTTACTGTACTAGATACAGACATAGTGGAGGACATTTGTTCATACCTGGGTGATATATTGTACTCATTATGGAGGTCCCCAGCATGCCTTTTCCTGTTGGCAACAGAGTCAAGGGATTCGTCTTCACTGCTTTCAGAGAACTCAGTCACACTAGTTGAAGCCCTGTATGATCAATCAAGTTATTTTTTTTTTTTAAATGACACAAAGCCAGTGAGAAGAAAAGAATAATTAGCAAAACAAAACAAAAAACCCCCAAAACAAACAGAGGTAGTAGGTACTAAATTAATAAAAGGTGACCGTTACCGTTGACTCTTGGTTCTTCTGGAGCGTTTTCGTGTGGGTGTAATAGAGTCTCTTTCCGTAATTGGGCATTCAAGTTCACTTAGGTCATTTTGACTGTATACATTTGGTATCTGTGGTGCCTCCTCTGTTCTGACATCAGTTTCCAGTTCCTCTGGAGCAGCTGAGCATTGGGAGCTTGGCTGACTGTCTGGGTCAATCACCAGCTGTGCTACTGTATAAAGTTTCTTTGAGAGTGAACTTTCTTGTATTGGAGATCCAGCTTCCATTTGTGGAGGCTGGTCTGCTGGGGATGCTTCCATAGGGCTGCGCACGTCCCTCTGAAACAGCCCTTCCTGCTCCAAGTTCAGATCAGTGCTTGGGTTATGATCGCCTGAGAGATGTTCACAAATGTTCTCTTTTTCCTGGCACTCCGTCTCCACTTCTTGCTCCAACTGGGAAAATGTTATTCCACCTAAACCTGAAGCTAGATCTTTGTAGGCCGCTTCTAGTCTGGCCTTCTGGATTATGTGCTTACTGGAAGATAAGATCAGGACAAGAAGGAACAGCGTTAATATTGTTGACAGATGCACAGAAAAATTACTCAGAACACACAAGGCTTTTTAAAAAAATCACAAAAGGTTGTGTCACATTTGCAAAAGACACAACCTCTTCAGATCTTATACTCTAGGGATGATTGCGTAGTTACTAATGGAGTTTGATCATTTTGCAGTTTGATCATTTTGTAAAAAGTCCTGCTTTGTCCCTCTACTAAACAGGACATAGAAAAATAAGATTTTTTGTTTTGAATCTGTGGAGTGAAGTGAAGATATGTGGGGAAGTAGGAATTTGTCATATTTTTGCACAACAGCTCCTTCACCCCTATTATGACATTAATCAGTGACTAAGGAGGTTAAAACAAGAGTACAATTGATGCCAGGTTTGGTGGGGTTTTTTTTTCCTTAACTTTTAAACAGCAGTAAAAACTTATCTGAAATTAACTGAGTGGAAAAGGGATGCACCATCGTATGAGATGGACTTCGTCCATTTGTGGATTGGAGGAGGAACTAGGTTCGTCTCGCTCATCAACTTCAGACACTCCATCGTCTTGCTGTGCAAGTCTGTGATCAACAATCTTCTTTGCAGCCTAATGAACAATTTTTTTTTTTTTTTTAAAAAGGGAAAAAAGGTCTCAAGTATTGTACATGAACAAATTAACAGTGTCACACAAGAGAACATCTTCAGTTACTAGTCAGTGATAAATAAGTGATTCAAATTTCTATTTTTATTTAAGTCTGACAATTTATGAAATGAGTCAGCCTCAAATGGGAATGTCTTAATTTATCAAAATATTTAATAATTCTCATCAATATGTCATTAACAAAAAATAAAGCTAAAAAGATTCTTTACAAATATCTTGAGCTTAATTCACAACATGCATACCTTCTGCAGAAAGGGGATCGTGAACGAGCAGAGCTGCTCGCAAAAAGCAAGGATCTCCTTCTTGAACTGCTGGAAGTTCATTTCCTTGATGACCTCATGAGTTTTACTTTGCCCACAGATGAGACCCATAAATACAGCTTTCTGAAGAGAAAAATATTCAGTAATGGGAGCTGAATGACAAACTACCATGACAAGGTTGGTGGGAGTTGCTGCTGGCAGCTGGATGGATATTAGGTTGTGGTGCAGCAGCATCTTTACTTTTTGTGGTCATGGGAGCAAAAACGATTGTGAGTCAAGATTATCTCAGAATCATAACTATAGTTACCTGATAATCATCCATCCATACAGTGGATATATTTATTTAACTGCAACATGACAGTTTTCTCATCAATGTTGACATGTAATAAAACAGTGTACCAGCATTCACCATTTTACAAATGGAAGACAAGTTTTGATTTGTCTAACCTGCCAATTCCAAGTGGACAATTTGTAAAAAAAAGAAGAAGAAGGGGACAGCAAAAGATTAACCTGGGCCAGTTGCTGTTATAAATACAACTGTTATCAACTGGTAAGCTAAATGATCCATTGTGGCATTATCACTCCTAGTGCACAGCCAGTAATGGGGATTATTTTATGAGCAGATCAACAAGTGTAAAGCATATATTTTTCTTTTCATGAAGTGAAATACACTGACAAAAAAAAAAAAAAAAAAAAAAAGACGAGACAAAGAATTGCTTTATGTGGATGGACAGTTATTTACAGGTATCAGTACACCATTGACTTGTTTCTCTTTGCTTTACCAGAGATGTTAATTGCTGCTGTCTTTGTAAGAGCCATTTATAAAATGTTAGAAGGCACTAATTTAGCCCTGGATGGCCCATCTGTCCATAAAACGATGGCAGACACAGCTCATGACCTGGGAACCCAGCAAATTGAAAAATGGTAATCCTCTAAAGTTTTTTGGTTGAAAAGATGCAGAGTGCCTTGCTTGTTGTGACCAGATAGTGCAGTAGTAAATAATTATGTACTCACTGTGCAACATATCACTGACATGTAAGAGGGCCACAACTCACCAGAGAACTTATGAAAAAAGCAAACTTTCGAAAAGGAGTAATGTGAAATATCAATAAAATTAAAAAAACAAACAAAAAAAAAACCAAACTGTTGGCTGGCTCAACAGATTAGTATCAATGAATAGATTCCACAATAAAATTGTTGAAATCCTCCACCAAAGATGCTTCTAAAAGCAAATAATAGGAGATTAAGGAATTGCAATTACTTTGGGGAGGAAAAACAGAAATCCTGAAATTAATTATCATTGAAGTAGCATGGGCAAGAGAGTTCCATATGAACAATCAGACATCGGTAAAACCAATGTGGCAACTTTTGGGACAGGGAGTGCAAGAGAGGGCGAGTCAGTGAACTCTGCTGACTCTCTCGTATGTTTGTGTTGGTTATCACTGGAGGAAAGCACCACCTCCTCCTCTCTTGATTCAGAGGCAAGACAGCAGCGGGCCAGAGAGCTGGGTATATATTGATATGTGCAGTTCAACACGGGGGAAACTGCTGGTCAGGGGATCTCGAAACTCTTGTTATCTTTTTTGAAGTGTTGTTTGCTGGCCCAATTAAAATCATTGACCAGTTCCAATAATCTCCAAATAAGTTCTGATGGATTATTTAGCCTTCTCATATTTACACCCCCCCCCCCCCCCCCCCCAGATTTTAAGGTGTTTATTGTTAGTGTGAAAGCAGCAGCTAAAGAGAATACAAGTTAAATGTTAATTGAAAAGACTCACCTTGCCATCCATTCCTATGGGAAACTGTTTGTTGAGCACTTCCATAGCTTTATCAAATTCACTGTTTTTGATGAAAAGTCCCACAATCTGAGGAGAGAAATAGTTATTTTAAACCAAATAACATTTTTTTCCCCTCTGAAAAAGGACATCTTCCTTTTTTGATAACAAATACATTATTGCCAAAGCTTTTATTAGCAATAAAGTTAGAATAGAAACAGATTACCGGTATGTTATTTCCATCCTGGTCACCAGTTCTCCCAAAGTGTTTTGTTAGAGGCAGCAGTACTACTGAATTTTTTTTTTTTTTTTTCCTTTCACCCAGACGTTATATGTATCCTCCATTGGCTACTTTGCAACTGACCGATCATTAAGAGCTGCCCCTCAAATGCGGATGAGCCTTAGGTGCACACGGAGTAGAGCTCGAATATCTGTAGCTTTCAGGCTCATAGAAATACACTGAAAGATCTCAGAGATGGGCAATAGAATTTATTTTATTCCATTTCCCAAATAATAATAATAATAAAAAAAACAGCTTAATATGAGCTTTGGTTTAAAACTGCCAACATAGGGATGATCAACAAGGATGTTTACATTTGAAGTTAAATCAAAACAAAAATCCTTTGTTACCTAGAGCTGTTTAAATCAATTATTTATTAGCCACATAGACTTTGCCTTGGATGAGTTAGTAAACTCACAACTTCAGATATATTGATAGCCAATAGTTGATCTAACTTATGTACTGGTGTAACTTTAGATGTATTTCTAGCTGTGTAACACTATGTATTAAGCTCTGTAGCACAGTAAATCTGAAGATATGCCTTTTTTGGAACAAGGTTTTTGTAGAGACAGTCTGCACAAACTGTAAACAATGCTGATAGACTGAATTAGCAACAGTAACTAAGGGGGTGGGACTTACTGATTGGTTAATTATTCTTTAATGTCAAGTAAGTTTTGATGGCTTTTTCATCTCTAGTGACTTAGAGAGCTGATCGTTCTCTAAGAGCTGGATTTCCCACTAAATCAACAATGCATTTCAAAAACTTAAAATGCACAAAGTCCAAGAACATTTTTTGTGCCAAAAATTGTTTAAGGTTGATAAATTATTGCATGCAGCAGACATAGTTGGGTAATGTCATAATTTTTTGTAGTCTCTGTTTTGCATTGGAAAAATGTATATTTGTATGCTCTTGTGTAAGTGGGTGAAAATGGTGGCAAAGTACAAAAATGGAATGGATGAAAAGTTTAAAATATTTACCATCTCTTTAATTGAAGTACAAACACTCTCAAAATCCTGTTCTGGAATACTGAATTCACTATTTATGCTCTCAAGCAAGGTGAGAGCAGATTCCAGTGGAGTTACGGGGTGGTTGCAATCAAATCGCAGATCTGGAAGAGGAGGAAACAAAACAATATTTGCTGTACTACCCGGTCATGATCAATAGGATTAGATGTATACTTTTAATTCTAATTCAGAGAAAATGGACTACCTCGTTTTTTGATTAAGTAATTAATGTGAAAAAAAAAAAATGAATCCACAATGGATCATTTAGCAATTCTTGGAATTCTCACACAAACTGGCTCAAAATGTTAAATACGTCATTTACATCTAAAATGTGAATACAGAATTACCTTTACTTTTAACAGAGTATTTTATTTATTGTTTGACATGCAAACACTTCTCATCAGTATGTCTACAAAGGGTGCATTTTAGTGTACTGCAATCTCAATAAGCAGAAACATGACTAAAATAAATGGTCCATTTACATCCATTTGTAAAATTGCAGCTGAGATCTACAACGATGAAAGAATTTTAAACTTATCTCACCCAAATTTTCTCCCTCATTAATGCGAGAAAGAAACTGAAGAACTCTTATTTTTAATGCCATATCATCAGTGGACTCCAAAGGACGTCCCAAGATATCTGTGGGGGCAAAAAAGGGAAAAAGAAACTAGCTTCACATTTCCTATAACTAGTTTTCCTAAAAATAAATAAATGAATAAAATAAAAGACCCTAACCCTATATTAACGCAGTATATATGAACATATTAATGTATTATATTAATCATAGTCCTAACTGGCTCAATCGGGTTTATTAATTCTGTGTAATGATCTAAGGCAGTGTTTTCCCCAACCCTTGTCCTCGGGGCACACTGTCCGCTAGGTTTTAGATGTCTCCCTGCCTCATCACAACCTGATACAAGTGTCTATGTCATTAACAGACTTGTTGAGACCTTAATGACAACCTTTTAACAATCATGAATTAGAATCAGGTGTGTTGGAGCAGAGAAACATCTAAAATCTGCAGGACAGTGTGCCCTGAGGACTGGAGTTGGGAAACACTGATCCAAGGTTACCTGGGAACTGTGGGCAGAGAGAGACAAGGAAAACTGCTGGATGATGCGACTGCAACTTTAAAAAATATGGAAAAAATAGCCCTGGGAATGTAGTACAAATTCACATGTTTTTGAATTGTGGGGCCAAATAGAAACATTTACTATGTTTACAGAGCTAATTCAGAATTCACAAACACATCAGGCGATATTTTCTTGTGAGATAACAGATAAGTACATCCACAAAGACCCAGAAAGCCTCCAGAACAAGTTTTTGCAGCAGTACAACTGCTATAGACTGCAAAAAATTGGGGTAAAAAGAGAAAAATTAAAAACACCAATTACAGTGATTATTTAAATAAATTGTTAATTCTATCTTCATAGTCTTTAAATCCACAAATAGGACATTCTGCCAGTTTGATAAGGATAAATTCTGCAGGTCGTTTGCTCCAGAATTGGAATGAGAACAAACCAAAAACGTTCATGTTGCTGTTTTTTTTGTGTGTGCGCGTGTTGTTTTTTAAACTTTTGAAAGAAATCGTTGTCAGTTATTTTATCTTTCTTTCTTTTTTCTTGTAGAAAAGGATAAGTTTTGTTGTTGTGGTTTTAGGTTTTGACGAAGAAGAAAATGTCATCAGAGTCCAGACATTTGTGCTCGGTTATTGAGTTTATCGATTAAAAATTGATAACGTGTTTGATTAACGCCCGAAAAACGTTTTTAAGCTCGCATTTGTGTGACAAACTATAAACGTTAATTTAATTTAATTGATAGCGATGGCCTGGTGGTTTCAGGAATATGATGCTGTAATTTAAACTGTTTTTATCAGTCTATTAAAACTTTTAGGCTAGTTAACAGGCAGGTAACAGGCAGGTAACATTTGGTAAGTTAGTAAAAGCACAGCTAACGTTCTCAAGCCTAGCTTCTCAGGCAAGAATTTAAAACATAACAGTACAGTTGTAACTCACTGTCAAGTATATCCCGAATAGCGCAGAAGTCCGTATATTTGTCATTTCTGAAGAACTCCAGCGCCACAAATGAATAAAAATCCACTATCCATCGATTTACAACAGGTTCAACAATTATCCCGCTTTCTTCTGCTGCCATGTTCGCGCTAGTTGCTCCGCTAATCTTACTCCTTCGGCTTCTGCTTCTAATGCTTCTTCTTCGTCTTCTGATTCTTTTTTTTCCTGATTCTTCTTCTATGGTTTTACTGGTTACATAACCGTTTCAGAATGCAATAGCTCCTCCCCCGAGTGGAACGTAAATAGCTGAAGATCAGAGCTGAGCAGAGCGCTGATCACTGATCTCAATCTAGTTCTGAACAGAGACCCCTTTAAGGGATCATAAATAAATCTGGCAAACTAAAAGCGAGTTTTATATACAATCCTCCTGTTTTCGTCTATTAGCTTAAACTAATGTCAATAATATTCTGAACTTGTAAGTTAATGTTCACGTTATTTGGTAGAGTAGCTACAAGTCGTGGATAGTGGGCAGAAGAACACAGCTTTGCAGTCTTCCAATGCTTCATTTCTTGGGTGAGTTTAACCAGACAGTAAAAGAAGTGCACAGGCAAGACTCGGTGACTGCTGGGTTGAACCAGACCTCCTCTTGCACGTTAAACTTACCTCTGAACCATCTCTAGGCTTGTAGTCAACGTGGTTCTCTCATTGCAGGCCCTGAAAGGTGGTGGTGCACAGAAAACTACAGGTCTCTATAGCGAGGATGTTGTTTCTACATTTTTCTTGGTGGTGAGGTAGATTGGTGCAACATCTGCAGTGATGGAGACTTAGTATCAGTCTGCACTCTCCCATTGAGATGGTGAAGGAAGCCCAGTCACCTGTGAGTGAATCAAAGTAGAGCTGCAGCTCCTCTACATTGGTGCTATGGGCATTTAGTTAGGGTGTGCAACTTCTACGGAGGAAAGAGGGCAGTAAGAACATAGTGAAGAGATTTTCCTCGATGGGTGGGACTGTGGAAAGATGGACCTCCACACTCTTTCGGGAACCCGAGTGTGTAACTTCGTCTTTGAGGGTGCAATAATTCAAAACGCCCCCAGGGGTCGCTAAGTTGACTCAAACACTGACAGGATTCGGAACATTACTCAAGTTTATTATGTAAAAGAATGACATTAATGATGACATACAATTTTAACACTTTAAAAAATCTAATAAAACATTCCATTTATATGTTATTAATAATTACCTGTACACTTTGTTTATAAAGCTGAGGGATTTTGTTCTTGATGAAACATTCTCTCTGATGGGTTAGAAACATGATTGACATCTGTTCATGTTTTTGATAAATCTGTGAGAAAACATCCATCCTATAACTATACATTGCAGATGCTCATTTGTTTTCTAAGGAAATACCCTTAAGTCATCAGCTAATGTGAGAAAATGCTTTAACAGAGTAGTGTTGTTTCAACAGTTTTGCATGTTTAACAATCATCTCATCTTGGTGACAGTCTCTTTGAGTCACACAGCAGAAGGTAGAGAAAATGCAATGATCAGTATAATTTTTGGGGAAAAAAAAAACCTATATAGATTAATTTATTGACCATGAACTCATAGTTATGCACCCTGTATCAAAATCTCACTAACAACAGCATGTGAGTTTGGTCATGGAAAACAATTATCCTACTGTCAAATACTTGTGTACATCAAAAAAAGAACTGTCCAAATTATACTGGTCAGCATCCCAAATACCCTGTTATCACAGCAACATTCATCAATTTGTAATTACCTCTGATGTTTTACTATTTAATAGCACATATGACTACGGCTTGTCACCTATAAGTCCCGCTCCAGAGATTGTTCTCCATTTTAATGACATTTTGGGTTAGACTCCAGTTGGTGCGTCATCTCAGGACATCATGATGCAACTGTCTTTAATAACAGCATACTTGATTAACAACATATCTGTGCATTTGCAAAAAAAAAAAAAAAAAGTAGCAAGGTTCTATTTTCCTGAAATCTGTCTTTTAATTACATATGATTTATTTAACTGCATGAATTGTACTCACTTTTATTGAGCATATTGGGATTAGGGAATTGCTGGATGAATTTTGGAAAACATACAGGATTATGATTATGACAATGTTTGAATCAAACTGTGATTTTTTTTTTTCTCCCAACATTTAACCAGAAATCTCTTGCCACAGAGATGCAGTCCAGCATTAGAAGTAAGAGGCCAGCACAGATGAAGTTGCTTGATAAAAGTTAGGGCTCACAATGCTGACCCCACACTCTTGAAAAATCAAAGCAGATTTGACATTCTCATTACAGCACATTTCACAACAGCCTTGAATCATAAACTGTCATTTAGTTTCAACAGTGGAGATATTGCCCGTCCTGATGACGACAGATGGGAACAATCTGCAGAATTTGCCAGAAATTGTGACTTTTACAATTCTCAATTTAACAACAACATGAGTCAACACTTCAAATACTAAACTTCAGATTCAAAACATCCTACTCAATCAGTGCTAAACAGCCTATTACTTTTGCAGAGTAAAATTAGGAGATGGGTACCTTTGTAAATTTGGGAAAGTTTTAGCATTTTGCTGGCTCATTTACTTGACTGGAGGGTTTCAGCGGCTGGGATAAGTGCTCTGATAGCTACGACAAAGTGCCTGCTCCTGCCCTGTCACTACATGTTACAGGCACAAATCTTACAGAGTGGAGAGTAGGATCCTTGTGAGCGCCCTGAGATTTTGTTTTGTGTCAAGGTTTGTATAATGGGTCTGGGTCTGCAGCCTTTTTGCAGCTGAACAGTCTTTTTTAAAATGTCGAGGCCAGCTTCACAAGAGATTTGATCAGGTCAGATAGAGCTCACAATGAGCCAAACAAGGTTATGCTTCCAAGATCTGTCTCTCTTTTTTTTTTTTTTTTTTAAATGTTGCAAACAATCTCTAAGGAGCATGCAAAGCAACAAAGTCCGAAATGTGGCTCTGTCTTGCGGGTTTAAGGAAGTTGTTTTTTTTAGTGTTTAAGCGCGATGAAAGCCTGCAGAGCTCTTGTATACAAATTCCTACTACACACAGAAGTAACCTTCAGTTTCTGACAAAGAGGAATAAAGGAGTTCGGGAAAAACAATTCAGACTAAGTGCCACTCAGCCTCCAGCCATTTTAAAGAAAACAGGAAGGCATTTAAGTGGTCATAGAAACACCATAGACGTTAACCAACATGTAGGATGGTGAGATGGCAAATTCATGGATAGATACAAATTAATAGAATTTTTTTTTGTTTTGTTTTAAACCAAATGACAATTAAAATAAACAAATGAAAAAAAAAACAGTAGTTATTTCCAGTGAGGCATAATGGTCAGCAATTAAGGAGTGGTTATGATGGTAAAAATTCAGCAGTTATTTAAAAAGAAAAGAAAAAAAGAAATGTTAATTTCCTTTTCTTCGCACTGTCCAAAAATGATCAATTTCAGCTCAAGGAAGGAAAACCATAACAAAGGAGATGGACAGATGGGAAAAGCCACTTAGTCCTCTTGAATATGAATAAGGCTTCTGTTCACAGTACCATGTTTACCAATTTGAAGATGATGAAAGTCCCAATTCCAGGCAGAGATGATGACTGATTGGGCTTTGTACATGCAAATTAAAGTCCAGTTCAATCTTTGATATCCTCTCTGCTCCATATCTGGGCTTTGATTGAGCATCGTGTAAGTAGTGCATGTCCTTGACTGCAATTCCCTTGTCTGGGTCCAATAAAGGAGCTTCAAGCACCTCCCAATTTTGATTCTCTTGTCTGGGTCCAACAATGAAAAAAAGATATGCTGCTGATACATCCTCAAGAAATCCACTTTCTGAATCTCACAAGTGCAACAAAGTAAACAAACCCATGAAGCTTCATATTGAAGATGCAAAAATTGGCTTTCAACAGCACCTTGGACAATCAGGAATAAAAGATTTACTCGAGTTACATACTGCATGCTTAACAAAACAAAACAAAAATGCTGCTTGTGTAAGGATCCAACAAAGGTGTTGGATCTACAACAGCATGAGAGAATGAAAACAGAAGTCGAGTGATGGTCATGATGCACTTGGATCCCACCACAGCAGCCCGTCTCTCTGTCACCCAAACAAGAAGGGCAGCAGGGAAAAGAGGTCTATCTGAGCCCCAGCAAAAGTTGGGCAGGCAGCCAAATGTTGATCTGTATTAGTCTGTCTCACTTGTCAGACAGAAAACTCTGACCCGGTACGGCGACCTTGGGTCACAAGTAGCAGGCGCCGCAGACGGAGGCCGGTGAATGGATTGCACCACAGGAAAGATGGCGGACCCCCAAAAACAGCTTTCATTCCGTCCCACCTCACATGACGCTCCCATGTGGGCTTCTCGTTTTTAAGACGTTCAATCTCCTGTAAGACATTCATATCAGTTTGATTTCAATAAATCAAATCAAACTTTATTTATATAGCACTTCTCGTA
>JAOWBL010000018.1:14046533-14076322 GCA_028564865.1 Zenarchopterus dispar
ATATATATATATATATATATATATATATATATATATATCTATATATATATATATATATAAATAAAAAGTACAACTGTCATCCATCCATTTAAAAAACAAAAAAAAAAAATGTTTTTGTACTTACGGTAAAAAGAACAAAGAATCTCTGATTCTTTTCTCCCACACAGTTATTAACCCAGGGACAGTGATGATCCATCTTTCGGATGCATCGTTTACAAATACTGCAGGAGGGAAAAACATTAATGTAAGATAAACTGGATGCTAATCCAGATTCACACATGGAGCTCCTATAAATATGTTTGTGTACATGTTTCTAAATGTGTATATTGAATACAATAAGAAACTCTTTATTGTTTTAATTTGTGTTTAACTGGCCACATTGATTACGACACGTCACTCAGAAGTTAATTTAAATGAGTTTTTAAGGTTAAGTCGCTGATAATTCTCCAACTATTGATGAAAGCAGCGTTGCCACCGCGACACATAGAGCCCACAGGCAATGCCTGACATCACACATTCAAGGTCAACGGACAGGAACACTGTGAACATTCCCAATGCGTATGTGTGAGTGAGGGATTAGGGGGCTTTGCTGTCTTTAAAGCTGGGATTTCCAGTGACATGAAGGTGTCTCTTAACTTGGCGAGATCAGCGCAGTAATATATGATCCAAACTTAACTCGCAGGTTATGTTCTGATATTCATTTCAGAGCATCTTGTTAGAGTGGGCTTACTTTAAATGAAATACAGATATTTTAAATTATGCACTGATACATAAAACCTTAAAAGTGAAAGAGGGGTTATTTTCTTATTTCACATGATTTTAATTACTGTGATTTTTGGGCTCTGGGTAGCTGCTAAATACAGTAATCTATTTTCATTTCTGTGCCTGAAAACAAGATTTGAGGACAGGGAAAGATTGAGGCTGCTGCTCAGTCTCTATCTGCTGGGTACACATAGTGGAAGTCTGACCTGCAATGGTGTGCCCTCTCAGGCTTGATACTGCAGCACTTTGGGCACTTGTAAATGACTTCACCAGGCTTCAGCTGCAAACTCTCCATGTACTCCTTCGTTGCATTTCCCTTAGGAACTGCACCCTGGAGAGGGGAAAAGAAAAAAAACAGCAGCTCCCATTTACAAAAAATGCATAAAAACACATTAGGCTACAGGATTAGACAGGTCCAGCTATGTTTAAAGTGGGATTAGAGGATGAGCCTCCTCAACAAACACATTCAGAATGTAATGATTCATACTGAGTTAAGGTTCAATCCAATCAAATTCAATTTTAATTTTCAAGAATCAATTTACAAAATACAGTTTAATTCAAGTCACCAGTATCTTTTTTTCAATTGGATACTTTTTGAATGCAGTGACACATAGTGACAAAATCTGAACATTGCATGCAACTGATCCCAAAGGCCAAAACTGAAATTTGATATACTGGATCAGGAACTTCTCTGTGTTGTTGGGGGATTATAAATCAATATTATGTCCAAGTTTGAACTTTGAAGTTTTTGAAGCTAAGCACCAGTGGAGCTGTTATAAAGCATACAGGACTTTTGAGTAAGAGTTGCATCATTGTAACATCAAAACTACTAGTATTTAACCTATGAGAGACATGACCTGTATAAACTCAGTCTATTCACTAAGTTTCAGTAGCAAAGTGGAAAAAAGTCCCTGAATTACCACAAACTTCAACGGGAAATTATAAGTTGCTTGAAAAGACTAAAAAGCTACAAAAAAAAAATTATATTGATGGTTATATATATATATATATATCTATCAAAAGAAAAAAACAAAAGAAAAAAAACCATCACCAAGCTGCAAAACTTTACATTTATCGTATGTCTAAATAAAATTTGTGGAACATTTTCATAAACCAATATAGAAATAGTAAACACCTTTAAGCTAATGATTTAAAAGGATTTATAATATATAGATAGCACTGAAGTTTTAACTCACTCTTAAAATAAACAGCTCATAGACATTCAGATTCAGTTTATGGTCTGCTGTTCACAGCTCTCAGACAGAGCATCCCCTTACACACCATCTCTCAGCTCAACATCCCAGATTACATCAGCAAACAAGTCCAAATGTCAGACTGGGGCAGCACTTTTTGTTTGTGTTGTAGCATGTGCTGTCAAATTGTCTACTAGAAAAAGACTCCTCTATTCAGACTGTCACTTTCCATCTGTATCCTCAACCTTGTCCACATTAAAGGTGTTTCAGATCCTTACCGGGTCAGTCAACATCGTACGCAGGTGTGATGCCAGTGCAAGTACAGCCAGGGAGTTGAAGGTGGCTCCGTTCAGTAAGGAGTACCAAAAGTTTTTGGCGGGCAGAAGCATGACAAAGTTCACCACAAACTCAGCATACAGCACCAGGAACCAGGTCATGGTTGCACACACCATACCACAGCTGTCCTGAATGAACCACAGCGTGCGATTCCCTGCTGTGTGTCCCGAGTGGGGGCTCCCAACCATCACTCCAGCTGCCAGGCTCCCCGCCTCTACATCCGCACTTGCCGACAGCAGTGGGTGGTGTTGCTCCATATCCCGTAAGCGGTGGTTTGAAGACTGCATCCTGCCCTGGGGAACATGGGAGACAAAGACTGGATTCAGTCCATTTTCTCAATTCTGAACATTGGAGAAAAAAAAAAAAAGAAGACTATATTCAGTGCTATTTTAATAATCACATCTTTTTCATGGCATCTGTTACAATGTAGGCTTGGGGGGAAAAAAAATCTACAAATCAGACAGATGACTAAAACAGTTGGGACACTACCTACAGGAAGTAATTGGGACAGTTTGGGAAAGATGAAATATGCATGCCAGGGTTACAGCAGATTTTATCTGGTGCTTTGTGTAAAAACAAAGTTTAATTATAAAATACAGACATCTCATGAATTAGATGAAACCATGACCACCTGATGCAAACGACAGTGCCACCATCCTTACATTATTTTCACAACAACAAGGGAAGACAAGTATGATTAATGAGACTCGACTTTGTGCTCAACTCCTAAAACTCAGGAACCTTTGAGTCTCGCCTTTGCCTTGGCAAGATGCATAACTCACTGAAGCTTTTGTCTTCCATTTTCATGTCAAGGTCGTGAGGGAACGTACAAAAGCTACTGGAGAAACCAACTCCACAGCTCCAGAATAAATCAATGGTCATCTCGGTCCCTTAGGGAAAGTGATCCCGCAGCTGTGGCACATACAGGCTAATAATAATCTGTAGACCCAGATACCTGATGCTGGCAGGATTCATTGTTATTTACAGAAAGTGAAAAATCAATTAAAACAAGGCGTTTTTTGGTTTCTTTGGTATAAAGACACTCATTTTGCAATTTACTCTGACATTAGCAAGGACTCAGACGTAAAACATTCACCTGAGCCCAAATATTACATAACTTTAACACAATTAAATCTACTACAATTACAGTTAATTTTTTGCATTTCTCTAGTGCACATTAAGCAGATCATTATTACCATCTAATACTTCCTAAAAATAAAATTCAGGTGGCTTTTAATCACATCAGTGTGGTAAAAGTCAATGACCCCCCCAAGGTTTGTGCAGCAGCTAGAGAATACTGCTTAAAAGTGAATATAGTATCCTGACAAAGCAGTAAAATTAGGCTCTTGTTGTAGGAGCATGCCAACATCTCAGAAGGAAAATGTCTTGCAAACTTGCTTCATAAACAGTATGTTAATACTGAAAACCTTCTTACTGTTAAAGTGCCAGTTGCAGTTATCACATATGGAACTTTGACAGAAAACTCCTGGTTAAGATTTTTTTTTTAATTTTCTACACCAATTATAGAGTTTGATCACTCATTACCGATTACTATTGAGTGAGTAAGATGTAATACTTAGAAGGAAATGACCACTTTCCTTTTCTAATCATTGAAATTAAACTGACGAGACATTTCCACCACTATCGGGGATGCAGGCTTAAACCATCTGTTTTCAGCTGACTAAATATCTCACTAATGTTTGGTTCTGCTTGCACTGAAAAACTTTCAATCAAAGTGAAACTGATTACAAAGTGGATAATGAGACATGGGAAGTGCTGATGTCCTTTAACACCAGGGATGTCTTCCTCAGAATCACAAAACAGGGATCATTGTTTTCTTTTGGGGGTCAGGTTTTGCTGGAGAGTACAATGATTTCATCCCAGATGTACTCTGTGAGAAAAGAAAAACAAACAAACAAAAATATCTGTTCTGTGTCTGTACAAAGGCTAGCTTTAGGTCTTGTTTTTGATCAAATATTGCATGTCATCTAAGCACAGCAGCACTTAAATCTAGATGTTTATAAGCTTATAGTAGCTGCACTTCTGTAAGTTCTCTTCAAAAATGAACAGTGACAGTGATTTTGACTAAGCCAAACATGTGCTGCACATTTATTATAACACAGAGGAGTGTGGCCCTGACTTAAGAGAAGTCTGATCTGGGATTCATCCTTATGAGTTCTGTAAAGAAACAAGATGAAAAGTTTTTAAATAGGTGCACTCCTTGTTACGTTCACTTTTCTGTCCTTGAAACCATTTGGGTGCTTGAAGTAACTACCAATTGAAGAGGTCAGACATGACATACAACCTTTCACTTTTACTTAGGGCGCTTAGGTCTAAAAATATCTAATTTAGTAAGATGTTCAGATTCACAAGATTCTGTTACAGGATTAGGTCAGATCAAAGTGGAATTATCCAGCCTCCCCTACTTCAAATAACTTTGCTCCCTCGGAAGTGAAAAGTCAAAACTCTCTGTATATAAGTTTATTGAAAAATTCATTTTGATGGAAAAATATCCTCAGCAGATATTTATGAAAGGGAGAAATGACAAAAATTAAATGGTAAAAATAAAATGAGTAAAAATGGATTTGAATTAAAAATGGAGCAG
This sequence comes from Zenarchopterus dispar, assembly GCA_028564865.1. NCBI lineage: Eukaryota > Metazoa > Chordata > Actinopteri > Beloniformes > Zenarchopteridae > Zenarchopterus > Zenarchopterus dispar. The sequence goes on from JAOWBL010000018.1 coordinate 14,051,430, forward strand.
TTAAAACTGAGGTGAACTGAAAAATTGAGTGTAGAATTTAAGTTAAAAAATTATTTGCTAAAAAAAAAAAAAAAAAAAAAAAGTATGATAACAGTGGGAGCATGCCTTTATCACACTTCTTCATCCTCAGTCCCTGTCTTTGCATCTTAGCCCCTCCCACTTGCAATGCAACTGGAGGATAGAAGGATGTGACAAGTATGTCTTTATTTTCCACATACATGTATGTGTATAGATCACACAATCCTTGTTGAGTTAATTGGATCAGTGTGAAAATAACCAATTCTCACATACAAGAATGCATAGTCTTATATTTGTTGAAAGGAATGAAATTTTAGAGGCAATTCAATATTCACAAAGCAGATACCATCAAAACAGCCTGACAGACCTGCAGGTCCGCAGATTCTACTGATGTACTCTCCTGCAGAAAAAATAAATGATCTGAAAATTGACAGAGATCTGCAAAACTTTTGGAGAAGATAGAACAGACCCCCTTAGTTAAAAAATGCCTGACTCTTTTCTTCTGTTAAAAATAAAACAAGGAACAAAAAGTCTTCTCCGTAACAGATGAAAAAAAAAGCCTTGCTAGTACAAAGAGTATTGATTTTACATGGTCAATGTCAGAGTTGTGCAGTAAAGTCAGACAAACTGCTTCTCCAGATGTCAACCCTTTCCAGTCAGATGGCACAAGACTTCTCTCTTCATTTTCTGTTTAACTTACATGACCAGCAGTCACCTGAGGGTCATCCTGCTGAGGCTACTTTAAAACTCAATGTGCTGCAGTGCCATCACATTTGAAATATGCCAGAAATTTCAATAACACATCACCTAAGACCTAAAATGTTGATGAGCTAAATCTAAATTTACGAAAATGGTTATGCGTTTCCCTGTCACCCAACAGCTTTGCATACAACTCACTGTAACTCTTACTGAAAACAAGAAGAAGAAAAAGTGCCCTATTCTTTGGTTCATACATTTATTTAAATTCCAGATGTAAATAGAAACAGTTTGGGTGTTGAAAGTTTGTTGATATCAGAGAAAAACCTTCAGTGTTGTTTTTTACTCTCTCAACGAAGAAAGAATCTCCTGTACCTGATGCTCTGAGAGTATATGATGACCTGTTTAAAAGGCTCCACTGTTGCATCACTGTGCCATCACAGCAATAATGTACATCAAGCAGTTTCTCTGGGGCAGAAAAACTGGCCTTGGCCACAGGTGACATGGATTTTGTTGTCATGTTAATGTTTTATCAAATAAGCTGTCTTGCAAAGTTAACAACAACAATAATAATAATAATGATGATGATGAACTATTCAACCAGTCAGCAAATGTTGTCCCATGGACCTTTCCAATGGCTGAAGACATAATGAGGAATGCAACTCTTCCAGATTTTGCATAACAGATAATCAGTTGACAAAGTTGGTTGGTTTCTGCATTGTGAAACTAAAACAGAGACAGACTAAGAGGCAACATACCTAATATCTTTCAGTTTCACAACAGCATGCTGTGGTCTGTACTTCCAGGATAAGTGGGAAGCCCATATGTAAAAATGGGCTGACACCTGAGAAAAACACAAGATGTAAGGATGGTCCCCAGTCCATCTGCTACAAACAACTCAAAGCATTTTAACACCTAAGTCTGCAAAATAATTCTGCTTTCATGGGAAAAAAAATATTGCTTATTAGACTTTCATGACAGTTTAAATGCTTGGTGGTCATTGATGAAAATGTATCTGTATTGATCAAGTGCTATAAAAATAGATGTGTTGAGGTAAATCTCAATTTAAAAAGTATCACAAAGTCTTGTTTTATAAGACGAGATTAAATACTAAAAACACATAAATTTGGCTACTTACCTTCACCATCGTGAGATTGCAATTGTCCTTTTATGTATTTTTAAATCAAAACGGGTATGTTAATCATTATGTTTTTTTGACCCTGACGGTTGTTGTATTTAGGGTCCCTAAACTGATATCCGGTAAGTCATTTTCTCATATTCATAGTCCAAAAAAAAAAAGACAAAAAAAGAAAAAAACATTAAGCGAAAGGCTGTTTAACATTGAAATCGACCCATTCACATTTGATCTTAATCAGACAAATCACACAGTGAGTGAAAACGCTGGATCAGTTTGTGAGGTGAGATTTGAGCAAATCAAACAGCGTGTTAATAATTATCACCTTCTCTTATTTCATCCGCCATCGGTGTGACTGTCCAAAGTATTAATGCCTAAGCTTTTAGCACAGATGTGGGCATTTCCACATTGTTGCAATGGCAACTGAAAAGGTCGTGACAGAAACTGAGCATCTGAGCGCACACCGCGGGCAGCAGCTAGACTGACACTTCCCATGCAGCCCATCTGGCTGCTAAATATCGCTAACTTGCTCTGAGAGAAGCTAACACGGTTAGCATGCTAGCAGTCTGTGCGAGAACGTAAACAGAGTCTTCTCAGTAACATCTGTATTTACATACCTTAATGCTCCCAGGTCCCAGTGTTGAGGAAAAAAACCCTCAATACATTTTGACTGCCGGTTTATATCAAACCCAGTGGCAACATAGACGTGCATCGGTACAGAGATCACATCCCTTTAACAACGGCAGTACAGTGACCATCAACGGCAAAGCTTCCGGGTTAGCTTCGGATTTGTCCGCGGCCTTTCGTAAATGTCCGGTAAATAACACGCGACTAAAGCGCCATCTAGTGGTAAGTAGAGACTGGATTGTTTCCCTACAATGCGACTGCAACAATTCTCCATTAGTAGGCACTATTAGTTAAATCATGAAGACTGAAAGTGCTTGACTTAACATAGAGCCACGATGCCCCCCAGTCTTCTCCCAGAAATGTATTACGATAAAACATTTTCTTCATCCATTTTATTCTGTTTAGCGTACGGGCAAGATGTAGGGCACAACGTGGAAAAGTCACCAGTCCATCACGGTATCCCAGAAAGTAAATAAATAACAGTTTGAAAAAACTGATAAAGAAAACATTGAAATTAAGAGATCTAAAGGGCTAGAAAGACAGTAAGAATACACAAAGTGACGATAAAGTGATACAAAATATTTGGCTACTAAGGTGACTAAATCACCAAAATGACATGCAACAAAAAGCCCCAGATGATACAAGAAAAGCTTAACGAAAAGAACAGAATCATGACAAAAGGATTTGAATGCAAATGACAAAAATTAGGTGAAAATGACCATAATGAAATACAAAATATTTACAAATATTTCCAACAAATAACAAAAGGGTTGTAAAATAACCAGTATGAACCATGTGAGACGATGTCAGCAGAACTGCAAAACGACAAAATTCAACCACAAAAGAACCAAAACCAAAAAACATTAAATAATCAAAAGGAGATATACATGATATTAAGTGGAATGTAAAGCAACAATTGCTGGACTACAAAATGCTGACCAAGTAATTTGAAATGATATAAATGTAAAACAAAATAAATAAATAAAATAAACCACATAATTGAAAGTGACAAAGACAATCTGAAGACAAAGACTATGGCATGAGAGGCATGAGTTTAAGACAAAAAAGACTCAAAAAAAATTAAAACGTGATGCAAAAAGTATAAAAAAATGACACAGGCTATCTATAAAGTTGAAAAAAAAACCCACGTAGCTCCAATAACAACTATTAAGATGTGTGTGGAAGATACAGAACCAACAACCATGACAGGTAGTTTGAAGATGATCAGTGTCTGTCAGTCCTCGTGCGTTTGATATTGCTTTTACAGATACAACGAAAAGAGTTTGTTTCATGATGTGTTCAAGTCTATTCTGCTATTAGTTACAAGGAAACTATAACATGTTTCTGAGCAGACATATGAGGTATTAAGTGGAAGTCCTCCTACACTTTACAGAGCTTCATGGAGCCTTTTGTGAGACTCAAAAAAAAAAAAAAACACACAGACAAAAGGGCTAATGTTTTAGAATATCCAAAATAAATTATTTTCCTGAATTATTCATCTCAGCTCAGATGGATTAAGGCATCACATATTTTGTACATTTGTCGGCTATTTTCTTATGTATATTATGCTTGAATTTTGAATGTTTCTGTACATAGTACGCTCACCATTTCTGTGAGCTTGCCATTTGTCAAAACCTGTGTAGAGCATATAATTTAATCATTACATCTGCATTAATTTCTACTACTGTAAAGCCTGAGTGGATCTGGAAAAGCAGATGAAGAAAATTAGATGATGATGATGATCTGTGACAAGACTCTTTCTTCCTGCGACCAGATAATCTTGAAAGAAAATCTCTGAGCTCTCTGGATGTTGCTGCCATGGCCATTACCATGAACTTCAGCTACTGTAAATCCATGCATGAGTAATTCTACAAAGCAGAGAACTGTCGCCATATGACGTGCTGCAAGACTAAACCTTTAATGCAAGTTACATTTCTGGTTCAGTCACTCATGTCACAATAGGTATTTTAGGATGTACATCAAGTGCAGCTGAAGAAAAACACAGCCTGACACAGTGAAATATTTAAGTTGACCTGAACAGAGGCTGTTGCTGACAGCTGGGGACAGATGTCCCATTGACGTCCCCAGCTGGGAGCAGCAGGACCTTCCTGGCAGTAGTCTCTGTCGCCACGTGTCTCCCAAGAGTAGATTATAAAGTCAAGACAAAGCAGCTTGGCCGCTTTCTGCCCTGCGTCTGCTGCTGCGCAGTGAAAGCTCACAGCTTTTGAACCCTCCCATTCTGGTTCAGAGCCAATATCAGCTGTCTGTTTTAGAGGGGGGGAGAGAAAAAAAATACCCTGCAATCCTCTAAAGCAGCTTAAAGGCTGAATCTGGGGACTGAAGCTCTTTCCATTTCCAGAGTTGCTTCTCTCCCCATTACGGCTAGATGAGCATCAGAGTGATGAGCAAAGGAGCAGTCACAGTCCCGACATGTGAACTGTGTGCCACATCCTCCCAAAGGTTCTCCCTGTCAGCTACACTTCCGGCCCAAAACATCTGGATGTAACTGAGAAGGCATTAGAGAGCGTGCATAGCGGCAGAGACAGGAAGGGGTTATTTGATTTAAACTCTTGATGCATTCAGGGTGCATGTATCTGATTAAATAATGAATGCTAAGAGCTAAAATAAAATTGCTTGCTGAAGGTATTTGCGATCTACAGTATGCACTGATATTTTTGGTTCTGTCCCCCTATGCTGGCACACGGGCTTTTTTGGGTGAAATGAAGTGAAGCAAAGCAGAGTAGAGGGGAGAGCAGAGTGGTTTGCAGTATGTAACACTGCTGTAGCAAGTCCACTTGTCAGTGAGTGTTGGTGTGTACATGTTGCTGCAGACATAAAAGGGGGAAATCTTATGCAAGGCTTGGGTTACATCTAATCATCACGGCATGAGGGAGGAGGGATGAAAAAACACAATCAAAAGACGAATGGAAAGTGAAGTTCATGACAGGGTACCACAACAACAGACCAATATTAGTGTCATCAATGCAGACAGAACACCTTCCTGTTATTTGGCCTGGGAACAAAGCCCCATCTGGGGAGTCACACTTGTTAAATATCCTTCAGGTACATTAGAATGACAAATGAGTGTTTAAGTAGTGTGTGTTAGCATAATGCTGCATATTAACACTGGAGCAAACCTCTTCATTATGACACTAACACTGGTATACTGGGAGTAAAGGCATCCACACAGGGAAAATCTATTATTCATTTTATATTATACATGACATGAGCAACTTGTGATGTTTATTTTAAAAAAAACAAAACATCATGAGTTGCTTTATTACAAAAAGTATGCCCATAAAAACTTTCTGATATAGATGGAACTAACTTAATGAAATGTTTATGACACATGTTGGTCAATGTATCACAAAGATACAATACAAAAACTCAGTATGGCCTTTGCCTTTACACCACAGTTGTTTAAAGGGGATGAAGTCAGCCTCATTACCCAACTCCTCTGTGGGACGTTTGAAATCGGTGTGAACAGCTTTGTGCCACCGACTTGAGATACAGGGAGTGCAGCTTGGTGTGAGGTTTGGTGGAGATAAAGGTGAGCAAGGTAGATATCTAATTTTGAGTTGGGTTTGTGATCTCATAGACCCTCTCAAATCTGAACCACACAGGAATGTGTACTCACTCTACTACAAAAGCCTGATCGATGGAGCACTGCGTTTGTAGTCAATTTGATTTTCAAAGTTTTTTCTTCTCCACAAAGAGATACTGAATCTCAGTCATAATGAAAATGGGGTTCCTCATTGCTTTTATGACCAAGACATTTTGTCTTTAGAATTCAATGTGGATTCTCAGCTAAATCTAGGAAGACTGTTGATCTCCCCACTGAAATTTAATGAAACACTTCCTCGCATGTACACGTACAGCAAGACTTTCCTGCCATAAAAAATTATAAAAAGCTGGTGACAGAATTTTGATACAGAATTTACAGTAAAGTTATGTGGCAACCAAACAAACACATAGAGGCTTTAAGATACTCTTTGGACTATTATAATGTAATATTTCCAAATTTAATGAAATTTGGTACTGAAAATCAAAACAACATCCTGTGGAAGTACAAAAAAATTAGTTAAATAAAATAAAAAATAAAACATTGGTGGTAAAGGGATGCTACAACTTGCACTCGTTAAAATTTCATGAACCAGTTGAAATACCTTTTTTTTTTAAATGCCATATTAATTCAGTATACAATGTTCCATTGTTGATAGTTCTTAATGTTATAATTGGGTAATTTCATGAAAACTATGAAAGACCAAGATTCATAGAGCCTTGTAGGGTTGTTTATTATATTTGGAAAGATTGCATCAAATTTAAAATCAATAGCCAGTAGTTGATGCTACAATTGGCAAATTTCTTCGTTTTTAGGAGTTAGAGCTGATAGAAAAAAACTTCCCCTGATTCCATGCGTTTTACACATCAATTTTTTCCTTCAGTGTTTCTAACACTTAAAATTTCATTTAAAAAGAGGTGGGAAATCAAATTCCTTCAAAATACGTCCTCCAGCTGTCATGAAATTTGCTGTGCACCATCTCCAGGTGGAATTAGTGAAATGTAAGCAAAAGCTTTTTGATTTTTCACCTCTACAGGCCAGTGACGATTAATGGCCTAACCCTTACAAGACACTAAATTCAACTGATCATCCCATCATTTGTGGAAGTCTGCAGAATTTGGTAAAGTGGAGGATGTTGTTGCAGCCATTCAACCGTGAGTGGCTATGACTGCATATCTTCTTGGACCTTGATGGTTGCCCTTTGCAGTTCTTGTAAAATCTGCATTCATGAACTTGTTGATGGTCCTGTGTTCAAACGCCACATGATCTGGTGCTTTCAAAGATTTGCAGCTGTGATTGCACACAACCACCTGTTTCAAATATCCAAGAAACACACAAAAAAGTGAAAGATACAGAGTGTTCTTTTCTGATTCCATTTTATAAATTAGGAGATGTGCTCTCAGACAAACAAAAGGACATGTGATGACGTAAATGACAGTGTCATTATTTATTTAACAAAAATAATCCAAAAATTCAAAAGCAGTGAGTGAAAAAATTAAGCACACTCGATAATTAAGCACCATGACTGCTGATTTCTTGCCTTCTTGGCATTATCTTGACACAACTAAATGCTCCAAACAGGAAACTGCCTCTGTTTTTACAGAAGTAATCACATCTGTTGATGATAATTTAATTTGGTGTATTTGATAAACTGCATTTACAACTACTTAGCCTCCTAATTTATATGGAAACAGAGTGTATTTAGTTTTTAAACAGAGTATCTATATTTCTGGCTTTTTTTAAAAAGAACTAAATTGTGTCAGTATAATATTTCATGTGTTGGTCTTCTGAGATAGTATCTACCTAGGCCTAGTAAGATCCCAATACTTAAATCTTTAGATGGTGTAAGGGTTAGATGGTGTAGGATAGTGTACTTTTTTTTTTTTTTTTTTTTTAAAAACCTATTCAAACACTCCTTCTGACACACAAACCAAATGAAAGAACCAACATATTGACCACTGAGTGAGTTATTCTGAGTGGCATGGAAACTGAGCTCAACTGAACTGCCTCTGACATCTTACAGAGTACCTATGCTGCTTTGCCTCACCCACACAAATCAAACCTAGAAGCCTTTTAAAAGGGGTTTCTGGGGTCAGTCTATTGCCTTTCATAAACATGAAAGAGTTAAGGACACAAGGGCAAAGACCTAATGCTCTGCTTGTATTGTATGTTTACTTCTGTATGATTAATGAGTGTTATAAACAAGTAACAAACAATAGCACAACATCATTAAAGACACTAATGTACTTCGCTTATTAAGTGTGTTGTTGTGGTGGAGCTCTTGTGACAGCCTGGAGAAGGACATCTTTTTAATGCACACATGGTTTTCCCCCTTCACTGCACTGCTCTATTTTCTACAGACGAGCACAGGTACAATGGATTACATTAAGGCTTCAGAAAGAGGAGCCAGGGACTAAACAAGTACCTCCTTAACACAGGACTCGGGATGATAAGCTCGGCAGACTTTTTGCTTGAAGGAGTTTAATAATAAACACTTCTGTATGAAGTAGACACTGACAAGAAGGCTTGCCTGAATGGAAATTGATATGAAATGTTATGAGAGTGTTTCAAAGAAAATCAACATTGAAAGTAAATGATGCACTGCTGAACCTGCTGTATTATTATTGGTGAGATATATTGCTTTTCATGTTGACAAAATATTCCTTGGCTTTTCTCAAGTTCACCTCATATGGTTTACCTTAATGTGATAGGATTAGAGCTAAGCCTTGACCCACCAGATGTCATGGATCTTTGTGGCTCATCTCAGTTTGGCATGGACACCCTATTGCAGTATGTACATCTAGTGAATAAGAGAGGTCGTCTCTACTCAATTTAAAGGTGTTATAGACACTTTTAAATGATCATGCTTTAACTCTGTTCAGCCCATTACTGTTCTTGGCTCATTTTTTTCTTTCTTTTTTCTTCTTTTTGTGGCTGAGCCTTAAAAGCTTCTGAGGAAATACACTTCTTGGCCATCTGGGACAAGTTGGATGAAAAGATCAATAATGCTCTGAAGTGTGTCTGATAAGACTATAGCTCAGCATGAAGACTAATTTAAAGCAACAGCAAAGCCTAGCTGTATCCAAGAGTAAAAAAAAAAAATCAAGCAACAGCACGTATAAAATTTACTACTTAATGTGTTGTGTGCTGTCTTGTCTAATCAGTAAAAAATTTAAAAGTACAATCTGCTTACACAGAGTGATTTGCTTGCCAAATTACGTGTTTTCCCCCTTCCTTAAAATTGCTTACTGTTTCTTATTTGTAATTCAGTATCATTCAGTAACATTTTTCCAAATAGTGTTGTACTTCAGGGAAATCCCTGCAGAGCTCAGCATGTACTTTTCACAGCGGACTACCTGAATGATAGGTGTAGCTTTTGGATGGCAAAAGCAGAGATTTGTTTTCTTTTCTTTTTTATAAATTGTAGGCTAAATCTCTCTCTCTCTCTCTCTCTCTCTCTCTCTCTCTCTCACACACACACACACACACACACACACACATACAAACACACACACACACATGCAGACATCCCACACATCTTACTCTGGATGCCACCTTTGCTAAAAGCTGTATCACATTTGCTGCAATCAGTGCAATTTACAGTCTACGATGGCTTTTAAAATAAGCTGAGCTGTCTTTTTTGTATGGATTCGAGACAGAAAGCTTGTGTTTTACATGTATTTTTAGGTAAAATTGTATTGCTCATATCATGAGGGCAGAAATGTGTCTGCTGAGTCAAGATATAGGCTCTTATCTTTCTTTAAGGGGACAAAAAAGTTTATTTAATGCAACCAGAAGTTAGTCTTGAGGACTTCTGCGTATGTAAGTGTAAAGTCATCTGAAGCGCAAAATGGCCTGTGTGCGTACATGGGTGTGTAAGTAAAGGTTAAGTGCAGAGCCCAGAGAGTCGTGGAGGCATGACTCACGGTTTACCCCTCTGCTGCGTGCTCTTCTGTGTAAAGACCACATAGTGGAAAAGGTCTATCAATAATTCAACATAGACTGACTTCCTGTTTCTCTGGCCCCCTCACCCCTCCATCTCTCTCCTCCTTCGTGTTTTCTGTTTCTAACTGACTGACTCTTCCTCATACTTCTACTAACAGCCCGCATCTCTGGTCTCATCCCCTTTCTTATATGCTAAGCAGGGCTTCTTTAACCACTTAAAGCGAACTATAACACACCTCCAAATAGATGTGAGGCCCGCTCAAGTCATGTCAGGCTTTTAAGGGATTTCTCTCAGCAGGAGTAACAAGACATCAAGTCAGCTTTTAGGGATCATGTCAGATTAGGTCTTGAATCCTGTTGTGGACATTCATTGCTGGGATGTCAAACCTGGAGGAGTGAAATGAGTGGTGTTGTTTGGAAAATATTTTGGCAGCACAGTTCCTCAGTGGTTAGCTGTTATCACTACTTTGTACCACAAAGATCTCCATGACTAAAATCATACATGAGCTGACTGAGAGCTTTTCTGTTTCAGGACTAGATTTGATCCTAGATTACTTTTATTAAACAACAAAATTAATACAATTCCATTCTATTTAGTGGTAGCAGGTTGTGACTGAAAAGCCAAAGCCATGTGCTTAAAAAAAAAAGAAAAAGAAAAAAAAACTTTGATGGTATGCAGTGTATGAGCTTTTTCCTTGGATTATTAAGGAGGACAAATAGGGTTTTCTTTTTTAAAGAGTCCTGTAATGTGTCTGCATGGAGAGTTATTGCACTTTGAAGCAAAACATGTTTATGCACATCCCTTTTGGATTTATGTCCCATGTGAATCTTAGTGAGTGCCTATAAACATTGATTCCATATGATGTGCAACCAGAGAGATGACAACTTCCATTAAAAGATACATTAAGGGGCATTACACTTCTAATCCCACAGGATATGTAGGATTTTTTTCTAATCTGGATTATGGTTTTTATCATTTTATGGCATTAGTTGTTGACCCCTGCCCATCTCCCAAAAAAGTTTTTCTGCGTCTTTGATTTCCTCTGGTCTTAACCAAGATGTATTTCTTAGACTCCCATTTTACCACTTTGCTTTTACTGTCGTCATGACATATGTTGGTCAAGCGTTTGTCATTATCATTATCTGGGTCGAGGCTTTTTCAAAAATATAGTCATTTGGACTCTTTGAAGACTGATGCCATCAAAGCAAACCAGTTCACATTTCCACCCTTCAGTGGGTGAAACACGGTCTTTGTTTTCAGTGTGAGATTCTTGCCAGAGAAATGACAAGCCTGCTGATGTTCCCACAGTGAATCCTTGAAAGTCCACTATTTTTTTGGTTCTAGTTGGGTATAAACTTTTAGGGTTCCAATCAATTATCAATTACCATTTTTTCTTTTCTGGCAAAATCCTTCTAACATGTAAAAATGTTGTTCATGAAATCGATAATAATCTATTGTATATTTTTTTTTGGAAAAAAAAAATTGTATCGGTTTGCTCTGAGACAAAAAAGCTAAAATATGCAACAAAAAAGAAGCAACTAATAAAGTAATTTTTTACTCAGGAAGAAGATGACAAAATAATCCAATAGGCACAGGGGTTTATAGAGCCGATGAAGACCACTCTTTAGCAAAATACACATGAGTGCGGTGGTCACATCTCGAAGGCTGGTAACATTAATGAAAAGAGTTGCTGGTCCAAGTAGACAAAAACTTTTGGCTATAAACATGTCAAACATTGCTTATTTGCAGCAGGAAGAAATGACAAAACAGAAGGGAAAAAGAATAAGGTCAAAGAAAACATACTTGAAAAGAAAACAGCACTATAATAGCAACCTGAGACCAGGGAGAAACCGTAATTTAAATCAGATTGCAAAGGCAATGCTGGAATAGCTCCAGGACAAATCCTATTGTAAATGGATGAGCCCAAGGCCAGCCTTTAACCCCTCATAACACCTGTGTGGAGACCTAAATTTGGGCAATCAAACACACCCTCCATCCAACCTGAAGATCTGCCAGCTAGAATGGAATAAACGGCCTCCAACCATGTGAACGAAGTCTGCTGAGCTTTCAAAGACTCAAGACTGAACGCTGTCAATAGAGGTGGAGGAGTGTTCAATATTCAGAATACTTTTGAACATGAGAAATTTCAGTTTCAGAAATTTGAAACATTACATACTAATGTGACCATATTATCAGTTTGAGAATGTACTGTAAAATGTGCAAAACCTGACAGTCTAGATACTTTCTTAAGCTGCAAATGAAAATTGTAATGCCTGAAGTAGGCTGCTGAGATATTTAAATTATTTTCAGATGTTCAAGAATGGATATGATTAGTTTCTTTGCAGCATGACAAAAAGCTCAAATGTAAAATCAGAGCCATATAACTCCATTCAGCCACAAAAACCTAGTACGACCTCAAAGAGCCTCATCTCAGTGTCATGGGGTCAAAGCAGGACTTTATGAAGAGACAGCAGGAGGTTCTCGGTGAAACCTGAAACGACAGCAGGGTAACTGATGCTGTGGATTTATCTCTGTTTATCTTTATTTCACATCTTTGTTTTCTGAAGCATTTTTGTTAGACTAAGTATTCTCTTATTTATATATTTAAATCCACTTTTAACTCTATAAAAAGGATGACTAGGCTAGGTAAGACTCAATCCCAATACAAACATTTAACACTAAAGTTTTTAGTGTACTTTTTATGTTATTGCAGCAGTTACTTCACCATTATTACACTTTTGTCTTCCTGCTCTGGCACGCCACTGACTTATGTTTCAAAATTTGGCCTCTTGATAGAAACCTATCCAGCACAGTCCTTTACAGCAAAAACAAATGTAATTATTTGTGTGCTTTTTTTTTTCTTTAAGACAAACCACACCACTGACATTGCCTTTGCTCTTACGAGGTGACAAAACAAACAACTCCAAAATAAAGCACTTTTTTTTTTAAAAGGAACTGTTATTCTTCAGTGTGAAAATATTACTAACATATATTTGAGACTCGCTGATACTGGTTTTGGTCTGTGTAACAGCACACCACACAGAGCCTCTGGACCGGAGATCAAAAATCGAGTTTTCCATGATGTGTTCACACTGAGAGCAATCAGACCGCAGCGTGTCTGACTCATCCTCAACACTTGAATCCAACAGACCAGCTTATCAGCAATCTCATTAGAGGAAAACAGATAGACTGACGCTTCTGCCTTTATTGTGTTGGCAGTTCTGTGAAAAGGCTATGAAGTTGGGATTGACTGGATATAAAATCCCAAGTTTGGAGCTGTTTACAAGCCACGGGCCTTGTTTGTCACATTGAGTTTCACTGCATTTCAGGATATGAATAACTTAATGAAACTATGCCATTTAAAAAATATATTGAACTTACCTGTCCCTGGAAAGACTGTGGCTTTAAGAAAGGCTGTGCTTTCAGACTTTAATTCAACTTAACTCATCTATATATTTTCTGGAAACAAAAAGCACCATATAACATAAAAAATCCTGAGTAAATTGACAAACTAATAAACCGCTTAAATTAAACAGCTCTGAAGGAGACTTAATATGAGATATAAATTCATTAACATCTAACTTGACCCTTCAAAGTAACAGCTGAGAAATTTATAGTACCCCAAGCCACTGAATAATACCTTATAGAAATATAACTGACAAGTGCTTGCAGGAAGATGAGAGATTACCATTGAAACACATTTATTAAAGGAAAGATGATCCCTTTGCCAAGATCGTACGACTCAGCCCAGGTATTTGTTATTAGTCAGACATTACTTGTAAAACCAACAGCATTTTAATACATCAAACTGTCAAGTCTTCAAGGTATTTACTCAAACAATTCATTATTCACACATGGGACAGTGCATCAATGAGTGTGTGACACTAACATAGGCATTTTTTTTTGGGGGGGGGGGTAAAAACAAGAAATAATCCAAGTGCTGGAGAAGACAACAGTAAGTCGCATCCTCAGGCATCGCTGTAGGCACTTCAGTTCATTAGCTTTACACTCTAGTCATTGGATCATTAGGCCCCATCCACTTCAATAATGCAAAAAGAGCACACCACACAAAGCCATGCAGCCTTATGTGACTCGGGGCTCTCAGCAGCAGGAGCCAACTTGACAACACGCTATCATGCCACAATGTGTACAACAACCGACATCCTCCCTAGCCTTGAGATATGTGCAGGCAGCTGCAGAGACAAATCATAGATGTATCTGTTTCCATCGAATATAATAACAGCGGATCACACAAATGGGGTGCTGAAAGTAGTTGGTCCAGTGCTCAGTGATTCTGCAGACTTATTCATATCTACTTGGGAACACTATCTCAGTTATTATCTATTGATAAACGACTCTGTAGTAATTGTAGATAGTAATGTAAGCAACTCCTTCTGTGGAATGGAAAATAATGGCTCTGTGATTTGAAATCCCTGCTGATGGACATGCCAACTCTACCCACTGTAGACACAGGAGCCAATGACAGGACAAAAGTGGAGCAGACGCCTGCGTGAACAAACCAATGAGAATGGAGCTGCTTTGTTTCCCTGACTGCCTCTTAACTGTTCTGTTTTGTGAGCACACGTGACCAGAAGAAGGCGCTTGCTGGTATTTAAACATCATTGACTGGGTGCTGAAGTGGACAGCTCCCCACGCAGATAAATCAACGCCGAACTGAAGCACGATGGCTCGCTCAACTCCACGCCGTGAACGCCTTTTCCACGCAGAAGGAAGAGCCCGGTTTTAGGCGTCACTCCAGAGCATTGACGGACCGATCGTGGCTCCGTGCACGGAGCGCGAGCGGCACCTGTTACTGCATCCGGATCGCGGTGTCATAAAAGCGGAGGCTGGGTTGTTTCCCGGCAGTTCTCTCGCGTCCTGCAGGAGACGAGCCCCGGCGCCGTTTGATCTCGGGTGGGCGCAGAGGTAACCCCATGTCATTTAAGCCACGGAGGCTTTAAATTCTAAGCCGCTCTCTTACACACAGGAAAGAACATGGATAGAAAGGAATTTTCTCTGACTGGTGCGCTGAGTGGATTTGTAGAGCGGGCGGTGTGCTCCCGTGGAAACTAAACTGAAGACAGTGACTGAAGCGCAGTCACTATCAGCGCGCCATTTCTCTTCAAGCTTTGTGTTGTTTGAAATTTCTAACAAGGATATAGGTTGGTTGTGAAACCAGTCATGGGAAAAGAGGAGTGCAAAACAATGCTGGACGCTCTGAACAAAGTCACAGCCTGCTACCGGCACCTGGTCATCGCACTGGGGAGCACATCGGATTCCCAGAACCTCCGAGAGGAGCTGAAGAAGACCCGCAAAAAGGCCCAGGAGCTGGCCGTGGCCAACAGGACTAAACTGACCTCCCTGCTCAAAGACAAGTCCATCAGCAAAGACGACCGCGCCGAGTACGAGCGCCTCTGGGTGCTGTTCTCCAGCAGCATGGAGCTGCTGGAGGTGGACATGAAGCGCTCCCTGGAGATAGCGCAGGATTTCCCGCTCAAGGTGCCGACGAGACACCTCATCCAGACGGGCATGACCGGCAGCACCAGCACGGTGGCGGCTCGGGCCATGAGCGTGCAGAACATGAAGTACGAGGCTGACAGCAATATCGACACGGCGGATCTGAAAGACCTGCAAAGCGAGATCACCCAGGTGAGCAACATGATGGAGGAGATGGAGATGAAGGTCCAGGTGGCGCCCTGGGCCGTCGTTGCGAAGCAGGAGGCGGGCGCCGAGCTCAAGTCCAACTTGAGCGTAGGAAATTCCTCCGTGGGTGTCATCTCCATCTGCGAAGAGGAGCCGAAAGATGAGGAAGGCGGAGGTGGCAGGGAGGGCGGCTTTGCGTCCATCGGCGCTGTGGTGATTTTCTTTGTCATCATCGCAGTCGCTTTGGTCCTCGGATATTTGGTCATCAATATGTCCTGAAGTGTCTGATCAACAACGGCCCACCCCGATGGACATCCCGCCCGGCTGCCCACGGGGGCGCCACCGTGGGAAAGAACCGATAGCTCCAGGAGAGGGAGACTTGAAGGCGTGAAAGATTGTTGACACACAGAGTAAACTGTTTCTTTCTTGGATTCGTGAATGTATTTCTGGGGAGTTCAGGAGTTGCACTTGATAAGTTATACTTCAACAATAGAGACATTGTGCGTGTGTTTGAGAGAATGAACACGGGCTCTAAAAGACACTTGAAAGGGGGCAATTGGTCATTTATTTTTGGACGAGGGTGGAAAAAAGTTGCAAAATTACGTGATAGTGTCTGGCCATCAGGATGATATAAACCACACGTAATCCAAGTGGATTAGTGGAAAAGCTCAAGCGCAAATGTAGCCTACGGTTAAGTATTCTCTTAATGTTCCACTGATTGATGCTTTAACTTTGCTTTATTTTTCAATCCAGTAAAGTCAGACGTGTTCAAGCGAACAGGGAACCATCTAGCCTGAAAACGAGTCTTATGCTGCAGGACCAAGGAGACTGACCCAGGGCCAGATCCGGCGCAGTTAATCCTTACTCTTGCCACCACACGGCTGGATGTGATCAAATCTGCGCTGTTCTGCACTCCCGTTAGCACATTTTAATGCACCCTAATAATCTGCACAGACAGACTGTGGTAGACCTGCCTCTGACTCCACTGCATCAAATCTCAACGGGCTTCATGAGAGCCTTGGGACGTTCAGTAAGAGACGTCCAGTCTTTTAGCAAAGCACCTGTTCACTGTAAGCCTACTCTTGTTCCTTTTCAGGGTTTTCTTGCAAACAATGTTGAATGTAAAATAATTGCAACTTGTGAATAGAAGGTTTGTGCATTAAGTCTATACTGCAGTGTCAGATAATGTACATACATTCAAGTATATTTATTATAATAAAACTCTGAAACATACTTAAAAATGTGCTTGTACTGTAGTATGAAGACAGCTCTGCCTGTGGCTGCACAAACTTCATCCATCTATGACTTTTATGTCTCCTTATGATGTTTGAGAGGCTCTCAAATAACCAGCGCTGGCTTTTGATGTAAATCTACCTGGTTTGTGAACATTGCAAAGCTAGAGATGCATACATCTAATGTGCTTAAAGGTATTTTAAGCAGAGGGTTATTCTCAGACGTAACAACCTTAGTGTTAAATTAGTGTTAAAGGAGAGTGACACAGATGCTTAACCCCACTAATAGTTTTAGTTGTAATAGTCTTTGATGATATTCCTGGACTAGCACAAAGGTGAGACTTTGATGTGCACTGGGAGAGTGTCACTTATTCAGGGCCATCAGGAACACTGAGTCACCTAAAGGATTCAATTCAGATATTCAATCAGAAACAGATGCTTGAAGATTTAATGACAGCTACAGAAACATTTTACACTCTGGAACATGACAGCAGCTCGAAGAATCCGACTGAATTTTGTAGGTTATGAATCTTACCTATTCATTAGGTAAAGACAGTTGTTAACCAACTTTAATGAATACTTTCAGTTAGTAACAAACAAATGAATTACCTACCCCCAGGTTTAGATAAGTAGAAAATCAGATCAGACGCACCAATTACTCTGAAAGGTTGTCAGAAACTCCAGATTATTCTATTTATACTGTAATTTTCTTCATTTTTAGTCAGGGGTACTATTCAATGCACCATTTCTCCTCAAAAGAGTGTTGATGATTTATCCATCCATATATTTTCTATACCTGCTTAATCCTGTACAAGGTCATGGGGGTTTGCTGTTGCCTATCCCAGTTCATCACAGGAGACAAGCAGGCGTACACCCTGGGCAGGTCGCCAGTCTATCACAGTTAATGATTTAATTATGTAAAATTTCTTTTTGAGTCAATGAAAAACATAACAGCTGATGATTCACCAACAATTAAAAAAAAAAAGCTGAATTACATTCCTAAGCATTATAGTGAGCTATATAGCTCATTTTCCAAGCTGGCTTTTACAAAGAGACTGATAATTAGGCAGAACAAGGTGCTGCAGAGAGAAAAACAAGAGCGACTTTGCGTTGAATGGGTTCAACACCACCTACCTACCATAGTGTTCAATACAGACGCGAGCAAACATTTCAGACTCGTTATTGTAATTTTACAAAGAGATCTTTTGAATTAGCTTTAATGCGAAGTCGAATAAAAAGTCTGTTCAAATGAGCGCTTAATTGATGCAAATCATCAGTTCATCCACTCTTGGGGAGGTTCTCCACTAATTGGTACCACATCCCTGGGATTTAAAGTCCGGGCAGCCTTAGTTGCAGGCTAAATGTAATAGTCTCAAAGGATCAAATTTAATTATAGCACCTTTCCTCTCCTTTGACTCTGCTTGGAGGAGGAGGGCAGTTGTGATTAAACTTCCATACAATGGGATCAGACCAGCTGCGGCACCAGTGATTTCTCTAACTGAAACACACTTGAACTGTTTTCAATTAGATGTCAACAATACACCTGTAAAAGCAGTGGGACTTTGTCTTGCAAATTTGTGATGTTATCAGACAGAAAAAGGCCAAAGTAATGCTCATAAACTATACCACACTGGTAGTTACACTGAGCCATTTTAAAATTTAAAACCTGGAATGGGTTTCTATTGAAAATGTCTGAAATTGCCACCAGATATCTAAACATTTTCCTCACTAGGACAAATGATGCAACTATTTTCTAGTCATCCGAATTAAGTTTCCAATTTAAATACACACAAATATATTCTTCAAAACTACAATGACTATTTGGGTAGCTTCTCTTGAATTTATACTCCCATTTCCTACATCAACAATATAATAAATACAACTGTTGTTAGTTGAAATTTTAATTTTAGATGTTAAAAAACAGTCCATATAGAATATCTGGATTAGTAAAAAATACATTTAATTAAAAAAAAAACAAAATAAAAAAGTTAATTTGGATGGGTAAAACTACAACTTTATTCAGAAAAGTACAATTGTTAATGATATTGAAAAGGCAGTCCTCATATGAAAGTTGTTGTTGACATCTGAAGTTGTAACTGAAAAATGATAAATGTGACTGATTTTTTTCACAATGCTTTAGCTTTTAAACGTGACCTGTAATGAAGACAATACCTCCTGCCTTAAAAGAAGATATTTATGAAGATGATAAAGACTTAATATCAGATGTCTATAACTGTCATTCAGAGCAGTCAAATGCAAATACATATATTCAATTACAATTCTGGCCAATAATAATATAACTTTGATCAGGACAGATGTTGTTGGATATCTAAAATATACATGTAGAGATTGAAATTGGCCACTTTAAGTTTAAATGGGACCTTGTCAACCTCTCAGCAGATGTCTCTCAGATTTTTGTGGACATCTGGAATTTAATGGTTGTTGATCAAAATGCCTCTTTGAACATGCAAGATCATATTGTACACACCTACCGTGTTTTTTGTTTTGTTTGATTTGAGGTATCGTACATATCATGAATCTTCATTCTAGGCATAAAGAAAAATAATGTTTCTACATCCTAGTCCAATATAAATGACGAGCAAAAGTAGTAGAATGATGTTTATTTTGTGATATATTATTTAAAACAATTTTGTAACTAGTGCTACCAGAGCCAAATATTTCTTGAAATAAAAATTCAACTAGTATGTTTCAACTTAGGGAAAAAATGTAATGGATATCTGTATTGAATTAGATAGGAATGTGGTTTGACTAAACTTTAAAAGAGATTGCCATAGACAATACACAAGAGGAGTTAATGAAATTAAAGTTGTTGGACAGGCGCATAACTGGCTCAGGGTTGGAGGAGGGACTGGCTTCCTTGGGCCCTCCACTTCTATTTTCCATTCCTTATAGGTTGGACCACATCCATGTTTAAACTCAACATTTACTTGGATGGCAGAGTCACACATGTTGAAATTTGGAAATACACTTGGATTACTGCAAAGTTACTGCAAAGTTTTGTGTCCACTAATCTCCTTCCAGACATAAATGCCTAACAACATGTTGGAATCTTTATGGTAGTTTTTGCTGGTGTGTGTTACTTAGGGCACATTTTACAGTGATAAAGCAAACAGACAGCTTTACAAGGTGAAAAAAACACAAGTAATTTTATTATTGTGAGAAAAAAAAATAGAAATTTCCTTCAATGAAAAAACACTTGTAAGGTGTAAAATATTCATCAAATCAGTACAAATGCTTCATTCAGCATCTCCTCAGACTGTCAAGGCCACAATCTTGTGAAGAAACACCAACAAAACTATGTAAATTGTTCTCTCACTGAGACCTCAGTGATTAGTGATTTTTGTTTGTTTTATTTGTTTTGGCAGGACTTTGATGCATAAGAATCAGTGGCTGTTGTGCTGAGATCTGAGTCACAGTGGGCTTTCAGACATCTTGTTTATACCCGATGTCATTTTACGAGTTCTGCCGACAGTGAGTCATGGGCCTCTTCTCGTGAAACTCACGACACACTTGCATTGTCATCCAGAGATCCAGAAATATAAAAGTGATCAATTAAACATGGGGTGGAAAGCGGAAGAGATTTTAAAAATGGAAGAGATAAAGCTTCCTGAAATGCCGCACTTTAAATGTGTCCCACTTGTTTCTAAAGGAAAAGTGCTGTTCATGTAAATGCAACACTGAATGTTTCAGGCATTCCTGAAGTATTTTGCTGCAACCTCGGCTATGGAAGATTTTCCAAAAATAGCCCAAGAATCAACAATTTAAACTACTTCTCACAGTGATCGTCTCTTACAGGTGAGTAAATCAGCTTTCTTCACATTTATAAGAGACTTTATATTTGAACCTGTGCATTCTGGAGCCTGTTACTGGGCTGCCTCTGTTGCCTGGACACAAATACACTAAGAAGGCTGGTTAAGAGAGGTGGGCTACACATAGCACACAGGCAGACCACTGCATCATTTCATCTGGCCTTAGATGGTATGTTTCTAAGGCTTTAGGTCTCCATAGAAACCTCAATAGGCTGGAATCAGCGCAGAAGGTTGAGCAGTGTTTCTTCAACTCACCTCCTTTCTGCTATCACCATCCTACACACGCAGCAGTTCGAAGCAGAAGGAGACGATGTGCGATGACGGAGGAGGGTAGGCCGACAAGGGGACGAATGCTCGGCATCTTCTACGGGGCGGACAGATACAATATGTGAAAAAAAGAGAAGGGACCTGTCCCAGTATGTCTCAGTGTTTTAGGGGAAAAAAAATTTAGTCTGGTTTCAAGAGTATAGTTATTGGATACATAGAAAAACACAGGCTGCTATGCAAAGATTTCTATTGATGCAGAAACTCAGGCGTGGTAGAAAAACAGATTTAATAGCAGGCAAGATGCTTGCAAGCCTACCGTTAAAGAACGAAAAACCTATAATGGTCACTGAAATAGCTTAAAATTGACCAAAGTAAAAATAATTAATTTACTAAAAATGGATGAAAATCAGACATTGCTTTTGAATTGTGGTTCAGAATCACTAAAATAACCAAAACTAACAAAACTGACAAGGACAAAGCGAGATGAGAAGATGAGAGCCTCAAGTTTATATTTTGTTAAACAAGCTTTTGGGTCAATCACTGCAATGAGGTGACTTCTGTCACTCTCGATGAGACTTCTGTACCTGTAGGCAGGTATTTTGGCCCTCTCCTCATCAGGAAACTGCTCCAGTTGTCTCAGATTTAAAGAGTTTCTTCTCCAAACTACATGCTTTGGCTCTTTCCACAGATGTTCAACATTTACATTTAAATCAGGGGTCATAGATGACCACTTCAGAATAGCTCAACATAGTCCTCTTTCTTTGTTAGCCATTCTTGGGTCTTCATTTGTGTATTTTGGGTCATTTTCCTGAAGCAGGACTCATGACCTGCAACTGACAAAAAGCTTTCTGGCACTGGGCAGCACGTCGCCTCAGAATGCCTTTATAGTCTTCAGATTTCTTTTTACCTGTTCGGATTCATAGCACACTGCCCACCGGACGCAGCAAAGCAGCTCCACAACCTAACCAAGCCTTCTTCAAGTTTCACAGTCGCGAGTTCTTCTTTTCTGAGTAGTTCCTTCCTTCTGTGAACATCAGTTTTATCTGTCTCAAGGATGTTTTCCCAGAAGCTTGGTGGATTTTAAATATGCATTTTGATAAATTTCAGTCTTGATTTTTTTTTTTTTTTAATACTGTGGCTTTAAGAGTGAAGTCTTTCTCAGTCATTCACTTCTGACAACTCAAGCAGTGACAGATTTGATACTGGTGCACCTTGACCTTGGTGTTCATCTTGAATCTTTTCGGAAGTTGTTCTGGTTTCAATTCACATAATCTGTTTCTTCAGTTTTCCTCTTGTAACCACATCCAGCAAAGTTGACTAGTCTAAAAGACTACTTCTGAATGAAATTTCTGTTGTCACAGGAACACCAAGCTGCTTGGAGATAGACCTCTAGACTTCACCTTCAAGATGCTTGTCTAGAATTTTCTTTCTGATCTCCTCAGATAACTCTCTTCTTTGCTTTCTCTGGTCTATTTTCAGTGTGGTGAACATTATGATATCAAACAGCTGAGTGAAGACTTTTCATCATTCTGAAGTCATGATATACAGACTGGCTGACTGAAAACATCTGTGACCATAATTACAGGACACACTTTAGTTTAACATGTCAAAATGGTCAAATTATTTCTAAATTTTTCTAGGGGTACCAAGTAATTTGTGGAAGCCAGTTTCATTAGTTTGCTTTAACAAATTTACTTTTTTTTAACCACAATTCAAAAGCCATGTCTTATTTTCTCTATCTGACTTTCAATAAATTACTTTAGTCAGTTTCAAGTTATTTCTGTCACAATTATGGGTTTTCCTTTCTTTGATGAAAGGTTACCAACAAATTTGTTCACATGTGTATTTAAGTTGCTCTTTGATATTTTCTAGTCAGCCTTTGTCCATAGGCATAGGTTTATTAATCCCAGAAACTGTTCACTATACTGGTGTCATGTATAGAAATTCTGTTTTTTTAATACAGTGTCAAAAAATATACACATTGAGGCTTTAAAATAATAATAAAAAGTATTATTTACAAATAAAAGTGATGATAGTAAAATGGTCTTTGCATCTTCAGTTTACACAACTGCTTTTTCAAAGACAGAATTTAGATGATCAGACTATTTACTTGAAAATCAAAACAACACCGGTGAAGGTTGCAGGTATTAATATCTTAAATATTTCTAATAATATATCATTTATAAATAGCAGACATACAGTAAACCCCATTTGACAGAGATTATTTTTCAACAATCATCAACTTCTCATAAACTGCAATGAGAAAGGAAGTCCCCCAATGACAAGAAGGTGGGAGGCATCCACAGCCTCCACCTCTGACATATCAGAAACACACAATCAATTTTCATTACTTCAGAGGACATTATAGTGATCTGAATGTCAATCAAAAGTCTTTTTTTTTCTTTCGTCACTTGTCATATAGAGAAGGAGAAGCTGAAGGCAACTTAGAGTTGACTTTTTGGGTCTGGAGATGAAACTGGCTCCATCACAGGGAGCAAGTGGTTGTACTTGGGTGTGATGGTGATCCGTAGAGTGGCTGTGTAGAGATCTGACATCACTATGCGGTGCAGTGGAGCATCTGGAGGATCCTTCAGCTCAAAGTCTGTCCTGTTGTCAGCCTCTGTCTGTGAATAAAGTACATCACCTGGAGAGAACAGAAACCCAGATAAAGTAAAGGAAAATAACATAGATGAAATAAAAGCAAATGCTAAATCTATCACAAGTATTTAGGGTCACTGGGTGTTCTCTGGCTACTGCAGTTCCCTCCTACACTTCTAAAAAACACCAAAAAAAACCAAAAACATACATTGAACTGACTAGTGATTATGAACTGACCGTAGGTGTGAGTTTAAGTGTAGATGGTTCTCTCATTTAGCTCTGAACTCCCTCTCCTCACTTGATGAAAGCTGAGAGGAAGACCTAATTTCTTGATTCAGTTTTTATGTCAGCTGGCCTTTTCCTTGCGAGTATCTGGTCTCACTTTCAGTTCTAAATCATTACATGACAGTCATTTAGTAAATTAAAGACACATTTAGTAACATGAAGGGGTTTTAGAATGACCTGCTAAATTGATAGAAAGTGTTTCTGCTTCATTATGTCAGTTTGTTTCATAAACTAATTTTGTTTTTACTGTTAAAGCACTTTATGCTACATTTTATTGTACAAAAAGTGCTACATAAATAAAGTTTGATTTGATTGCCTCTATAATTGAAGAGTCATCTTTATCAGAATCATATCTGATAGAGACAATAACATGCCTCCATAGGAGTCAATAGCAAACTCTGAAATCAAGTTCATTCTTATGTGCTTCATCATTATGCATTGTAGCAGTCAGGGGATACATTACAAATTTCAAAAAACATGTTTTAAATGTATGTGCATGTTATGAAAATAACAAACCACATAATAAATAAATGTTGGGAACCACTAGGAATATTTACATACACTTCTTAAAAAATAGATTTTTTTTCATATCTAAGAAAACTTCTATTTCATAAATTTGGTTCAATGAACAGCTTATGTACGAATTGGCTGTGTTCATATTTCAGGAATGAGGTCCACGGTGTGGTTTATTTATGTATTAAAAGGGGAGAGTGTCTAAAATCAGCACCTGGTAGCAGCGATATATGTTGTTCATCTTTTGTCAAATAAACAGGCAACCACTGTTCACAGCCCTCCGTGGCTCGCTGGTAGGCGAAACTGTGGAGGTCGTTCAGCGAGGGGAAGCGGCACAGGCGGCTGAGCTCGTAGAACTGTGGAGGTGCAATCCACAGCTCCCGTGCCCGATAGCTCTGCAGGATCTCTGAGGGCGTGGACCACTGAAACACACAAAGATAGTAGATAGAGTATAACCAAAGTGCAACTGTTTTCTATTCTTGGGATCAATACTTCTAACTGCATAAGATAGTGAAGCATCCACAATTCTGACCAGTCGCAA
>JAOWBL010000018.1:14077541-14091498 GCA_028564865.1 Zenarchopterus dispar
TATATGCCAGTTGTGTTATGTGTAATAATACAGGAAGTCAAGATGGTTAGAGTCTCTTATAGCGACATGCCTATTGTTAGAAGTGCCAAAATGGAAACAAAGCCTATGAGAGACGTGAAAGTAGCCTGCAGGATGAAATCACAAGTAGAGGCTCCTTCATACAATATCTTCTTCGGTAGAAGGACAACCAGGACACATCCTCTCCCTGCGGTCATATAAATTATGTTTGGGAGATGGTTATGATTTACTTTAGTGGGTACCCAGTAAATTAACTACTCTCCATCTTTTATACCCACAACCCCCACCCACTCTCCAGGTTACGTCTTCTGTATGCTACATCGTCTTCCAGAGCAACACGATTGTCTCTTTGACCACCTGGGCCGTGGACGTCAGGAAGCCGTCCTCAAGATGGTCAAGCTTGACCGAAAGGTGGGCCGCTCATGCCAGCGTATTGGGGAGGAGTGCTCATGAGCAGCCTTTCCCCCAGAGCAACCTCTGTGTTCGGATGGTGTCTCAGCACTAACAGGGATAACATTTTTCTCTCCTTCTCACTTAGTTTTTCAGGGTTTTTACAGGTTTTTTTTTTTTAAATAAAAACTTCCATCCTTTTCTTTTTAAATTAAACCTGTTATTTTGAAATTCCACCGTTACCAGCATCTTGTTTGTTTCCTGCTTTTGTTGGCTTGATCGTATCCCTGCTGCTAAGATGCCTTTTGGAAAAAAGCAAATCCAATAAAGACTAAGATAAAACAATGGAGAAATTATAAATTCTTCACTTTCTTGCAAGCTCTTGATTACACAAGTATGACTGGTGTAAAAGTGAATAAAGAAAATGCGATACAATGCTTTATACAAATGATTGTCTTGGAAGACAGACTATACTCTTTACCTCAGAAAAGAAAAGGAGAAAACAAGAAGAGGAGAAGGAAGAGAGAGAAATGATCATCGTTCTTGTACACTATGGCTTTGGCGCTGTTTATAGACTGTCCTCTTTACCTCAAAGTCAGACCAGAGCTGCTTTGTTTTTTGCGCCAAGTGTAGACTTTCTGAGGCAAGTGGTGAACTAGCCAGCCTCAATTTTAAGTCTCGTCTTACACCCAGACTATCCACCACTTATAATCCTAAACCCTATAGAAACACAGACATCATTTATCACCCACCTCAGGTAAGCTCAACCTGCCGTCATTCCCCAACTTGCATCCCTTCCCTCTGCCGGACTCTTACTTACTCCTTTGCTTTAAGATTGCTGTGAAAGAGTTTTTGCCACTGTGGACAATAGCAGTGTGGGAATACTGAAAGTCCTTATTCAGAACTTGCAGCATAGAATCAAAGACATGTTGGTGGTTCGGACAGCAAACTGGTTGATCTTGGATTCCATGTAAACTGATCTTAAATGTCAAGTTACTTGTAATTTTTATTTGTTTAGGATTTTCTGTCTTCCTCTTTTTGTCTGTCTCTTTTTCCCTTCAAGCCTTCTTCATTTTAGAAATATCTTAAATCCATAGTCTTTTTTTTCCCTTTCTTTTGGATGAGCGTGTAGCTTGTGTGAGCTGGATGTGAACACACTTCAGGAAGACAAATGTGCAGGACATGAGGGACAAACTACTTCTGAAAAATGACTGGACCTTGAATATCTGCGCTTCAGACATAATACTATACTTTTGCAAATACACAGCCTGACTTTAGTGTTATTTTGTGTGTTCAGCTGTTGTTTCCACATCAAGCACAAACATTGATGTACTGAAGCGTGGACTGAACGTGCAGTAGTTCTGTTTGGGATTGCAATGAGTGTTGGGTGTAATCACTTAGGATTTTACTGCATTTCATTTTTAGTGCCAGCTTTGAAGCAAGATATCTCGATTGAACTTGTTTTACCAATACTTTGTTGTCCAATTCTATATGTTTCGATTTTGAACTAGCATGATGAGATCATGTGCGTCTTTCTTCTTCCTTTAATTGTTCTCATCTTTTCTTGTTTTGATTATGTATTTCATCCCCTCTCCTTTCCTTCTCTTCTCTTTGTTGTTTTGCTTAAGATGAAAGAATAGGGCTGTGATGCGCAGAGTGCTTAAAGCTAAAATCCGCAAATAGTTATCTTTCAAATGTTTTCCTGGTGGATTGTGGAAAGAATGAACAGAAAATGCATAATTAATCTTGGTTATCTTACAGAAAACCTTGTTTAACCTCTTATGTTTTAGACTTACTTATACTTAAGTGTTGAGCGGTGTTTTTGGTTGCAATGTGGTTATAAAATGGATAAATGAATGTGGAAGATGATATATTTTGTTTCTTTTGCTTTTGGTTCTGCTTTCCAATTCTTTTATTGAGGAAAAAATAAACAGAATTAGACAAAAAAAACCCAAAACAAACATCTATTGTATTTTCTTATTTACTTATCTCACAGCATTTTTTTTTAATCTTCTGATTTTGATACAACTGCGTGAGCAAATTTGGGCCTGATTTATACACGTTTGTAATATATATTTCTAATGATTGCACCTGTGAGGTGAGGGTAAATTAAGAATCTTTCCAACATGTTGCTTCATCCCCTGAATTTTCAATTGTGACGTAAAACATTTTCTTGTTATAGAGAGCTACTATAAAGGTTTGTTAAAGCTACTCTCATTCACTTACCAAATAGGATTGTGTGCATACTTGTCTGGTCGTCTATACTTCCTACTGGAGACCTTTTAAAGAAAAAAGCTTCTGGATTAGCCCTGCAGTTAATTTGCACAGATTAATCCTCTGAAAAGACAAAAAAAAATTATTGCAATGATCACAATATATAAATGTTGGAATCTCTTACCCTTTTCTTCATTCAAACTCAACCAAAACAGTATAATTTGTAATCCCCATTTCAGTGAGTTGTCAGATTTCTTCTCTGCTAAGGTTATTGAAGCTTAAGCACCACAGCTTATTGAAGACAGAAATGATATCCCTCAAAACTTGTTCTGTTTTCTGTTATCTCTAAGCCTAAATTCAAATTACATACCTGATGTGACCTGATTTTGTTTTCGTTGATGGGACCCATGACAGGTTTGTGTGTGTGTGTTTGCATTTTTTCAGGGCTTTGTTATAAAAATAAATTGGAACCTTCTTTTTAAAAACTATTTGGGCATATGGATACTTAAGGTCAGTTTTAACAATATGGAGAGATTCAGGTAGCATAACTAAACATTAAAAAAAGAAAATAGTTTTAAAACGTGTAAAATATAATCTAAAAAGTGATTTCTGGTAAGGGACGTATTAGAACACCCCCACATTTATTCCCACTTAAAATAGCTGAAATGACACACAGGTGTTTCACATCAGGCACATCTGGTTAGAACATCATTAATCAGCATTTTCAAGGGGCCTTTTCATATTTAAACCTCAGACAGTTAGTTTGGTGTGTTCCTGATACAGTGAGTGGACACCATGGTGAGATCGAAAGAGTTGCATGTGGCCATCAGAAAGAATATGCTAGCAGCTCATGAGTCTGGTAAGGGATTTAAAAATATCTTTTAAAAAAAAAACCTGGCTTCAGTCAGTCCTGAAAATACATTGCAACTTTCATGGGAAGTGAATAAGGCCAAAACCTTTGCTCTCCAAAGGAAATGAAGGTCAGACTGGTTTGCCAGGGAGAATACGGACAAAAACCAGAACTTCTAGAATAATGTTCTTTAGAGAGATGAATAAAATTGAATCATTTGGACACCAGAAAAGGGGATGTGTTTAAGGCATTCAAGGAAAAGAACTTCATAGCAACTGTAAAGCACGGAGGTGGAAGTGTCATGGTTTGGGAGTGCTTTGCAAAAACAGCACCTGGCCAGCTCACTATCACAGAACCCACGATTCCTATGTGTATTAGGCTGTGCTTGAGGAATATGTGAGACCATATGTAGGCGGAAAAAAATGCTGGAATAAAGTAAATCCACCAGGCAGTGACTGAAAACTGAGTATAAACCAAGATCTCAATCTCATTGAGAGGCTGTGGGCTGTGCATGCAAGAAACCCCTCAAACATCTCACAGCTGCCTTGAGGACTTGACCAAACTTTCCTTAGACCAAAGCCGGAGACTGGTAGTTGGCTATAAGAGGCATCTCACTGAAGTTATTTCTGCCAACAGGGGTAACGCTAGCTATTATGGGATAGGGTGTTCTTTTCTTAGAAGATGCATTTTGTTTCATCTTTTGTTTTAATGAATGAAATAGAGTTAATATTTGTTGTTTACTATGCAATTAATTTTCAGAGATAAAACAAGATTACACATTGATATGTGAACATTTCACAATATAGAACCAAAATACATATTCTGGTGTCCTAATCTTTTCACATGCCTATATATAAATAGGTGTGTTCCTTATCTAAGTTTGAATCCTGGTTGTCGCAGGTGTTTGTGTCTGAGTCAGGACGAGCTTCCATTTGCACACCTCACACAAAAACCATGACTAAGAAAGCAAAATACCATGCTGAATCCAAAATTTCGTATTTTAACAAGGTCTGCATCGGTTGTTAGGGTACACTAATGAGAAATGGGCTACTGGAACAAAACATACATGACCTTGTCCCAGAGGACAATATCGGACCGTTGGAATGGTACTGGAGACAACCCTGGTGAGAGAGGTTATATGCAGAGAATGTGGGATCTTTGGGTACTTTGAAACCCAAGGATTAAATGACAAATATCCGGAAATATATCCAGGAGTTGCCCACCATTGATGAGCAGCTATGTTAATGTCTCAGGCAGCAGACATCCAGTAAGAACGAAGAAGAGATGGAGGAGGAACCATCATGGATAGAGAATCTCATGCATGGGATCCATCACTGGCTGGCTGAAGAAGTGGTTGGAGAAGGCTAGTCTGAAGGAGAGGTTGGAGGTATTGATCATAGAAGCACAAAACAGGCCTTGAGCTCAAAAGCAATGTAGGCCAGGGTCTACAACGTCGGAGAAGACCCTAGCTGCAGATTGTGCATAGATGCCCCAAAGACAATCCAGCACATAGTAGTGGAATAGTGTACCAGAGCATTTATACTGAGTATCAGTAGTATATGCCTTCAGGACTGGTGGAGAATGAAAGGGCAAAAATCCCATGGGACTTCCAAATCCAGATTGGTAAATTGGTGATGGCTGCAAGCACCAGCCCAAATGCTCACAGGTGCATAACTAAAGGGAAAGATAAGGAAACAAACAAACAAAAAACTAGATTGAATAAAAAGATCAAAAGGTGTCTTGTACATTTTGTGCCAGAATTACAAGACTGAAAAGACAATATGGAGTTGTGAGATTGTATTTTTGTGACACCAGCAAATGACAGTTACAAGTATTGCTGCTTTTCACTCTTTTGCTGACTTTTACTTGTAATCTTTCAAGTTCCTCCCTCTGCCTTTTTTATAGCTCTGTCTTTGTTTTGGCTGTCAGTTTCTACCCACCCCTTCGTGTTTTATATTGTCTTGATTATATTCTGTTAACCATGTTGAAGAACTGTGCTAGAGCAGGGTGGGAACAAGGAGTATAAGATCTGTGTTTGCAGGAGGCTGCCTGGTGTTAGAGAGGGATTTAGGGGATAAGATGTTGTGGCCAGTGGTAAGTAATCTCCTTAGAGCTCAACAAACAAGGAAACCTGCCATTCTTTCTGCCTTGATTGGCTACCAGCAGCTTTATACACCATCCATGTATTGAATATTGCCTTGTTAAAGGCTTTCTCCCAAGCTTCTGTCTCCGAGCATTCATTTCTCAACTGCAGTCACTTTCTTTTTCACTCAGACACACACCCCTGTTTTACTGCAAAAGTAAGGAAATCACTGAGGTGTTGGGTATTTGCTTCAAAAACCAGCCGCTGGTTTGAACCTGAGGACGGAGTCAAAGAAAGATCTCATACATACAGTAAATGCTGTAGAAGGTGATGCTTAAAACAAAGGTAGGATCACTTTCACTGAGTGATTCATTACAGACTGTTTTCCAGGCAGAGCTGGTCTTACACAATGTAATGATAAGGTCACTTATTAGTCTTATTAAATTTGATGAGCGCTCAGCAGTGTGAAAGCATGTCCCTAATTACATCTGCTGCATCACATCCTCTTAAGCACAGACAATGTTCTTCTTTTGATATGCACATAATGACACAAACTGAACAACTGACATCAGATAATGCTGCATAAGTATAATATTATTCTCCAAACATAAAAGGTGCGTAGTTAGCCATGAATTTAAAATAAAAGGTTGTCAGTGTTAGATTTATTCTTTCACTCTGCAGAAATATGTAGAGGACAAAAATAAAGAAACTGCAGAGGTAATATGTAATAAAATAGGGCAACATAAATTGAAAATCCTGGTTAGAAGATATAAAAAGTCAGTGTCTAATAGAGAAGCCAGATGTCTTTGTCAAGGTTTGCAAATTCAAATTTGAAGACAGTAATTGAGAAGTACTTAATGTTAATGGTCCTTACATTCTTCTACTTTAGATAATATCATCGAAAGTTTCCATGTCTCACAGATGTGAGTTGGCATAGGGAGCGAAAAAAAGTCAGTCATGGTACGATTTTATAACACTGTAAATCAGTTCATGGTACGACAAAGATACGCTTGTGGTCATGAATCTGCTTTACGCCTTTTAAGTAAGAATAAAGCAGAAAACAAATGTATATTTTGAATTCATAACATTATAGAAAAATGTGTTTATATCCACCCAGCCAAAAATGAATGGTTCAAACAAATTCCAAGTCTGTGAAATTACCTTTAACATCATTTTGGCTCTATACAAAATCAGTCTACCTCAGGGTCTTGACAAAGGTTAGTTTACTTTCCTAACTTGGTTCTCTGAGGAGGTACCCAGTCCTCAAACCCCCATGATGCTACACTCTTTACAAAAATGACACACACTGTATAACTCAGTAATTCGATGCACTTTTGCAGTCTTGTAACAACCACATTGGAATATTGTTAAGTAGGCCCGTGCATCCACTAAGCATAAATCTGAGTCTCTGAGCTAGTGCGTAGGTGCAGCAACATCTGTGTTGCTGCGTTTCAACTTCCTTCTTTACAAAAAGAATCCAGTTCTTCATTTGTTTTTCAATCAGGTTTGCTTCAGTCCTGTTTAGGGTAGAGTCTGGAGCATAAACCAACTGTTGTTACGCAGAGGTGGGCTATAATGTTGACAGTTTAACTGATAAGACAGAGGATGTTTATGTACCACCAAACCAGAAGTGGCACAATATGTGAAGCACATAACAATTTTTTACCTCACCTTTGTTTCCATCTCTGGCACTAAAGTAGAGGCTGATTAAATCATTTAAAATTATGTACATTATTAGTTACATTTAGATATGCCACTCTACATTCTCCTGAGGAATAAGCAAGCATCATGTATTCTGCTTTTCCTTTCCCGTCATAAGAGTTCAAGGTTTGATTTTTGTGCTGCTTGTTGCTGATTAAACAAGTTAGGCAAAAACCACTGGCCTAAATATCTCCAAGGTGTTGGGGAGCAAGATCATAGACAAAGAAGAGACCCTCAAAATGTGTAGTGGATATGGTTCATTTTCTTTAATAATGTGAGATTTATTTATTAGCCTTTATTTAACCAGGGAACGGAGCTCTTGATATTTAAAATCTCTTTTTCAAGAGTGCCCTTGGGCATTGGTGGAGCTCTTTGCTCTCAGAGTACCCTCCGTCTTTAATATTCTTTGAGGGTGATGCTATACTGAGAGACATGAAGCACAATCCCTTTTCATATCATAGCTAATGACTCCAGTACCATCCATTACCATTCCAGCCACCAAAAACTGACAGTATTCTGAAGGGGCTTCAAACAGGCCTGGTGCTGACATTTGGTCAGGTTTAAGAGGAAATTAACAGCAACGGTGGAAGATTCAATCCCAGTACAGCCATTACTGTCTGTATGACTTCTTTCCTTGTGACCTTTAAGGAACAAGCTGACTGCACACTTCTCCTCAGCTGCTGGCTGACTTCAACCAAGTAAGGTCAGGAGTAGGAGGATGAGATTTTAATGAAGAATTAGCAATAATTGTGTGAGCCTGTATTAAAGCCAGAGCCTGTAATGGATGACAAGCAGGAGGAACTGATCTCTCTTATAAATAATAGTTCCTGTACTTTCATAAATCAGAAGCACAGTTCTCTATTATATTTATGTAGATGGCTCCAAAAGCGCACATTTCTCAACCAGATTTATTTGCTTAAGATATATTCACTACTACTGGATAAACCAGGGGGTCTCTCTGGAGAGAACTGCATCCAATCTGAGAAAATGCTTCAAGTCACACATGGCAGCTGAGGCTTAAAACATCACATTTGGGGTTTGTGTTAGTCACACACAATAGACTTGGATAAATTGTTGGAGCGGTGCTGGTCTGTTGGTAGCCCTGTTCTGAAAGCACAAAAGTGATACTCAGTTTAAAAAAAATGCCTTTTGTGATTTGGCAGTCACGTTGTTGCAGCAGTATGCACATTATAGAAACTAAATTTGCAAAGTAACATGAAAAAGCCAAGCATATTATAGGAATTTATGCAACCAGATGAACACTATTAGTTAGTTTGGTGAGATGGAAGCATTGTTGAAAAATGATGGAAGAATAATAATGATAAAGTGCTTAGTTGTATATAATGTAACTGTGTTCTACTTTAAAT
This sequence comes from Zenarchopterus dispar, assembly GCA_028564865.1. Classification (NCBI taxonomy): domain Eukaryota; kingdom Metazoa; phylum Chordata; class Actinopteri; order Beloniformes; family Zenarchopteridae; genus Zenarchopterus; species Zenarchopterus dispar. The sequence continues at coordinate 14,086,165 of JAOWBL010000018.1, forward strand.
ACTATGTTTTTCAGTAGTATTTAAGTAAAAAACAATCAAATAAATATATAGCAAATATGCTTGTTGAAATGATGAAAGCCAACCTTAAAAAATGTGTTATTTATAAATAATGTCCATAGTCTATTGTGAATGTGTGTTTGGAGTGCAGTACAGATGACACAAGATTTACTTAGTTTTTAAAGATTTACCTGTTTTATTTTAGTCTTTATCAAGTTTTCATGATTGTGTATATTGTGTTAGTAGATGTTGCATAACCCCCAGCTTTTTAGGATCCAGATGAGTTTTTCTGACCTAATGGAGCTAGCATTACTTCCTAAGTCCATTATGTGCAAGTAAAAAGATGGGCCCCTACTGAGCTTCTGTAACAGCAAACATGACTGTGTTTAGATTGAATGATTTCAACGGTGTTAGGTAGAAGTGAAACTAGTATGAGACGGATGGCAGCTGGTTGTACACTCCATGCAGAGACCCCCATTTCACCGTTGGCTTCAGGCTATCAGAACACCAGTGTGCAAGACAAGAGGACTGACAGTGATGGAGTGTTGAGAGTTTACAGCTCGATAGAGACAGTAACTGTCCACTGTGAGCCTTCTTTCAAAATTTAACCCTTTAGCCTCCCTCTCTGTCTCCAACATCTCTAGCACCATTGATGTGAATTATTTAAGACTGAAATGTTATAAACAGCAAAATAAAAAAAAATAAGTGCACTTTGTTGATATGAGTCGCAGCCATTTTGGACCTTTCCCAGCTCGGTTTTCTAAGTTAGAAATCCATCTTCAGGAGGGATTTCAACTGAAACTTCTTACTTGGAACCCAGAAATTCCAACAACTGAGCACAAATGGAGAACCATAAAAAGCCCATTAACTGATTCTTAGGCATTCATTTCTGTTTTGTGTCTAACCCATATTTAATCATTTTTAGTTTTATTATAATCTAATATTATATAGAAAACTTTGCAGAACACTGAAAAGCAGCATTGACAATTGTTATCTGACGTCAATAACTCACCATAATATATCATAATATCACTGTGGGAAAACAGTTTTTATTCTCATGGACAGACCATAATAGCATTTTCATATTTTTGGAGCATTCATTCATCTGCATGTCTGCTTCTCATTTCCACAGTCTGACATTCCATCCAAAATCCCTCCCAAACATCACTTTTGTTATTAATGTGAAGTCATTGTTTGCCACAGCCCACTGGAAAGCCGCAATTATTTGGCTGTGTGGGTGGCCGCCACTATTGATATCCTGTTTCTCTTTTACACAAGCCAAACTTGGCATCTTGTTAGTGTCTCTTTTTCTCTCTCTGTAACTTTTCTCTATTGTCCTTTCCCTTTCCAGGCACCCATCCTTTAAGTTCATAACTTTTAACTCTAAGCCATCCCTGAACCACTGTATTTTTTTCAGCCTCCTTTCCTCTCGACATTTCATGAATCTCACAGGAGTCCAGCTGCCAGGCAATGTACAAAAAAAAAAGAAAAAAGGAAAAGAAAAAGATCTTCTGACAAGGGTAGCTACATCCATCTTCAACGTAAGTGTGTAAACTTTGTTCAATGTAAATTGAAAAAAGTAGAATTTAGTAGATGTGCATTCAAAATTATATCACTCCTCCACATATTTGAAAACTGTGTTCTGTAATGTGATGTGTGGCTCTACATTTAGTTTTTTTTTTAATCGGAGAAAATAATCCTGATGACAATGGGAATCTACTTACCATTGACCAAACTAGTACTCTGGATTTAAAAATGTGCAACCAAGAGCAATCTTACCTCACTAGTAGCTCAATGGGAAAGCCCGGATCAGCACGATTCAGAGGCGTCATCACATAAATGTCTGCACAGTATTTTATGGCAGTAGTACATGGGTTATGTCAGTCTGGAGCAAAATGCTTTACACACAGGTAATCTTTTAACATAGAGGCTTAGTAGCTAACATACATCTCATATTATAAATTTTGAAAATCTGCTGAAGGCAAAATTATGCACTTACTGTGAGAAATGTTGTGAAGACAAAGCAACCATTTATTTTCAAGTTTTCACAGTAATTTTAGAGCGCCTATTTTCTCTACAGCAAACTTGAGGTGCCATTTGTCCATATAAAAACCAGTGTGCTCTTTTGTAGCTATGAAAGATCAAGAATGGTAACATGACAAATCATTGCCTGGGTAGCCATCCTAATTCATTCCCTCTTTGATACACAGAATTTGTGTGTTTCTTCTGGGTTTGATGCTGATGAAACTGCCTCAGGACACCATCGAACAGACAGACAACCAATCAGAGAAACTAAGCATGTGATATGGTTTTGAAGTATGAACCTTTTGATCTAATGTGATGTCAGCAATTGGTTGCTTTGAACAGTGGTTTTGAATTACGACTCGTCATTTCAATCTCGCCTCCTTCTAAGTTGCTCAGTGTGTTCTGAATCGACAGAAAAGGCCGGGAATGAGAGGGGTGCAAGATCAAATTCATGAGGGAGCATTTTCATAAAGTCAGTGGGTGTGACTGGCAAGTGCATCGTTCGATACCTAGAGTCCAGTAAAACTAAATTTATTTAGTATTCAGAAACACACACAAGCCCACATTTACAATTTTAGACGATCATGACAGACATAAAAATGGAAGCTCAGCAGCAACAGCTTTTTTTAGAGGAACATCAGGAACTGACTTGGAAAGCTGGTGCCGCTCCTCCTACAGATCTCATATTCTTGGAAAACTCAAAAATAACACCTGAATGTCAGTGATTGGAGAAAGGTATCATGTTGTACGTCATTAAACTTTCTGTTTAACTTTTTATTACTTCTACGCAATTACAGTTTATACAGGTGAATATTACATATTTAGGTAAGGATCTGGTTATGCATAACGTGGTATTATTGTATTATTTTATTTTATTATTTTATTTGGTATTATTTTATTGTGCATTAAAAACTACCAAATGTGAAATGATGAAAATCTTCAAAAGCTGTTTTATTTAGTAAGTAATGGCACCTTGAGCAAAACATTCAGTGGAGACACTCATGAAAAGACTTCCAAGTGGGCTTTTTTTAAAAGATGGAAACTATATCAGACCTTCGTTTGAAAAAAGGATGTTTTTTTTTTTTATACAGACGGTAAGAGCTTCCATCTGTTTATTGGAATATAGTTTACAGACATTACACAAAACCAGAAGAGACACATTTGTCGATGGGTTTTAATAATGAATTTCTCAAGGTTCCTTTTTGTGTGGTAGCCATCTGACGGAGAATACAATATCCCCAGACCAAAAACACAACTCCATTTCACAAAACACGATGAACACACATGAAATGTCATGCTTTCTTAATTTTTTTTCTCTGAAAGGTTGTAATCATTTGTGAGAAGGTATTGTATTTTCCTTGTTTTATTTTGTTTTATATATTTTAAATACAATTCTTTTGATTTAATTCTTGTGTTTAGCACCTCAGGGTCACATTTTGGTGAAATAAAAAACAAGCACGGGCACATCATGAGGAACTATATCCTCAACATTAATAAGTGAAATTTTCTGTAGTTTATTTGGACTGAATTATATATTTCCTATAACTGGCACACATGCACTGAATTGATATGTGGTACACAGCTATAATTTAATGCAACTAGAAAAAACGTAGAAGTTTAACTTTTCTGATGGCATAGTTGCATGTATAATAATAATACTGTATCATTACTAGAAATTATTTTGATTACAATAATACTGCTCATGTAGTGCTGTGCCTGTGCACAGCCGGGTGCTGCTCCTTATCCCATCCACTGTTAGCAGATGAGCACTGCGCATTGCTCCATAGGATCACTGCTGAAAGCGTATGGTTCACTGTCACTTTTCCTGCCCTGTGCATGAAACAATCCTGTGACTTCAAATGATAGATCTTTTTCTTTTTTCATCTTTAAAGTGCACAAAACTGTCAAAGATTTCATGGAAAGTTGTTGAATGCAGGGAAGATGTTGCTTTTCGAAGAGGGTGGACAGCAGAAGAGACTGAAAATGAAGATTGATGTTTAGTGAAAGTAATTGTGTAGCAGTAATAGATGATTCTTATACAGTCACTCTTCAAATGTCATGAAACTGAACTAAAAACAACTCTATGCAGGTACAGTATATTATTATTTTTCATCGAGAGGGCAGTTTTTCAGTTTCCCGGGTTCTCCATTTCACGCTCGACAACGTGTATAAACACCTTAAGTGGTGTTTATACTGAGTGGAAAAAAAAGTGCAAAACAAACAAACAAAATAACCCTTCTTAAGTTACCCCTGTAATAAGATGTTCTTTTCTGTCATATAAGGCTAAAGGAAGTATAAGTAATAGAAGTATATCACACACAGTCATACAAAGAGTTTATCCATTTGCTGCAGCCTCACTTTTAGACGCAGCACACAGGGTGACCTATGACAAAACAAATAAACAAAAAAAAAAGACACGATTGTCAGCCAGGTGAGAGCTTTGAAATCATTTGAGTATTGTTTATTCAATAATTTTTAAAATAATTAATTCTCTGCTAAACATCTAATTTCAAATTGTCCTAAGATTACACTTTAAAACGAGACAGTCAAATATCTTAACACTAACCACATCCAGTATCTGAATTTTTCATCTAGTTTTTTCCCCTCCTACTTTAATATGATGTGCTTCATGGTTTTTGGGAAGTGCTGACATACATGCACAAAAAGCCTAGTTTATCCCCCTTCTCCTGCATTATTTCTGTTTTCCACCCCATCTTTTTCAACTATGTTGCCATTGAATATGCTTGACTGTGAGCGTGTCAGACCATGCCCACAGTATGTGTGATAACAACTGGAAAACCTTACCTTCTAAGCACTGCATCTGCATCAGCTCAAAATCTGTGGTAATCAAAAGCTCATAAGTGGAGCCTCTTCTTTGTCTTCATTGCCTGCCGCAAAATAAAGGTGTTGTCAATGACATATTTTCTGTTATCGACTGCCTGCACAATTATTTGAGATTGACTGCTAGTCATAAATAACAGGACATCAGTAATCACCCCCGGAATTACTCAGCCTCTTGAAGCAGATACCATTTATGACCCTCCATTATTGCCAAGGCATAATAAAGTGCTTTGGCAATATGCCAGTTGTTTTATTTCAGAACAGACTGTGGAATGTTTTGGAAGTCCTTCTCCTCAATGTTTCCGATGTGGATGTGGTCCAAAAGAGAGAGACATAGAAAACAAGTTGTGGGTGCCAAGAAAATGTAATATATGAGCTGTCTCGCTATGTATTTATAATTTCTATCTATCTATCTATCTATCTATCTATCTATCTATCTATCTATCTATCTATCTATCTATCTATCTATCT
>JAOWBL010000018.1:14091598-14142488 GCA_028564865.1 Zenarchopterus dispar
TGTTATGACACCTTCAATTGTTATGAAATTTGTAAGGTATAAACTCTTCTGGTTGATTTTCACATGGTACAGAAAACTTTATATTTGTATTAAATCTTGGCTTAGATAAAGGTTTTAGCAGGACAGATGTTTAATGGGGGCATGGTCTTACATCTGGACCAAGGATGACACAGGTGGGGTCACCTTAGAGGCTCAGACACACACAGGTTCTGCTGGTAGTTAACACTTATCACCATAGTTACCACATCTTATTGTTGAATAAATGTGTCAAATGAATGCATAAATGCCATGAGAAAAAAAAAAAGAAAAGCTTTTATGGAGACCAAGTCTTTAATGCAAGTTGTTAATTTGGTGTAATTTTATCTGTTAGATTACCTTCTGCTCATTTAAATAAATAAAGAAAGAAAATATGTTTGAAAGAAGTCTAGGAGACCTAAGTTGAGAAAAATAGAAAAGAAATTAAAGTTGGCCTCATAGCGCTGTTGCAGTAATGATAGTGTTTGCCGGTGGCCAAACACACAGAGAAGTCAGTGTGTTAGCGGGAAAGAGAGGATAATAGCAAAGAGAGTTATTAGACAGATCCTAGCAGCCTGCGTTTGAGTCAATTCTTTAAGCTTAATACACACTGCAGGGGGTGGGAGAGAGATTTTAACAAGTAATACTGCATTACACGCTTTAAAGGGTGACAGTAATTACTTATAGCACTCAGACTGAGGCATTACGACAGCCAAACACAAGCTGTGCATGCACTTTCATTCTTCTTCTCTGACTATTTCCTCCTTTGTCGCCTCCCTGCTTTTCTTCTTCCTCACACTCATTTTCCCTAATGCTTCCTAGTACCCCTCCCCTCCTGCCTCTCTCCCTTTTCTCTCCTCACTCTCCTCTCCACTCTCCTCACCTCGTCTTTGCTCTCCTCCTTATCAGGCCGGTGGCGGGTGCCTGGGTAATGAGGATCAGTGTTGTTTTAAACATGAAATGGTGAGGGGTGGGGTGGGGGCTGGAATCAATAAGAGCCATTACCTCTCTTCTCTAATGATGCAGCCACCCCCTCCTCTCGTCTCTACGCACACCGCCCCTTGTCTTAGCCCATTTCTACTCGCTATCAGATATCGGATGGGAGGAGGTTATGAATTATCGAATCCCAAGGGCAATGTGCCTCGCCGCCAATTACCCAGTGAAAAATGACCCCATCTTAGATGTAAGTGTGTGTGTGTGTGTGTGTTTGCACGCAGATGTGTAGGTATGAGGTGGGAGGAGAGTGTGACGCGGACTGGCTGGTGTCACAGTTGTGGACAGCTTTCTCTTGTTTGTCTCTACTGTATGTGCACATAACCACGCATCTGCAGACTGTGACTGAGAACAGACTTTTTTTCCTTATTCTAATTTTTGTGTGAGGCTACGCTAATTTATGTCATCACACATTAAGGACAACCTTTTAGCTTTTTTTAAACTAATCATCTTTTTATTAAACACCATTTTAGCAGATTAGAGACATTATACCATAGCAATACCATTACAACACGACTATTAAGGCAGCAACATTTATTAATAGGAATTCATTTCTATTAACTCAGTTTACAGTTTACTTTTCATTTTGCAGTTCTGCACTTTAAGTCGTTAAAACAATTTGTAATAATTTTTCTTTAAAATATTTTAAAAATGAGCAGTGGCTGTCAGTTAGTCAAAACTGCCTCCAAGGAAAGTTGCATTTGTGGAGAAGGAAACTGAAGAAAATGAGAAGAAAATAATACAATTTCCATACAAATTGTGTTCTGAGAGCAATTTCTGCTTCATATCCAGCGTCAAAAGTCAAAACCCATGTCTGAACCAAAATACCATTGATTTTTGACCCTTCGAGTTCTTCATGTGCCCAATCATACCTGTATTTGTAACATTTAGTTGCAAATTATTCAGCTTCTGTGAAAAACATGTTCATAACCAGCAAACGTACAAATTATGTCCTGGCACTGTAGGAAGGATGCAAATAGGAAGTCAACTGTCAGTACTAAGATAGGTGACTCGAAAGCTCAGGTCATTTTGGACATACGTAGTTCCTTGGTTTAATTTATGGCTATTTTTTTTTCTTTTTTTTTTTTTGGAGGGCTGGGGGTTGCTCAAAGCAGTGTTAATGCAAGACATTTGACCAAGACACTCTGATTTGACTCCTTAGAGAGTTGTCATCCTAATATTAATTTCTTTTAAATTACTTTTTTCGGTTATGAAAAGATAAAAGTAAATGTTTAGAAAATAAATTGTTTCCAGCAGCCTGACGTTGCCATGACAGTTGAACTCAGTTCCTGTCTCTGAATGGTTTAATCTCTGACACTTATACAGAAGCACTCTGATAAGTATTTTGAAAGGTTCTCTCAACTCAACAAATTTAAGCTCAGCTTTACTGTTATTCTTCATACCATCGACTTGCAAAATATACTGCTCTAATTAATGTTTTAACAATTTAGTCATCATTTTGAAATACATTCATTTAGGCAGAGACATCCATGTGCATCTTTAAAAGACAGAAACCAGATTTTTTTTGGAGAAATGAACTTAATCTTCTTTAAGTTCAGTGACTCAAGATCAACACAACAAATGAAAAGATGGTGAAAAACACTAATGGCCTCATGTCTGTCATTTGATTTCTTCAAATGATTTTACCACTTCATGAAAACCTTTCAGTCAAGGTAAAATACATAGAGCCAGAATTCTTACTCTGTCACTAAAAAAAAGAAATAAAGGGAAGATGAAACTACTGTATTGTGTTAGTCTTTAGTTTCCGTTCCCATAGAATCCCTCTGCTCTTGCAGTTGTCCACTTTGCATCCTCGTCTGTGTCTGGATTGTGTTGAGTTGTTTCGTCGATACATCTGTTATCACATCCCCCAATAACAGAATTATGTTACTTTTTTTGTGCTGTCTCTGTACATACACAGTCAAACACACACACACTGAACACACAATGAGATTATCAGCAGTCTCAAGTGTATCTTTTCTGTCCATTTAGCTGGTTCTATGTGGGAAAGTGCTTGGCGCTGAAATACAGCACTTTGAGCTCTGATTGAATTACACTGATGGGAGCATCAATTACAGCACATGGAACCAGAGAAAAATTTTAACCAAGCACCTCAGATCGCTTTGTAATGTGTGGTGCTCTGATAGGGTGCCAAAATAATAGCCTCAGCAGATAGTGAATGTGAAGGCACCAACAGGGATTTTATTTATCTCAAGATGCTACAACTTGGAATTTTATTCATAACAAGCTCAGTCTCTCAACTATTTTTTAAGCCGTGTTTTTCTTCCCAAGATCCACTGTGTATTCTTGAAATTCTTTTTCAAAGAAACCAAACAAAATCACAAAATATCAGAATGTTTTTGTCCCTGCTGATTGCCAAATTGTGACATCAGGTCTTGCTCCAATGAGGCCTTTTCTTTACCCACTTTATTTGTAGCATATTTGTGTAGTCTTGATAATGGGATGGTTCACTTTAGTTATTAACTGACAACTGAAGTAATTGGATAGGATCTCCTTTTCTTCTGCTTCTCATTCTTCTTTTTTCCTTCAAAAACAAGAAACAAACCTGGCTTCTTCAAGCCTTCTATGTACGCAGATTTATTTAAGAAGTAAAGCTTGTAGTGATGGTGGTTGGTATCAGTGGAAGGAGTCACTTGATGGCTCTCTCATTTCTATATTGGGGACACCAGGACACAGGCATGGGCCAGTCAAGCTTAGTACTACTCATAAAATGAAGCACAAATGTGTTATTTTGATTTTGATTTAGTTATTTTGATTTCTTCTGCTTGCCTTTTTTGTTGTTGTTGTTGTTGTTTTCTTTTTTGGAATGGCAGTGGTTCCAGATATTCACTGATTTATTGTTATTTGCATTGGCTTACTTACTGTTTGCCACACCAATGTAACAAACAGGTTTTATCAATTTTCTTTTAGGCGGCTAATCTCACTTACTCTAATTGTTGCACAGTTATAGACTACTATGTCATTTTGGCACATGTAAATTTTACTTAGGTTTACTTGCATTCTATTGTTATCAAGCTTTAGTCAGCTGTCATGTTTGCTAGAAAACTGCCCAGTTTAATGACGTTTGGTATCCTTAAATGCAAGTAATGAAGTTTTTTTTCTTAGAGATGAGAATAAATTGGGATTCTATGTCTCAAAAGCCAGGGTCAGCATGGCAAGGACAGTGTCTTTTGATGTCTTTGGAAGCCCCCCTGTAACACATCACACCTGACCTGTATGCCCCCTCCTCCAAGTGGTGAACACCAATGTCGCTCTTTGAGGCTCAGCCCAGCCGGGTCCTGCAGGTAAAGGTCCAGCCACCAGGTGCTCACTAACAAGCTGCTCTGGAATAGCTGGATGAGGTGACCTCAGAGAGGGACGTCTGGGCTTCCCTGCTCAGGCTGCTGCCCTGTGACCCAAAAGAATAATCATAAGTTGATGGATGGATGGATGGGTGGATGGATGTTGCTCTGTTTTCTGTAATAATTTTCTTTAAAAAGAAGATAAGACAGAGAAAAGAGCAACACCGTTTAAAACAGTTAAAGCATTTAACCTCACATGAGAACACATTACCAGCAGCTATATCTACAGCGCTAATATCCTGTAAAAATTTAGAAAAATAAAATGCCATTGTCATGCAGGCCATGGCCCTCTTTCAAGCCACTAAAAGATGGGAATGTCTGATTGTTCCATGTCTAATTGTTGTTTTTAGGGCTTTCCCTTCTTTGTTGGCTGCCTTATTTACCAGGAATTATTACTTTTCTTATCTTGAATTCTTAGAAACAAAGAAATGCTTTCTTGTACATGTGTGATGTGTGTCTAGGCGGCACACACCCAAGGTTGTTCCCACAACATGTTGTCATTGGAGATTCATTGCCCTAAGCAGCAATGATGCGCTCTCAGCAAGACATGCCAAGCCTGCTGGCTGTAGCCCAAAGTCACAGGCAAGAGAAGAAGGAAAGAGAAACTTGAGCCACAACTCTTGATTTTGTTTACACTGAATAAAACATTAATTTGAATTGAGAGTAATTAGTGAGTGTTCTGACTCTGTTTAGGAATATCAGATTTTTTTTTTTTTTTTTTTACAATTTACTGGAATGTACAAGCATCGTGAACATGCTCAGCACAGAAGAGTCAGTAGTAAAATGGTTCATCTTCTAAAAAAACGGTTCTTTCTAAGGTCAACTATTGGGATTCAATTGAATAATCTTTTGGTTAATTTAAAATTTACTTTTTTTATTGTTTTACCAAATACTACACTTAGGATTGAAACCCATATTTTCAGATTTTTGCCACTTTATACCTACATTGTTTAACAGTTAGTGCACTGAGGCCATGTGGCTTATTTGTGCAAGTTTCAACCCCAGAAAATGTGTTTCAGGCGATCATGCTGGATTAATTAACATTGCTTGTCTCAGCAGAATTAACCAAACTTTGTAGAAGAAATTCAGAGTACAGTGGCTAAGGCCACTTTGAAGTTTAACATCAGAGACTTTGGCATCCTGCAAAATGGATGGGCATTTGACAGGAAAGTTAATGGTTTTAATTCCAGAGATTCTGTCGAAATTAGGACTCCGGAACAAAATGTAAAATAATTCTTCTCTGTCTACAGCTGCACATGTGGACGGTGTGTTGTGCAACAGTCAACAGCTGCGTATGGATGTGCATGTGTGCATATGGCACGCAGTGATACGCACAAACCAAGAGCAGAAAGATGAATCAATTTCAGAGGAAACTGGGCAGAAAGTGATTCATGCAGAACATTAGGACCTCAGTTAAAATTAGAATCAATACAGAATATGCAGTAATACAGGTCAGACTGTTCTCATATTTAATATCAGATATTGAAAAAAATTGCATGTTCAAAACAGACATTTCATACAATAAAGAGAGGAGAAATGTATTATAAAGACAGAAACTATCCTGTACAGGATCTAGACATCTGGGAGACATTAATGCTGCATTATATGTGGGGATTTTGATGTAAAATTAATAACAAAGGCACTATGTTTTTATGAAACGCATTTTGAACAACACCCCTCATATCCTCAAAATCAGTATTTGAGACAGACTGTAGGTATTTTAACTGTAAATCATTTTCTACCCCCCCCTCCCCCCAGCAAAGTTAAAACTTGGATTTATGTCTTTTGTCACACAAAATTATTAGCATAAGCAGAGCTCATCACATCATTACTGAAGAGAAAAGAAGTGTCCAAATTTTCACATGAAGGATCCAGACACATTTTTTGCAAGCTCGCATAAAGCTCCTTCTTAGGAGCTTAACCTCTTCATGGTTTTTTCTCTTTCATCACCGAGTCATCTAGACCAAGCATCGTGAAATAAAGAAGTATTGTCACCCTGTTTGTTTGTTTATAATAGATTAATTGTTGGGGGGCAGGGGGGAGGTGCATAAACACATCACTCTTTGCACATCCATGTAATTTCTGAAAGTAAACCACAGCAATAACAGCACACACTTACATGGAGCGTTAAGAAAGCAGAGGAACAAGGGACCTTTTACATGCCTTCATTTGACACCATCAGCGTGCACGCACGTGCCAGTCAAGCGCACGACAGCCCCGGTTTGATCACGGGCTCTGAAACACGCCCTCCTGTGGCCTCGTCGGGAACTTACCGGAGTCGCTCCTACGCGTGAGTCGTGGAACAGAGATAATAGTGGGTGGACAGTTTAGGGAAAACTGCGCATAAGAGACCGTTTATGTCCACAGAAGACTTATCTGTCACCAATAATCGTCCTGCACAGAGGGAGGTCGTTTACAGAGTTTGTATCTATGAGACTGGAAATAAATAAGTAAAAACTTTCGGAGCGGCTTTCAGCTCTAATTGGCACTAGTTGTTGCTGGAACCGCAGCTGGAAAACACATCTGAGCAAAACAGGGACAAGCAGAAAAAAAAGCCAGCGCTCTTTTAGGAGTTAACCTCTGGTATGCTGTTGCCCCTCAACAAAAAACTACTTTCAGAGTGACTGTGAGTGGACAGACGCAGGGGGGTGCCGCGGTGGTCTTATGACAACCTGTTCGTGTGGAGCCGAGAGGCGTGAGCGCATCTCTGTGGAAGCCTCTGTCCTCTCTCTCCTCCCTGTCTCCATCCCTCTCTCCTCCCTCTCTCTCCTCGCAGACAGGGGCGGTCGTTCTCAGTCCGTGCACATTCCACTCGGCCAGCATCTCCCGCAGCCCACAGACACAGCGCTGATTGACCAAGCGGAGGGCCGCGCGTGATTTACAGACGCTTCACTTAGGACGCGACCGTCCACGACCAAACAGGGAGAGCCAGTTGAGCCATCTAAAAACAACAAAAACGCTTTTCATACTGAATAATCAACAAAAAGAGGGGCGATCAGGGGGAGATGTGGGATTTTTTCCCCCTCAAGAAGTACACTTCCGTGAGTTTTTTTTCTTTTTTTTTCTCAAAGGGTGAAGTGGTTTTGTTTTCATCTTTAGGGACTCGGTGGAATCGAGCCGCTTCTTTGTGCTCATAATAAAAGTTTAAGAGGGAATCTTTTCATAGGTCTAGGAGCTCGCCAAACTCCGAGTTATAGGCTGCTCTCTGGGATTTGTTGAGCATCCTATTGGACGCCCCCCCAGGAAGAGGATATATAACTTTTCAACTGGTGTTTCTTGGAGAAGCGCGGAGAGCGGAGGGATTGTCGTCGCTCAGCCGGGGGAGTGCGCGCAGCGCTGGGCAGCTCACTGACCCACAGGACGGCACCTTCGGAGACAAGGTAGAGCCCAGACGCAGATTTTTTGTCAAGGTTACACGATTTATCTTTTTTACTTTCCATATTTAAGCGCCTAATTAAAAATTTAACGGACCCCACATATTTACTCAGCAACATCAAAGTTGATCTTCTTGTCGGTTTAAGTAAGGTTTGAGTCCCGCTTTACATCCCTCACAATTATTTCTTTCTTTATTTTTGTCAGAGGGGATTTCAACTACCCGGGTATATACTAAAAATCTGCGTTCACGTTAAGTCACCTGCATCATGTTGATAAGTAAACCACGGCGCGCTTTATAACGCAACCTGTCGGTGCAGCCGCCTCGTGCCACAAACGTGGGTGCCACACGTCGGAGGAAATCCTCCTGTTCAGCCAGGGGACCCACACAAGAGGGTCCATTATCTCCGGACTCCAGCTGCTTTTAGTTCATCTCCCACAAGTTAAAAACCATGAAAAAAAATGTCCTTGGAAAAATAAAGTAAAAATAATAAAAAGGAAAAATAAAAGTGGATTGGATTTTTATTATTAGGGGCTCCACCTGTCACCTCTCTTTAGGTGGTTGCCTGCAGCAGTAACTACCGGAAGGCGTAATTGTGGGTGTTTAGGGGTCTCAGATGCGCGATGACCCCACTTGTTGTAGTTAATCCCCCGTGAACAACGCTGTCTAATCCCCAGTTTGTTTCCGACCTGACTACACCTGTCCTGTCTGGACACGACGGGACATTTAGTCGCGCCGAAGAGCAGACCTCCACAATCCTGTCAATCTCCAATTTTCTAACACACTACACGGCTTGTAAGCTTTGTATAATCCTCGACGTCGTGATTGAATTACCCGCCCTTTAAAATTGAATGAAGCGATGCAGGCGTTGCGGCAGAAGGGAAATTGCTTTGTGGTATTATTTTCAAGGTTTGAGAGATTTTAGGAGATAAAGGTGGACATGGAAAAAAGAAAGTAGGCCTACATGTTTTACCTTCTTTTTCTTCTTTTTTTAAATATCAAAGGCTCAGCAGTCTGTTCTTGTTTCAAACTCATTTACAGGCATTTCTCTGGCAGGTTATGAGGGAACAGAGCTGAACATGGAGCTTTTCTGGATTTTGATTTTCTCCAGTGTCTATCATCCTCTTGTCCGGGGCCAAGGAGTTTACGGTAAGACTGATTCACTCAGTCATTCCTGTCACAACATCAATAAGTACTTCATAAGTCCAGACTGGCTGAGCTCTGTTGGGTCACTGATGAGAATTGTTCAATTGTTCAATTTTAACTCAATTAAGGCCTTCCCTGTGATCCCTAGGCTATATTGTCTGCCTGTCAGTCCACAGGATCTGCAATACAATAACTGACTTTCAAGCTGCAAGAATAGCTTGAGATATATGGACAGCAAATTATCTTTAAAGAGAGGTATTTCATAGAAGGAAATAGCTGAGAAAACATCCAACAATGTATGGTGAAGGGGAGAAACACATTCTATGAAGCCGGTTTCAATGTATTTTTGGCAGAAATGTGCGTAGTTGAAATATGTTAGTGGTTTGTGACTCAAAGTGTAATTACAAGTGTAATACAGTTGCAAGCTGTTACGGTAGAACTCAACAATGGTCAGATTTTGGCTTAAAATTGGGCATTTTTATTCAGCCCTATACACATAGTTTTCTTTTTTCAGGTTGAATCAGAGGGTAAGTGTGACAGAGATCTCTGAGCTGTGCCTGCCTCTGTCACGTTAAACAGAATAGTCACTTTGTGCTTTTGAGGATAAGATTTGTACCCTCAGAAAACTACAGTTTCACTGGATCACAGAGTCGGTTTCTCCAGATTCATGCGCCTGGCCAGACAGGCATCTTCCTGTCCCTTCGGGCAAGGCAAACACACAAACTGATCTGTCAGCTTTGATACTTTGATTTTGACAATCCGAGGCATGTGGCAGCCATTGAAAATAGGCTCTGTTTAGTCATAGTTGCTCTGCGCAGAGTGTGGTTGTCATACGCAATCCTGCAGCCACCGTCACACTGAGAATTGCTGACAGTCTGTCATTTGCTGAGGCATATAGGCTTGTGTAAAAGCCCTTACTAACTAATCAGGCTTGTACTACTCTGATATTTCACACTGCTGCTGACATGTCACCATGAGTGTAAATGATAACCAACTTACACGGACAGTTCTCGGGTCCTTTCTTAGTTTAATGTGCTGTAAGTTGCTTAACCTCCAGTTAAAGGATTATGTTGATGTCTCAGTCTGCAGTGGCAAAGTGTTTAATTCAGAACCTGATGATACTTTTGCCATCCTCAGCTGCAGACAGGGGACAGCTTTTAGTACAGTGGCAAATGAAATCTCCAAATTTCTTTTGCCAGTCAGTTTCTATGGAAAATGTGACTTTTCTGACATTTTGTCCTGCATCAGAGCCACATCTGCAGGTTCACATTGTGCTTTCTCATTCTCATGTATTTTCCTATAATAGTTGCATCAAGCAGTTTTGAGTTCGTTTCAGGGTATTGCACTGATTGCCATGAAGCATGTGTGCCTCGGGGGTGTTGTCACAAATATGCAGCGAGTCAAGTCAGAGACACACTGAGCGCCAGTTGTAAAGGCTGTTTGATTGGATGATTGCCCTATGTGCAACTGTAGCCTTTCAGTCACAGCTGAGGAGAGCGAAGACCCATGCTCAAGGGGAAATGTAGGCTATCCGCCAGCTTTGGCAGGCATATATGCTCCCAGGTGGAGCACGTGGAGATGGTAGTACTCAGTTATGAATACCTATGTAACAACTGTTCCTTGCAGGTAAATTATCATCGCTAAAAAGAGCTGTTCAGAGTGAGGAAGCTGTCGCACAGTTTGAACAGCTGCAGTAAAATAACAGGAGTTGGGAGGAGCGGGAAGAGAGCCAACAAGTTTGGCATGTTGTATGCAGATAAGCATAAAGTGGTTTCCATCACTTTGGAATTGTTTAGCACTTCCTCTAGCAGACAGATGCGACTCACTGTCCGCCGGGAGCCGAACGGGGAAGTGTGCCTGATTGATGTCGGCAGTTTGGATGGCTGTGAGGTTCATTTACTGTAGCCTTCTCTGGGGTGTGTTTGGATGGGTGTGTTTTCGTCAGCCCATGTCTGTGTGAATCTGCAAGTGCAGGTGTTTGTGTAGCAGAGTGTGCTAAGTGAGCTTTCCCATTAACCTGTGAGAGTGTGTCTGTGTGTGTGTGTGTTTGTGTGTGTGTGTGTGTGAGCGAGTGGGACATGTGTTTCTGCGGCAGACACACTTTTCTTCCATTCGCAAGACTTTGCTGGCTCAGCAGGGACTTGTGGATCGGTCACTGTTTCTGTTGCAGCAGTTTAGTATTGATTGGACTTTTGTGAATTCTGATAGGCTGTCAAAAAGCTTACAGCACCTCACTTTCAGTTTGCAAATGGTGAGACACAGAGGAAGTGTGATGCTGTGTTTCAAGGGGAAGAAGCACACCAGATGTTTGATAACAGCGAGCTTTGTTAAGTCTAATAACATCATCTATAATATGTCTTGTTTACTGGAGTCCTCTCCTTTATGCTGCTCAGTTTTCTCCTTGGGAATGAGGTTTTAATCACCCCAGTGTACATACTGAGAAATCTGAATATACTGTGATCTATAGAAACTACAAGCATAATGCGGAATCCACATTCATACTTGAGGATAAAGGAAGGTTCAGAAAATTCAGTCTCACAGGATGTTCCCCTTAAGCTCAGCGACTCAACAGAGACAGAGTGTACCAGAAAAAGTGTCTCTCCATCTTTGTGGCACTGCGTCACATCACACTATGTGAGCCAGCAGAGTTCACAGAGACACCAAATTATTGATTGCTTGACAAAGTCACACAGAACCATTAGCTGGTGCTGTAAATGGAATCCAGACTGCATAAGTCTGCAAGATGATGCTTCATTATGTGCTTGTTAACAGGAAATTTAATGACCTTAAATCAATGATTTTGCTCAAGAGTATTTTCTTGTTCTGTTTTTTTTTTTTTTTTTTTTTAAGATTTTAGTAAAACCCTTGCAGCAGAAGAGGCGAGGCCTTGCTCCCGGCCATAGAACAAAGCTTGACGAGAGATGCAGAAAGTGAAAAAGTTTAATGCCCCTAAACTTAATAACACTTTGAAGATACTGCCCAAGGAAGAAGGAAAGTCTTGGAATACATTTCTCAGTTTTTTTATTTGCAGTGTTTCTCTGTCTGTGTGCATCTTATTATGGAGCTTTACCCACTGCAGTCAGTGATGAGGCGTGAGTACATTTACTCAAGTACCAAGTAGATGCTGGAACTACTTTACATGAGTATTTACTTGAAGAGCACTAACCTGATGTCAGACGTAATATCACCTCATTAAAGTCTCTTTTTACCGTTCATCTGATATCGCCTCTGCTCTTATTGATTCCTCTTCAGGAGAGGGTTTGATTTTGTTAAACTAATTTGAAGAGACCAACATATTTGTCTGAATTAGACCCAGTCTTTAGACTTGTGCATCAGTTGAGTCAGCATACCTGGAGGGAAATAAAGACCCCTGTTGTTCAGTTGGCACACCCCAACAATGCAGAAAATACAGTGACTCATGTCTTTTTAAAATATCACATATTTTCTTCATACCAGCATTATTCCTGCTGTGGCATCCATTTAATCAGTTGCCTTATTTTTTCAGCTGATAAACCACACATTTGCTTCACAGAAGCTGACAAAGTTATCAGTTTGAGAGGGTGGATGGAGTCAAAGGTCTGGATATGGGACTGTCCATCCGCTCATCCATCTGTCCATCATCCTTACCTGCTTCTTCCTGTTCAGGGTCACAGGAGTCTCCTGTCACTGTCTTCAGGCAAAAAGAGTGTGTTTTTCTCCATTTATCTCAAATGTCCTTTATAAATGGTTATTTTTGTTGGTTGAGATTTTTATATGGTATTTAATCAACCATATAAAAAATCTCAACCTTTCTGGCTTTTCTTTTTAGTTTAAATGAGACAAAAGAAATCACACACACCCAAAAGATAGTAAAAACATAAAGACTTGCTCAGCTTTTTCAGCTACTGAGTTCAAAATTTTACAAATAATAGTTATGATCCAATAATATATTTTAAAATGAGGATTTCCCCTTGGGCACTTTACTTTTAGTACTTTGAGTGTATGTCTGGACTCCTATTTTGTTTTGTAATATGAATTTGAGTTTTTTTTTCTACATTCTGTAGTATCTATATCACAGACCTGACTGCTTCATCCACCTTGGCTGCAGTCACATGGCTTTAATGCTGGTGACCTAGAAAGGGATCATTCCAGGTCTAAGCAGCGTGGCCACCAGCTCCCCTGTGACTTCAACACTTCCTCTCCTCACATCAGCATTTTTTGTTTGTGTCTCTTTCATGTCTCTTGCTGCCTAGTTTATTTGGGATGCTGAATATTGCCCTTTTCTAATAAGCATCCATAATTTATTGTTGGCTCTGAGGCAAGGGGGGAGGAGAGAAGAGGGTAGGGCAGACAGTGATAAGAAGAGACTGAAGCATTAAGCTAGAGATGATGATAATCTCTCACCTCCCACGTTCCAACACCCACCGTTCTCCTCCTACTCGTTGCCTCTTTGCTCCGTTTTTCTGCGCGCCGCATGTGTGTATGTTCAACGTTTTCGCAGGTGTACTCTGAGGAGCGTGTGCGTGCATACACAATGTGCCTGGGTAAACAGACTTGTTTCCTCACAACATGAGTAATGCAAGTGCATGTACACACACACATAAACAGACACACACATGCACACACTCACATTCCAGATGGCATCCACTCAACATGAATGTGATCAGTAATATCAACAAATGCCGAGTGACCTTTTATCTGTATTACCTTTTAATTAAAGTCCTTGGAATTTAAGCATTTCTGCCCACACTATAGTCCCAACTAGTCAAACTAAGACAGACAGACAGATAGACAGATACCCCTTTTCACTCCCACCCATCCTCATCTCTTTCTGTATGTCTCCACTCATATGTCATTTTCCATGACATTTCTGCTAAAAGTTTTAGTGCACAAAGTGCTTTAATGATGTCTTCTTAATCTCATGTCTTTTTCTCTCAGGTCTGTTGCGCAAAGGTTTAAAAGCTGATGCCTTATTATTAAAGGGATTGTCCTCTCAAATCAAATTTTAATCATGATCTCAATTCTGGCTCCCAGGAATCATAAAATGAATGTAATCGAGATTAAAAAAAAAAACCATATCTTGCCACATAATTTTTTCCTGACCATCGGTGAGTTATTCTTTCCTTTTTGTTTGTAGCTGATAGAAATATTGATTTCTTTTAAGTAATATCAAGGTCATGCTGGTGTTTCTGACCAAAAGTGTTTACGAGATTATTTCTTATAGTTCTACCAGCATCTCCTTTGTTGGCCTCAATCATTTTAATTTAGTCAGCAATTTTATTCAATCTGGAATTTAATTTTGGCAGGAAAATTTCAACATCCTTATGTTAAGGTGGACAAATGCATCCTACTTCAAAAGGCAGTGGATAACTGTTTTAAATAATCTTAATCAGCAAAAAGTTGGTGATTATTTCTTTTTATTTCTATAATCAAATAGCCTGTCAGTGAAATAAAAAAAATACCTACAGTTACTCAGTTGCACATGCAAACATACACAGAAACATCTGCTCACCTTATTAACACACACCTGAACGCTTCAGACCATCAAACTGTAAAAACACCTGCTTTTATAGAAGTCTGCACACCTGCTGATGATCAGTCATCAAGGTCTGATCATTAGCAGCTGCTAGTTGAAATGTAACCGCTTAAATCTAATGAAAGCAGTCAAGAGGTACTTAGTATTGGCTAAATCTGTCTGTGGTTATATTTGACTAATAAGCCCCACTTAGACCATATAATTATGTTTTTACCAAAAAAAATTTAAAAAAGGATGCTCTAACTCTTGTGCAAGTGTATGTATACAGCACAGTACAATATCTTGTTTTGATGTTACTCATCATGACTTTTTATTTCCCTACATTTTTGTGTTGGACTCTGTTCCCTTCTTTGTTCTATTTCTTTTGTCTCTGTGACTGGATATTAAAGCCTGGCAGTATTTCTATTAACCCACAGGTCAGCAGATGAGCTATAGGCATATTGCCACTGTGATGTTTTGACGCTGGTTTACACTGGACTTGTATCCTGAGGGCAAAGAATAAGAGAGCTAAGACAATGCTTTGGGAGGTATGATTTATCACCTTGCCTCCACAAGACAGACTCTGAGCCTGCAGTGGGCATCAGGAAGAAGGTAGAATTGGGTAGCCATGCCCACAGGGGCTCCCAAGTGAGGGGAGGTGATGATAAACCCAGAGAGCATCTTAGTCCCTTTTACAGTTTGTGTTTTTACCAACAGTTTTGGTTTTAAACAAAAGACTGAGATCAGCAATGACATAGGACATTAGGTCAAACTAAAATTCATCATGAAGTAAGCAGTTTATTTCCTAATGGGAAGACTTACTTCATATTACAGAGTCCCAGAGTTTCACATATCACATCCCAAAGCTGCTCTATTGGATTGAGATCTGGTTACTACGGAGGCCATTTAAGTACAGTGACCTCACTGGCATCTTCAGGAAGACTGTATGAGATAATCTGAGATTTGTGACATGGTGCATTGACATGCTACTTTCTAGCAGAGGGATAGTATTAGAGTTCAGTTGCATCTTTATACTAAATATGAATCTGATAGAACCTTAGCTTAGGATAAAAAATGAAAGGAAACAGTTAGGCTAATAGTCATTTCACATATGTATAAAAACAATGTGTGGGAAAAGGAGTATTGCAGTATTAATTGAACTTCTACTTTTTCTTAGGGCAGTTAATATCCTGGACTTTCAACTAGTTGCCGGGCAACTGCTCCCAGCATGTAATGATGCTGGGGCATTACAAGAGATGGAGCTAGGCGCTCAGCAAGAGGGAGGTGGGGCATTCTGACAAAGTTATTTTAAATTCACAGCTATAAGCTCAGAAGGAGCTTATATAAAATGTACTTGATACTATTCAGTGGTGGAAAAACATTTTGAAATCTTGGTAAAGTGCTAAAGGAACACTAACTTTGAAAATAGACTCAGAACTCAAATTAACAACACAATGTGTTGTTCAACCAAAGGTTCGGACCTTGAAATTATTTAGAAAGTTTTGCATTAAATCTAGAAAAATGGTTATCAAAAGACTTTACATAAATAACTCTATCAGCTCAACTTGTATAATGGCAAGATAAAGTATGTCACCCTCTTAAAAATAACTAGTTTTCTGCATTAATTTGCCATAAAATCTGTATCTTCATCTAAGTCAAAAGAACAGACTAACACGATGTGCTTAAGCTGATAACACAGGCAGCTACAATTTCTCTTGTTTTTAATGATAAAGCTCATTAATTATTGAGAGTGCTGAAGAAAGAGCAGGTGAAGTAAAAAGCCGGTTGAACCTCTTGTAGGAATGACCCTGACCTTCTTTCTGTGTTTTCTTGCTACCAACTTATGTCAGTGTGTATGGCACTGGTCTGTTTCATGCTCTTTTACAGACACAAAAGCCATAAATCATCAATGAATTTTGCTTGATACTTTTTTTCCTCACCTATTGATTAACACAAGTAACAGCAAAACAGCAGTAATTAAACCAACAGAAAACATTAACAATGTATATATAAACTAATTATTGATAAAAACTATAAGGATGTGTTGAGGCAATTAAATGAAAAACACATGGTTTATGTTTTGGAAAATCTTTCAAATTGGTAAGATTTGACAGAACACTGGAGGTAGGTTAAGCAAGCAGCTTCAGTAGCTCTGGATCTAGACCTGCAGAACTTTCAGGAGAAGAATTTGATCATTGCTCTTTCCAGAAATGCTTCAGCTCAGACACATTTGCTGGATGTCGGCTGTTAACAGCTCTCTGAAGATCATTCCACAGCATCTCTTCGGGGTTAAGGATTGGACTCATGACTGGGCCACTCCAAAAGGTGGATTTTATTTTACTGAATCTGTTCTGTAGTAGAGTTACTTTATTGGTTCAGTTCAGGTGCAAACAAATCTTTTACAAAATGTGAAGCCTATTATAGTGTGTTAAATATTGGAATAATGGGATTTGAATGTGCCAGATGCCAAATGTAGATTTTTTTGGGGTGAAAGTGTTCTCCGGGGAGGGGATGCTCTCAGACCTCCCTAGCTGCATACTTTTCCGACTGGCCGGCTACTTTGTATCCTTGTGGACAGCCCTGCTGAAGAAAATCCTGTATTGATTTTCTGTCTAGTGTTTGCCAACAGAATAATATGTGCATTTTATAAGACGCAAAAAGGCAAATGTTAGTATTTTGGACTTTGTGATGTTTTTGTTTTTCTGTCAATCTTAAGTGTAAAAGCTCTTTTGTGATTCACACTGTTGACCAGCTTGAACCACCATTGACTGTGGTGAGAATGGAGAAATAAATACAGGCTGACAAACAGTTTTATTATTTATGGTTTCATGTAAAAGTTCATTTTTGTATTCCAAGTAAAACAAAATCAAAGTGGGAATTCTGATGAGAAAGAGTGAAATGTGACATGCAGGATCTGTCAGCGCTGAATTGCTTGTTTGTTTTTCTTTTTTTTTTTTTTTAATTTCTTCTGAGAATTCCCCATGCAAGCCTTCTCCTATCTGTTCATTTAGTTTTTTTCCCCCGTTCTTGGATCTTGCTTTCTCTTTGAGAGATAATGCTTTTGTTACTGCAAATCACACACTTGCTCAGTCAGTCACACAAAGGTCCACACACAGTTTTCACATGCAGACATGAATGCATGCATGGAAACATCTGTCACCACCCTCCACTCACCTTTTACTCAATTTACTACTCAGCTCTCTGACCAGCTCTCTTTTCATATTAGGATGCTAGTGTCAAACACGCACGCTCCTCTCTTCGGATCAGGCTGGTCCAGAGTCTAACAGGACAATGTGGGTTGGAAAAAACTGTCACCAAAACTTCACTTCTTCTCTCTGTACTCCTGTCACTCTGTCAGACATTATCAAGCACCTCTTACAGGCTCTGCTTCAGGAGGGAACACATTTATGTCTGTGTGTTTTTGTGAAGACATTTTTGAATAAGCGGCGCAACTTAGTTGTTTCAATCAAACCTGAAATATATTAATGAATTGAATTGTGTGTTTTTGACACATGGTTGTATGTCTGTGTGTACAGGAGCTGAGTTGTGTGGCTTTAAAGTCAGGGATTAAGGTCCGTGTTTGTGAGTAAGTGAAAATGTGTGCAAGCTGTGCATTTTCATGCATGGACGTGAGAGGGAGGGCGCATTTGGCATCTAACTTATTCATGAAGGCGACAGGACGTTTGTGAACTGTGGTGAGAACATGGCTTACATCAGAGATCGTCTGCCTCTTGCATGTCACTCTCTTTCTTCTTCTCTCAGTTTTCTTTTGTCTTCAGCACCTATCTCTTTCATCTGTGTTTGTATTTTGAACATGTTTTTGGAGTGCTCACAGTTTTTGTTTGTGGAAAAATGATGCAGCGACTATTTTTTTGCGTGTTGCTCTCAGTATTGCAGAGCTGTTTTTTAAAAAAAATTTTTACACTTGTTTCAAACATACACTCACTGCCTATGTCATTAGTCACACCGTGCTATCAGATTGGGCACAATTTTGCTTTTAAAGGATGGAGCAGCTTTATAACAGCTTTCAGCATCCAAATGTTGCGGGAGAAATACACACTCATCAGACCAATATTTTTCTAAACATCTTTTTTTCTAGTTTTGCTCTTCTTGCCTTGTCTAATTTTTTTTCCTCTGTTTCCTGACACCTGCTGTGGTCAACACCTGCTGCTATAGCCTTCCTGCTTCAAGGTTTGATGCACTGTGTGTCCAGAGATGGTCTTTTGCATACCTTTGTCGTAACAAGTTGTATATATTTGAATTACTGTTGCCTTTCTCTTATCAAGACCCAGCTTGAATATTCTTATTGAATTCCTCCCATCAGTAAGCCGTTTTCACCTAGAGAGCTGCTGCTAGAGACTGTCTCTTTTTTCCACTGTTCCCTATAAACTCTAGAGGAAGTTGTGTCTAAAAATCTCAGTAGATCAGCAGTTTCTGGAAAAACTCAGAGCAGCCCATTTGGCACCAACAACCATGTCCCATTCAAAGTCACTTTAATCACCTTTCTTCCCCCATTCTGATGCTGGGTTTCAACTTCAGCAAGTTGTTTTGACTGTGTCTATTGGCCTAAAGGCATTGAGCTGCTGCCATATGATTGGCTGCTTTAGCAAGCAGTTGAACAAGTGTAGCTTGTCAAAGAATATGGGTCATAGACAAACAACTCTGTTGCAAGTTAAATTGGTGCTTGAGTTGGTCTTCTACTTTACTGGAGAAAAATGAGCACTTATGGCTATGAAAAATGTATTTCAAAACCAACCGTTTTCCTCCGAAGATGATATATTTGTAAAAAGCCTTCATAATGTCAGGCGGTATTTTGAACATTTTAAATGTCAATACAACAGAAAACAACTATTTCATGTGTTTAGAGACAGCAAAATAATACTGCTCTCACCAGACAGCACAGTTACTCTCCCTCTGTGTGTCCTGTAATTCAGACTCTGGTGTACAGTACTGTCAAAGTTAGTCCGGTAACTGTGCTCATCAGGAAACAAGAGTCCCTGTCTTCTAGCACAGAGTGAGGGAATTTCCTGGTTTTCCTCCTCTGAATAAATCCTTACTTGACTTAACAAATCACTTATTTCCATTAATGGGTGGCAGAATGTCTATGATTTAGTTTATTGTTATTACATAATACTTTTCTTGGGTAGAATTGGCATACTGTTAGAAAGTTGATGTTAATTTTCTCTGGGAGATTAAATATATTTATTATAAATGTTGACCTGCACTCAAAAGGGCAGTGGGATCTGTTGAGTCTGTCAGACCTTCACACATCTATATCTGTCACCTTACAAAAAAAACTGTAAGTGACATAAAGAGCTAACCATAAAACAATGCAGTTACTTCAGAAGGGGTAGGAAAAACACTGTCTGTTAAGACCACACTATTCCAGGATTTTTCTGCCACATATTTTCTGCATGCCCTTGTGGTACTTCTGAAAAGCCCCCCCAAAACAACAAAACAACCACAACTGCTGGAGCCTGGCCATGTCTAACTAAATTTTCTGACAGCTAGAGGGGATCAACACTGGAATCTATCTTGTGCTCCGACTCACATCGGGCCTCAATAATTCAGCTATGCGTGCTGCTTGGAGAGCTTGCCCTCTCCCTCCTCCATTCACTCAGTGTCTCTAACTTTTCTTCCCTCACTGTCAAACTTACCTCTTCTCCCTCCCCTACATATGGTGATTTTAGTCAAAAGTCTCTGACACTCAAAAAGTTTTAAATTTAGCTTTTTGCTCTCACCCTTTCACATCTTTTTTTCTGCCCATCTGAGCTGGCTCGGAGGAGAAATGGGTATAATGTGTTGGATGTGTTGAAAGTTGCTGCGTTCTCAGTGTAGCAATTTACCTGCCACCAGCCACACATCCTGCTCCTCTCTCCTCATCCCCCATTCTGTCTCTACCCATCTACTAAACTTTCACCTGTCAACAAAGATGTTCCTGTCATTTTTCCTCTCTTCAACATCTTCTCATCTTTCACCCGAATCTCTTTTCCTTCCCAGCCGTCAGTGTCCCTTAGCATGTCCAATAAATTTTACTCAGTCACTCCTTTCCATACTTTTAACATTCTAATTCTCTCCATTTATCCTAACCTTTTCAGAAGATTCAACCCTTTAATGCCCCTCATCTCTTCCTTGCCTGCTCCCTGTTGTTTTCCTCACAATCCTTCTCTCGCTTTATATCCAGCATCCCTCTCCTCAAAAGCCCTGTCATCTTCTCACTACGAGCCACCAATTTGGTGGCAAGCATCTGCCCAACTCTCCACTTACCACATATACAGAACATAGCACATGCTGTCATTGGAAGCTGCAGAAAGGCAACTAGAAACAGGGTGGAAAGCTGACACCTGGGATCGAGGAGACAGTCACAATCAAACTAAATGAGACTGGAGGTGCATCATTTGGATGTTTTTTCAGTGCTCATGCAGGTAAGAAAAAACAAAAACTAGACAATGATAGCCAGCAATGTTTGCCATCAGAAACAAAATTTTTATAAGGCAGTTTGGTTTCTAACTCTTGCATTAGTACATTTAACTTAAGAATATGTAATGTAACATATGAGTCAAAGTATTTTTTGACTTATAAACTCATCCTTTTTTCACTCATACACTCCCACATCTATTCCAAAAAAGCTACGTTCTTCTCAGCTTCACTACTTGTGTTTTTTTATATAAGCTGATTTTATACCAATAAATGAATGCAACATTGACATTTTGGCTTTTGAATAGTTGACACTCCTCTCTTTCTGCAAATCAAAAATCTTAGGCTTTATGTATAAATGTATAAAATACATGAAAACATTCAGTATTTCCAAAAGTTGCTTCATACAATGTTGTTTGAGCCTGACAATTTCAATTTTTGAAAAAAAAAGCAAAAAAAAAAAAAAAAAGCAAGACACTTAAGGTGTATTTTCTGTCTCTAGGTAGCATCTCAAGGCTACATTTTCAAAATACAACAATTGTGACACAACTGTTCAGTGTGCTGGCACCAGATTTGAAAAAGGAGTCAGTTCTTTTGTATTGACCCACTGATACTTGCAGTGTTGTTAGAGCTGCTTTCCTGTTGCAGTCTCTGGTTATTTGGTTAAGCTATACCACTGAACAGTTTGTATTAGTGACAGCCTCCCAATACCACCTTAAGTTTTAAAGTCCAGGCTTGGGTTGATTTATTGATAAAGGTGAGTGAGATGTGAAAACATTAGTCTTCAAAGAATAGAACTCAGTCTGCCTTAATCAGAATCTTTCAACATAGAGGCAATCAAACTCAAGGAAATTCACACTGCAGCAAGACTGGAGAAATTCATTCCTTAGAAGTAGAAAACGAATGAGACTTGCTACTTCCAAATGAATATCTGAGAATATTTTGAATTCAATCTCTATTATGCCTTTGGCTCAGTCAGGATATGTAATACTGAAAAAAATAACATTTTCTTCACAGATTCTTTATTTGTAGAGAAGTATGAAGCGAGATGATGTCTCAGGTAAATTTCCCACTTTCACACACAAAAAAACGCAGACACGTTGTAATAATCTTGTTCACCAGCTGATTTCATGAAAGTACGGCCATAGTTGGAGTACGACTCAGGATGAGGTTATGTGCAGAGCATTTGAGGACAAAAAACATTCTGAAAGAGATCTTTGTTTACATTTTACTTTATGTACATGATGAATTGACTCTATTTCGTTAAAATTCATGACCTCATTTATTTATAATCAGCAACACAAATTAGTGCCAAGCTTGAAAACATCTTGGCAGAGATAATGGAAATGTATTTGAATTTTGACATGGGGAAATGGAATGAAATGAAATGGCATGGGTCTGTCTCACGACAGAAGTGAAAAAAGGACACGTGGCAGAGAAATATTAAGAAAGACAGAGATGTAGAGAGAGTGACATTGAAAGAGGCAGGGCCAAATACAGAGCAGCTAAAAGAAGAAAGCCTTCCATGGAGACAGAGAGGTAGACCGGCAAGGGGTTTCAAAAATGGGAAAGGAACAGAGTGAAAAAAATATATATTTAAAAAAAATCAGTGACACTGTAAGAAGAGGTGGAAATGAGGGTGTGATCTAAAGTGTATTTGCTTTACAAAAATAGTTACCCCCCCCCCCCCCCCAAATAAATAAATAAATAAATAAATAAACTACTTTGTTTCATGTGGTTCCTTTACAAAGCAATGTCTGATTACGAAAGGGATACAGTATAATCACACAAACCTACAAGCAGATTTTGTAGGCACAGCAATAGATGCAAGCAATGAGGCAACTCTTGTTTGTGAAACCTTAATGATTGTAATTAAGTAGGTCATATAGTGGTCATTTTTATCATCTTAGTTTTTGGGTTTAAAGTGTTCAAAATGATTTTGTCGTACTTTAAAGTCATATCAGGAAAATCAACTGTGGCTTTTCCAAGACAGACAAGAGACAAACTAAAAAAGGCGGATGGAGAAATAAAAGTGAAAACACTGCATCATTCATTCGTTGTCAAAAGTAAAAGGTCAAAATTCAAATACAGAGTCAAGTGTATCCATGATTCATTTTAGAAGCACCTTTAGCAGGAATAGCTTGATGTAATCCCTTACTATATGAGATGATCAGTTTCTCACATCCTGATGGAGGATGTTTGACCCGCTCTTCTTTTCAATATTGCTTCAGTTCATTCAGGTTTTTATGAACAGCTCTTTAAAGGTCCCACCACAGAGAAGGAATCCGAAGACCATAAATCAAGATAATAATAAAAATAATAAAACTTAAACTTGGAATTATTTATTATTTTTTGTGAGGTGATTCAGTCCCACTGAACCCTGTCCATATGGAGTAATTATACATTTCAACCAAAATAATAATAATAAAAAAAATCAGTGTAAGTCACTGTCTTTCTACTGCTGAGACTTCTATCAGATTGTCATCATTTCCCTATTCTGCCTCTACACAGGGAAGCTCTCTCGATATATTCTCTGAAAGGAATAATCTTTCTTTGTTTTTTGCCATAGAACATACACCAGAGACCACAAGCGCATGTGGGAGCACAAATGAAACTAGCTTGTCCCTCATAAACCATTTCTCTCTGTTTATTTTTCCTATTCTTTGTTTTTCCAAATCATGATTAGTCACAACAGACTTCAGCCTTGCTGCCCCCTCCCCCCACCCCTTTTTTCAGTTTTCATTCTGTTTTTGTAGTCAAGTCTTCATTCATTTCAACTTCATTCTTCATTCTTCCTTGTTTTTAATCTTTCTCCCTTGCCCTCTCTGTTCTCGCCGGCAGCACCCTACAATGCAAACACAACCTGTTCTGAGGGGAAGTGAATTATTGAAGCTGCTGCTGCCGTTCCCTCTGCGCAGAAGTGGGCGCAGAGGAAGGATGGAGGCAGCGGAGGGAGGCATGAGGGTGGATGAAAGAAATGGAGAGGATAGATTTGTGAGGAGGGGAGGAGAGGGGTTTCAAGGTGCAAAGATGTAGAAAAATCTAATTTTGTTTACGTGGTCCTACCTGTTCGGCAGAGGGAAAAGTGAATGGGTGGTTGGTTGGATGGGCTTGTCATATAGAATTATTGTTGATATTCTGGGGGAGATTTTAGGGAAAGCTGTTCAGTGAGGGGAACTCAGCATAAGAGAGGGATTTTTTTTTTCAGCAGTGATTGAAAACATCCAGGGTTGATGTCATTACAAACTGAGCAGTGTCTATCTTTCTACCAAATACTTTTGCAGTTTGCGTCTTTTGTCCAAATTTGCCCTTTCTCTGGTCACTTCTATCTGTTGTGCACACCCTCTATCTCACTGTCTTTGAACTTCGTGTCAGTCCAGTGAATTTTCCCTCCAACAATCAAAGCATCTGAAACAGAAATCCCTTTAAGTGTCTCCATAGGCCAAACTAATGGCATTCAGGTGGATGGGCAGGAAGGATGCTGCTCTCTTAGCAAGAAAAATGAAGGTCTCAATAAATAGGATTTTTGAAAGTGGAGGGGGGCATGCTTATAATCAGTTCACCTCCATCAGTGTTATAGTGTCCATGTGAAGTCACTAATGTGCATCATGGTTAAGATTAACCACACAGTGGAAGCATGTGCAGTTCATTCACGTAACAGTATTCCCATAACAACATGTTCAGTTTTCTTTCTGCGTAGTCTTGACAGTGAAGGTATAGTCAAGGGAAATGCACTGATGTGACAAGGAGAAATTCTGTGAATCTCTGTGGCTGAAAACCCAGAAAAAGAATGTACAATGGGACAGAACTCTTGATGTGTGGTGGAGAAAATCAAGATAAGCACATTGTTGTGTAACACTATTAATTTAACACTCAGATTGAAGCAATGTTTTAACCACTGAACTGCATTACATTTTTATTTCACACTGTTATTTTGTGTAGATCCTTTCATTCAGACAAAGCAGCTCTTATGCCAAATGGTAAATCAAACATAATAGGTTTCGATGGCACTTTTAACTTTGCCTTGACAGAAAAATATAAAGGTTCCTCTGGCATTTCAGTAATATAAAGTTTTTTTTGTCTTGGTAACTGCAATTAACATATTTCTCAGCTGCCTAAAAAAGAACGCTTCAAAAGCAGAGATCCACCTCAGAGCTCATTAAAAACTTTATAATGACAGAATATGTGCATGCACTTAACAAACTGCATTGTGGGTGGTTGTTGGTCTTATTTGCTAGTGATGGACTAGTATCCAGCTCAAACTGAATCCCACTTATTGTCCAGTGACATCTGGGATTGGCCTAACCCCCCCCTCAATGATCCAATAGGTTTGAAGTGAGTATAGAAGATGAATGAATAAATGCATTGTCTGCTTAATTATTTGTGCACCTCTGCATGGTAAAACAAAACAAAAAAACTCCAGTCACTCTAGTTCGTTCAGGTAGTTTTCTCTTAAGTCATACCTTTCCTTGGTTTAGTTCATGTTTTTACCCTGCTTATATCATCCAGCCACTTTGAGATCTGTTAATGTCCTTGGAAAGTTTCCATGAAACCAGGACACCAGTGAGGACAGTTACAACTTCACACTATTTCTAATTGTTAATCTAATGAAATTTGGTGTTTGTTTTGTGCTTGTGTCGCCCGATGACTGTCAGTGTGAAGACCTTAGCCTTAACCTTCACGGCCATTGTGGTGTCCAAAGATTTAAAGTTTGGCAAGTGCTTGGAAGGACTGCTTGTTTCAAATCGTCCCGGTTTGTCTATAATTTCCCTCAATGTCAGTTTGTAAATTCTCAGAGATTTAATGGCTTTCTAACGTTGTTCTGGATGGATTTTCTTTCATTTTTGTCACAGCATGGTGCTGGTGCAATGCGGGTCAACTTCATCATTATGATGTTTCTGAAAATTGTTGCTTTAAATAAAGATTTGATCGAATGGAGCGTGCACAAATCAAGTCTTGGTGTGTCCAAGTGCACTCTGTTAAATTTGTTGAGAAGAGCCAGCACGCTGATAAGTGTGAGAAACACATACACAGACAGACTTATTAACTTCATTCAAAATACTAAATGCAGCTATATTATGAGAAAAGACGAATCAACACAGTTTGGGAGAGGAAAATAAAATAAAACAACAGCACTGATAACAATATCAGTAATTATTAAACATCATTGATGAAACGTTGCAATAGAAAACCACTGGGCTTCGTGCACTTTCACATCTGTAATTGCTACTTATTGTTTGGCAGTTAGAGCTTTGAATCCATGCCCACGAAAATATGTTTTTTATTGGCGCCAAATTGAATTGAAAATTGTTGATGCTGTATAAATGTGCATCACCATGATATGGGCTCACTGCCAGGATGTTGATAAATGTATTTTGGCTCAGTTTGGGCACATATACCAGACCCTTCAGATGTTTATGAGCTTTTTGGCTTAACTCTCAGCGCTCAGTTGTCGTCCTTGGTCTCAACAAGAAATATTAACCACTCCATTATGAAACAGTGGATGGCTGTGGGTGAGGATAGAGGTAGAATGCATACATTGTGAGAACATTTCTTTTGTTTTTTGATGAATGTATCAGGCACGATTTACGCAACATTTTCGGTTAGGCAGTTTTGAAAACATCATACAAGGGTTCATCCACTCTCAGCAGCTCAGTGAAAAAAATGAATCGCTGCAAATGCTGCTGCAAAACATACTCTCTTATCATAAGCACTCTCGTAGGGAGGTTAGTTCTTCATGATGCCGTCACTCTGAGACGCATTATGATGCCAGTCATGGAGTCAGGGACTGTTGTCTAAGGTATTCATAGGTGTATGTGTCGGTGTGGGTGGACACCTGTATGTTAGGCCAACTTAGAAAGAGAGAGAAAGTGAGTATACTGAACTAAAGGTATGATTCTGCACAAGTATCTAAAGTACTGTACTACGTTGTCCTTTTCTTTCTCCTTCCAAATTTTGTCTGTCCTTTTTTTTTTGCCTGCAATTATCCCCTATGAGTAACACATGAACACATGTTAATATTCACTCAATAACTACTTTTCGTTTACATTAACCTTTAACTTGTCTCAGGTATTTGAACCACAAGGGACTACATCCATGCACACATATGAATACATGTGAACATGCATGGACTTTTACGTGAGTGTGGGTGACTTGTTTTACTAGCATCCCCTCAGCTGTTGTCACAAATACCAGCTGATCCATATGATTGTTTCTCCACGTGAAAATCAATTTTAAACTCAACGTTTATTAATTATTTATACACTGATCATTAATTCATAATTGGGTATTATATATTCACTCATTATTAGATGCCTCCATGTGCACGGTTCATTTAGATTTCATGTAATACGCTCTAGGTGCACTGTTCATTTGTAGCTCATGTCTTCATGTAAAGTTAACTACAGTAATGTGACCTCCATTTTTCAGTTTAATATGCTCCCTAACAGTTTTACAGACGACAGTAACAGTCATTGTGAAGGGCTATCATTCAGCATGTAACACAGCATTATGTTCAATAATGTTTCTTTATTACAATATGTCACACTAGCAACATGGCTTTGTTTATCTGTTCATTATCATAAAGGCTTACATGTAAGTTGCCAGGATTTTTTTTTTCTTTCAGCTTTTTAAAGTTGTAAGGGTTGCCACAGTGGGCCCTCATTTTCTGTTCTGCATATTGATTTGGCTTAGGTTTTTATGTTGGATCCTCTCCCTGACACAACCCTCCCCATTTGTGCGGGCTGTAGAGCAACACTATGAGTTGCTGGGAGAGTGGGGGTAATGTGGGGCTCAGTGTCAGGGACAGTTTGGCACATGACAGGGCCGGGGATTAATCCAGTGACCTTCCAGTTGGAGAAGTATGATAAGTTGCCAGGATGCATATTTTTAAAACTTAAACTGGCTTAACATATTGACTTTTCTTCCAATTTTGTATATTTATTCAAAGTTTATTCAAGTGTACAATTAGAGACAGTATCAGCAGCACCGTCGTGAATCTTGACCGTTAGATAAAATACTTACAAAAGCTTATTATTATTAAAGAAACTTATTCAAGTCCCAAGAGAGGTCAGGAGAGTCATAAAGAAGTTTCTTTTTTTTTTTTTGCTGACAGTAAGGTCAAAAGAGTGTTCACTCCTATAAGAGAGACGAATAGCAGATACATAGTGAATCTGGCAGCAAAGCAAGTGAAATTAGCTGAACAGCACGTGAAAGATCCAAAAATCGTCAAAACTCCATAACTAAAACAAAATGATAAGGGAAAGAAAAAGAACAAAAGAACAGAAAAAAATCATACACAACAAAAACAATAATTAACAACAAAACAAAACAAACATGAGGATCAAGGACACTGAGGTAAAAGGAGCATCTGGCGACTGAAGAGTGAAAACAGAGAATATATAAAGACTGAACTGATGAAAAATTGCACACAGCAGTGGAGCTATAATCTAAACCCAAATAATTTTCTGCTGGTTATTGTTATTGATTTTTTAGGGTACACAGAAATAAAAAAAATAAATAAACAACTGTCAAACCAAGTTAAAGTGGAAATTGCATGCCTTTTCGTGTTTTTGAAGGTTTTTTGAGTGTTGCAACAAGGAATTTTTCCCTTAAGTGTCATTGTGAGCTCAAAAAATAAATAAATAAATAATACAAGGTGTTGCATTTCTATGGAACGTAAACAAGGTGTAAAATTCCACAGTGCAAGACTGTTTTGGGATGTGAACTAAGTGCATTATATCACGAATTGGGGATTCATTGGTCATATTTATAGACTAAAGGGGCTGTGGACCTTCATGCGAAAGATAGTTTCCAGGTATGAGTCAGGATGTCACAGAGTGATTCACACAAGTTAACTTTTTCACTTCAAAGAGTATCAGTATTATTTTTCTTGCGAAACAAGGATTGTGGTCCAAGACATTATTGCAAGTTTGAAACTCTAATTTGGTCTAAAGTGACCCACTCATGTTCCTATCGCCCAAGAAATTATTTTTCCTGTTTTTATAACTTTTATAGTGGTGCCAATGTCCCAAACCAGACAAGAATAAAAATAGGACAAATGATGAGAAGATTACAATTTTATCCATGCCTGCTCAAACAGCAAGTCTTATCAAATCAGATGAAATCCAACTTTATTTATATAGCATTTTTCATACAATAAAATGTAGCACAAACAGTGCTACATTTAACAGTAAAAACTGCTTTAACAGAAAAAAACAAATCAGTCCCACCCTTCCCCCCACCCCCGACCCTGATTACTATCAATAATTAAACAATCAAATGTTAACATAAATAATAACATGGAAAATGTTGCTGGGCACAGAAGAACCAGTGAGGGAACACTATCACACTTCTTTATATTATTTTTTTTGCATATTATTTATGTATAATATTGTTTCTCCAGATTCATCCACTCACATGCTGTTTTTGATGTATTCTTGATTTTTATAGCTTGAGTCTGAGCTTAGAGCATTTTGGGTGCATTTTTTTTTTTTTTTTTTTTTACATTACTATGTTAAAACATATTGGGGTGAAAATAATGTGAAATATAGCATCTTATATCGATTTTACAGTGCAACACAGGGAATCCGATGAAATTATTACTTTTTTCATTTTCGCCAACTATATGAACACAGCTGAGCAAAAGTACTTAGAATTTTCAAAAAGGGTTTGGATTTTTTAAAATTTAACCTCCTCTTCATCGTCGATAAAATATGTTAGAGTTCAAAGTTCAAATCTCATTTCTATGAAGAAAAATGACTGGAAAGCTCTCTATTTTGTGAGGTCTGTGCAATTATAGCTGCTGCCGGTTTCAAAAAAATTGCCTAATAAAATTAATCCTAACTTTAATTAGACAACACCTAAAAAGATGGAAAATGGCACTTTGTAAAACCTGAAGATGTGACCAATTAAGTCTCAAGATCCTGCAATGTGTTGTTTTTGTGACATAAAGAAATGTCAATTTTAATTTTAACATTGTCAGTCCAGTTCTCAGTTATCAAATGTTTTTCTTCGTTCTTTATTAACCGTGCATTTTTTGCAGTTGACACCATTATTGTTTTAAGGAGAAGCAAGGTTGTGGCTTACGGTATTAATATGAGGGATGCTATTAGTTCTTCTGGATTGATAAAAATTCCAGACCTGATTTTATTTATTTACATATTTTTGTGCTAGTATTGCCCTGAAGGTATCCTAACTATCAAATATGTTAATATTTTCTACTTTTTGCTTCAGCAAAGGGACTCACTCAAGGTTAGCTTCAAAGGGCCTCATTTGTTTGTCAGGGATCTGTCAGTACAGGTGGGAAGATAACAACAAATGTGTGAAAGAGTGTGTCAACTCATCTCAGCTTTATTGATAAAATGTCAGCTTCCCCAAATGGTGTCAACAAAGCAAGCATATACTACTTCTCCTATAATATATAATATAGACTCCAGCCACATCAGCAGCTGGTCTTGTGCCTTGTACCCAGTACATGGATTAAATTGGACACATCAACAAGGAATTAGATAAACAGAGACTTTAATAAATAAAAAACTCAACACAAGTCGCTCCAGGGTAAGGTATTCAGAAAATGTCCAAAACAGATAAATCCAAGTGGGACAGGGAGAACAGAGCGAGGCAGAAGATAATGTAGAAACAAATGCTTGGAAAGATGCAATCTAGGAACGAATGAGGGAAACTAAGAAGAATAAATATTCAGGGAAGTAATGAAAACTTAAAAGAGGGTGACGCTAATCAACAGAAACCTAAGAGCTATACCATAAGGCAATTTTTACAAAGCTAGGCTAGCTATCTGAGAGACCTGGTTATGGCATTACGATCATGAATAATTGGGACTCTGGTGATAATTATAAACTCAATTACAAAACCTGCATCATTTGGTGCTTCTTCCACACAAAATTCACAATTCTCTTGAAACTTCATTCATCAGAAGGGCAGGTTGTGGAAATGAGAAAGTAGGCAGAATATAAAAATCATGTGAAATATTAATGAAAATACCACTGCAATTCAAACAGCAGAGGAACTGTGGCATACAAGTGTTTGTAGTAAGATTTACTGGTTAAAAAGGCTGATTTTTGTTAGAAGATTAATTGGAAAAAATTTATTCTGATTAAAACTGCCAAATAAAATCACCATGTAAATGCACTGACTGACTTTTAAGGTCACAGTTGAAGTATTTACTGTCTATCAGTCGTCAGTCAGCTAACCTCCTAAGATATGTTAGGCATTTTTTTCTTGTTGCTTTGGGCCCCAATTAAGAAAATAGGGATTATGGCATAGACAACAAAATGTGTGATGGCCACATATGTGTACATCTGGTCTTAAGAGGTTAGTACAACTTACAGTGTATGACATTAACTCTTATTATATCTTCCTGATGGCATTTAACCCTTTAGGCCTTCATGTCACTGGAAATCCTGACTTTATGTTAAACACACATTTTTAATCCACTTATCTCACTTTTACCCCGTGACCCAGAAATGGAACAACGGGTCAAGAAAATGGATGGATGGATCTCACTTTTAGGTTTGAAACAAAGTAGACAGGAAATGCAACAAAAATAAACTAAACATGATGCAGAAGAAAACAAGCATTTCAAAACAAAACAAGAAGTAACTGACTTTGGAGCAGAAGGTAACTCTATTTCAAAATAAAACAGAAGTCGAGTCATTCCAGGGAGTCAGATGAAGAAACCCACTTGAGCATAAAACATCTCAAAATGAAAATCACAAATTCCCCCAAAAAACTTGAGGAAAATGGAAAAAACAAAACAAACACAAAGAAACAAGAGTAAACTTTGACATTTGTGTGTAAGTACTTAAATGAAGTCCACAAATGTTTCCTGAATATCTCCTGATCTTAAAAGAAGATATTAAAAAACTGTTATTTTTCTATCATACATTAAAGCTGCAGAACTAATCATATCATGAAATAATTTTCTTGCTCAATAGACACAAGCAGGTTATGTTTTGTTTTCTCTGCATTTCATACAAGTAGCATCTGTTTCACACAACCTGGAAGCAGACTGCCTGTGTCTGGCACTCATCCATTTGCTTCATCAGGGAAAGGAGACATCATTATCCTGCTAGTCTTTCTTGGGTTGGGGGTGGGGTGTTGTAACAAGAAAATAAATAAAGCACAACTTAACAAATGACAATAGTTACTATATGTATGAAAATAGCCTTTATCACGAATTGATTGAGTCTCCAACCTTTCCCAATGAATATAAAAGAAAGCTAAAAAATGACCTCAAAAAGATATCTTGTTAGGATGAAATGGTGGACAATAAAGGAAATAACAGAAAATCACATAATATTAACATAATTTTAAACAAAATATGTTCAAAAGAGAAATGGGGCAATCAGATCACACAATAAAACTTCTTTGTATTGAAATATTTTTTTTCCAGTCTGCACACGCAAAATACATTATGAGCTGGACTTATGAACAGAAAGGACAAGATCATTCAATTAGATTTTGGTCAGGATTTCAACATTTCAACATAAGAAAGACTGGAGAGACATAAAGAGAACAAGAACAGAGGAGATGACGAGTGCTCCACACAGATGGAGAACCACAGGAGCTGTGCAGGTGAAGAGGAGGGGAGGATCAGATAAAACACTGCGTTTGAGACAGTCTGTCCCAGTTCAAAAACAACTCTTGTCACACAACAGTGGTAGAAACTCTTAAAACACAAGTTGGTAAATTGCTTAATTAAAAGCATTATTAAAGTATGAGCAATATTCAATTTAGCAAATGACTGTCGGCTCAGATCTGTCCCTCACAGCTAACAATAAAATGATTAAAGCTGTCTAATGAGCATGTATGTTGCACCTTTTGGGTTTTACAAGCCAGCTTTTTGAAATAACAGGTACAGCACTTCCCTCTATTAATTTTACTATTAAATAACTTGAAAATGATGCAACTATCATAAGAAAATTGAACATTTTTGGGCTTGGCTGAGCCCCTGATCTTTTAAAATCCTACCAACACCTCTGGCCTCCTGTCTCCTGTCTCCTTTTCCAAACCTGGTGCTTGCCAGCCCCCATCTTCAGAAGGAAATACACCAACTGTGCTGCTTCATACAATAAAATACCACTTCAAAGAACCTGGACTATCCCTTTAAGGCAGCAGCAGCCAGAAATAGGACTGTATCTATACTGTGATTGCTATAAGTCTTGACATTCATACAGATGTAGCTGCACTTCAGATAATGACTTAACTGGAGTATTGTTACTGACTGTCCAGAGGGGCTGAGATATTTGAAATTATGGGATGAGGCTACAAATAAAATTCAGGAAAGGTAACACTCACTAATCCGTGCATATTTGTAGTTAATTTTTAAACGTAATACACATCCACTCATTTACACAAACGCACATGAACACACTCGAGTCGAGTTTACCAATTTCTCTACAGGACTCATTCTATAAACTGAATATTGAATTACTTGTGATGCTCCAGGAGGAGTGTATCATAGAGAGAAAAATATGGAACAAGGGTCCATCAAGAATATTGACTAAGAGGATCACACACAATATACACACACCATTGCACACGAAGGTGTACACACACACATTATTGAATGAGAGCAGGTAGTGCTCTGTGGTCTGCTGTGGTTATAATAGCCTCATTATTCACCGTGTGCTCTGCTTATACACTCAGCAAAGCCAAAAGGAGTCAAATCAGAAGCTATTAAACACACGCACAAGCTAACAACACGCGTATTCACTCATGCACACAAATTATTTTACATGTCATCTTTCATCACCCGCAGAATATTCTGTCTCCAACCCTTTTGGCAGCTCACCATGTCTACAGAAAGACTGATAGGTGCTTATAATCTTCTCTCAGATGCCCAGATAGTCGGTATGAATGTCTAATGCCTCATTTGCTAAAAACAAAAAGAAAAAAACTAAACAAATCCAAAATGAAAGTTCAGTTGTTGTTGAAATAACTAAACATGGAGTGGAATTATTTGCAGTCAAGTTAGACAGTCCTTGGATTGGGATAACAGATGGTCAGCTAAATAACATCAACAATATAAAATACTTTCACCAAAAAATACTTTCACTAAAATAGAGTTTTGGATCTCATCCAACCCAGTCTTTGGAAGAAGACTAATTGTACTTAGGACTGTGCAGAGCACAATGAAAGGTGAAGACTCTCAAAGCATTTTGAAGCGAAACATACTGTCCAGTGTCAGGAAGCTCAGCATCAGTCACAGGTCACCGGTGCTCCAACAAGGTAATGACCCAAAACGAGGAGCTCCAAACACTCAAGAATGACTGATGGAAAACAAAGGACAGTTCTCAACAAGTCCTCTATGGGCCTTGATTTTAATACTGTCAAAAACCTTAGGGAAGATGTAATTTATACAGTGTGCCTTCAACCCTGAGAGACATCTAGAACAGTTTTTGAAGGAGAGTGGAACAAAATATATGTTGGCAGATGCAGAAGTCTCACTGAGAGCTGCAGTATTTGCTTGTTTGCAGGATATGCAACAGTAAAAGGGACCAACCTTTTGTTCAGGTCATTTTCATCTGTTTTAATGAAATAAACCATTCAGTTGACTCAAAAATGAAAAGCAGGGTATATTTTATATTAAGCATAAAATAAATGATGGTGGATGCCATAGGTTTTGGTCAGTTTCATTTTTCTTAAACATAGTTGTGGATTCTTTATTTCTTGGGAAATGATGACAACACATTTTTTTTCACAACTGTAATGGATATTGAAAAGTTGTTGTTTTTTAAATGGGATGTTTTCATAAACCTTTTCTTAATAAAGCAGGAAACTTCAAACCAAGCATTGAATCCACAGAAGTGATACTTCAGTAACACTGTACTCATCTCCAAAAGGGAAATTACATATTGAAGTAACTCAGACAGTCAGAGGTAAAGTTACTGTAAAAAAAGACATTGTAGTGTGATGTTTGATGTTAGCAGGAAGGATAATAAATAGACAGGAAATATACAAATGACTTTGGCTTGAGTGACTTTATTGGACTACTTTCTCAAAAGTAATATTTAAATAACTTTTGAAAAAAAATCAGAGCATCCAGTTATGATCAAATTATAATAAAGAGAGGGTTGACATTTTTTATGTAAATGTACAAAGCCCCAGAAATCTCTGCATCATCTCTGTGGGAAACAGGAAAACCAGCTGTCAGACAAAAAAAAAAAAAAAAAATCATTTCGTGCTCATCACACAAGAAGAAAAAAAAAGATTTTGAATTAGAGAATCAGTTAGAAAAGAAGATCAAAGAACCATCACACATGTACTGCATGAACTCAGACGATCAAACACTATCTGAATTCAACAAATATCTAATAACATGAAACACTGTGTCATTCAACAACTGAAACATCAAAACTTTCATCAAAACAATAAATCAAGAAAGTATGCTGCAAACCTTCCAAAGAAAAAAAATGCATACATCAGTACCAAAACACATTCTTGAGACATCGTAAATATTAATACAATTTGTTATAGCTCTTCACCAGGTGCCAAACAGTAAACCATCTAAACCTGATGATTTTCCTTCTTTTCCAAACATTTTTTAAACATACTTTCTCCATTATTAAGTAGACATCAAAAATACTCTCTAAATCCCCACAGCTGTGATAACAGTTGTTCAAAAAGCAGAGAAAGATCCACCATCACTCACCAGCTACAGACTCCTTTGCAGCTCTTTGTAAAAGCTTTAGCACCAAGGATG
The DNA here is from genome assembly GCA_028564865.1 of Zenarchopterus dispar. NCBI lineage: Eukaryota > Metazoa > Chordata > Actinopteri > Beloniformes > Zenarchopteridae > Zenarchopterus > Zenarchopterus dispar. Next base: position 14,127,124 of record JAOWBL010000018.1, read on the forward strand.
GAAATTTTGAGCCCCAGTTTAAAATTTCACCCTGATCAGACAGCCCTTATCTAAAAGGGAACCATTCAGACTACATCTGCAGATTATTTACCAAGATCTGTATTTCCCAAGTTAAAACATTTCAAATGATTACATCAACTGAATCACTTGATGTGGGAAAACTGGCAAACTGGACATTTCTGTTATATATTTGGCCTAAATTAGGCTCTAGGAGGTTATTCATTAGCTGGATAAATACACTGCACTTCAGGGCAACCTTCACCATCACCTCACGCACATTCACCAGAGTAGAAGGCAAGGATGTCCACTCTTTTCCTCCTTATTTGTAGTTTTCAACGAACCACTCAAAGCCATCACAGCATAAGTTGATAAGTTATTAACAACAACACAACAGAATTCATCTGTATACAACTATAATCAGTTGCACTTTACTACAATTTGAATCAGCTACTTTTATACATAAAAGGAAAAATCAAGTATTCTTCTCTCCAAAAAAATCAAGTTCAATGTGTCAATGGTTTTTGGAAAGTTTTTATTGGACTTACATTAACACTTCATCTGCCTTCCTTATGTGCAGTTTTTTTTTTTTTTTTAAGTGAAAAGACTCATAAATAAGGAGAGCCAGGAGAGGAAAGGAACTCACATGAACCTAAATGAGAGCAAAATGCAGAAGAGTCACACACTGAGTTAAAATGAATAGAAGGATAATGACATGGAAAAAATATTTTTGGTCTATTTTTTTCCATCTTAAACAGTTATATCCCTTTTCTCCGACAAGTGTGAGCCAACCACTAAAGAAAATGGAAGACTAGAAAATACTACCTTTGAAAACTCACAATGAACATCTTGCATTGTTTAATTCACTGTTTGCATATACAGACCAATGCTGCAAAGGCAGCTTTCAGTAGTTTCATATCTTTACTGAAGCCATGGCTCTCTCACTCTGAAAGATCAATGACGTTAGAAATGATAATACTAATAATATTTAAAAAGAAAATAGAATACAAAGCATGACAAGACATGAAATCTTGTATTGTTCACTGTTTCTGTTCTATAAATACCACAGATATCCAGTGTCTTTATGACATCCTGGAACCATATGAAACATAACAGGGTGGGGAAATCAATGAAATATCAGTTTATCGAATCAAACAAGTCTTATTAAAGGGGTATTACAGCATTTCATGAATGCACTCCCCTATTTTTTCCATGGCTGTTTATGTTTAGATGTGTGAAATTAACTTGTACCATGAAGAAAGCCCCCGCAGTTTCTCAGTCTCTAAACTTATCAGTTGCTCACAAGGAAAAACCTGATGGCACTATCATTGTTGTCTTGACCTTATTTGCTGTACAGACAGTCGGAGCAGAGCAGCTCAGCTAATTAACACCCCAAGTGGGACTTAATGAGATGCCAAGTGCTCTAATAAAAATGAAAGTCACTGGGAAAAAGGAAAGCTCCACTGGGGGATACGAGTGATATTTGGAGACGTATGTGTCTTTGTGTACGTGTGTGTGTATGTGTGTGGGGGTGAAAGTTCTGTTTTAATGCACTTTTTTGATGGTTATAACCCCTTTGCAAACACTATTAAATTTGTTTTTTGTTGGCCCACTTTGTTGAAAACAAAACACAAATGCCTCTTGAAACCACATAGTTTATTAAAAAAAATCTCCAAGTTTTGAATTAATTTGTAGAACTTAAACTCCAAAATAAGACCTGATTTAACCTTGTCAACAAAAAGATACTTTATTTTCATTAACAGTAACAAACTTATTCATATTTCTCCTCCAGTTTACATATATTGTCTTTCCAGTTGCCAAATATGTTTGAACCTGAAGAGAACCCTCCCTCCACCCAAGAAACCCTCTGCATATTTTAATCACCTTGTCCACTGTTTGTGTTCGATATAGTAGTAAAATACTATACAGGAGGTGATTTATATTTAACAGTGGCATTAATGATAGTGATAAGTACATGCTCAGTTTGTGGAGCAGAGGTTCACTGTCCAGCCAGAGTAGCATCCCAAACAGAAAGCACATCTGTCTGACACCCCTCTGAAAACTGAAAAGTGTCTGTCACATATATGGGTCCAACTTGATCAACAGCCTTTCCTGATCTATGAAAATAAAACCAGTGTCAAGACTCAATGATAAAGAGGCCTTCAAAAGATCTTGAATTAAAGTGCCAATGTTATTTATCATCCAACCAAGCAGTCAGTAAATTTGATCAGAATCAATCTCTGATGCCACCACCTCCCAGAATCTGCAGGCCAGGGTCTTATTCAGAAATCTATAATCTGCACAGAAAAGGAAAACAGGCCTCTAGTTCTTCAACCCCTGCTGATCTCCTTTCTCAGGTAAGAGTGATGGCCGCTGTATTCCAGCTCAGAGGTAGATGTCCATTCTCCAAGTTGTCGGTGAAGACCTATAGACGATCTTCATCCATCACAGATGAAAAAGACTTGTAAAAGTCAACAAGAAGGCCATCAATTCAGCCCTACCATCCTGTAGACTGTTGAAAATTGCATGCAGATCACTGAGAGATAGTGGCGCCTCAAGCTTTACATTGTCTTCAGAGCTGACCCTTGGCAGACCTCTGTGAAAGAGCTGACCTAAATCAGGTTGGTCTATAAATTCCCTTTAGTGAAGGTGTTTGCAGAACCTGGCTGTACAATTCATGATCTCAGAGATCTGAAGTAACTGTGTCACTGCTAGACACACCGAATAATCTTTTTCGTATCACTCTTGCTCTCTAAGAAATAGGATGGGGCATTCATCTGGGAGATGTCCAGGAATCATGACCTGAGCAAAGTGCCGTGTGCTATAATGCCCAACAGGTTGTTCAAAGCTGACCTTCTTGAGGTGAGCAACACTAAAAACCCCTGGCTTTCTGGAGAATCTGCTAAACTTTGCAGTTCTACTACTTTAGTATCCAGGTCTCTCATAGACTGAGTTCAGTCCCATGTGACATTGCGACAATATTCCTGACACAGCTCTCTGATCTGACATTTACGAAAATCCTACCACTGCTGGATACAGTTAAAATCCGATTTACACTGTCAGTATGTGGACTGGAAAACCTCAAAAGGAGCTCTGAAAGACTTACAGTGCTTCAAAGCAGAGTTAAAGTGTCAATATACTGTACTTGGCTCTATATATATTTATTTTTTTGAACATAGGAAAAAAGTAGTTTGTGATCAGAAATTTCCACTGGACTGATATGACAGGAACTCAAAACATTCAGTTGTTGCTGATAACAGTATAGGTGACCTAATATGAGAAAAATCTGTATGTTTTCTTTTAATTATTTCCGTGTAGGTCTTTTTCTTTCTTTCTTTTTTTTGTGAGAACTTATCCCAACATCAAAAAGCTCCTTTGCCTCAGTTTTATTCTTTCACACTATGACATGGTGAGGTCCCAGGTGATATTGGTCCAAAAAATAAATTTTCAGTACAGCTGATTCTACTGAGTAAGCCACATCAGGTCTGGTGGGAACAATGACCTTGACTGGACACTCAAAGCTCACTAACTCTGGGCAAGAATGGATTAAATCACTTCCTGCATCACAGTCAAAATACTTAATGTGGTCCAATGTAAAAAGCATATAATTAAACCATCCTTCTTTAAAGAAATGGATAGGTTAATTTAAGAAGAAAGGCATCTCTGAAACCATCAGAACCTTTTATTACAGACATAATATAGTACTTTTTATTTTCAAGGGAGACTATTTTGATAGCTGGTACTAGTTCTTAAAGTTCAGTAGCCCAGATCTATTTTTTTCTTTCAGATTGGTGTGCTTTAGACTAAAGAGGACTGTTTAGACTATTAATAACAACAGGCCAAAAGCCATGCTCTGTGATAGTATGGGTTGCATCAGTGCCCCTAGCAACACTCGTTCACATTTCTGTGATGCCAGTATTTTGGCAGAAATTATCTTACAATAACATTTTTGAGCAACATGTTATCCTTTAGGACAACACCAGTTTTGAGGAATGACTATGCTTTTTTTCATAAAATAATTCAAAATCACAGTTTGGAAGCATTACAAAGGCATGTCTAGTACCTTTGTGTAAACATGCTAATCACAAGGTGACTGCAATACCTGAATATGTCTGAAGTCATATAATAGCACTGTAAAATAAAGACTTGGTAATATGGCTCGAATTAGTAAATTATTTAATTATCTTTTGCATGCAAAAGGATCATAATGTGCATCTGAGGTTTCAATGCAGGAGTGAGACAAAGAATCGTCAGTTTTACAGAGCAGAGCTGGGAGCTATTTCGACAAAGTAAGACACTGTTCTCAAAACAACATCTTTGCAGCTGTGTAAGACAACTAAACCTAAACTGCACTGATACAACAGTGGGCTGAACTGAGTGTACTCATAATAAACTCACAGAGTGACTGCTAACTTTCTGTCACAGCTTGGCTGAGAGAAGAAAGTACTGGGTACTGAACTGACCTGCCTGCAGTCCTGAACTGTCCCCAACAGAAAATGTGAGAAGTTTAGAATTTAAATGAATCCGACAATGGCAACACTGCACTGATGCACATCTTAAGTGATGTTATATACTACTCACATAGTACTGAAATGACCTCTGAACCTGAAGTATTTCTAGAATTACACCCCCATGTCTGCGGTTTTTTCAGAGCACTGGATAAGTGAAGTGCTTTCCTGTAATTTACAGATATTGATCCCTGGAAGTGACATTGATGTGTTGTTCTTTAATAAACAATTACCTTTTCGTGAACTTAAAGTTAAATACTGAGTTATACCTTAGAGCCCATTGACAGAAATAATCACATTGGCAGAAATAATCTAGCGTAAGGACCAAAACAGAGGACAGTAAAAGATAGCAAATTTTGATGGGTTTTTAGCACAATGTGTTCTCATTTTCTTTTGTGGTTAAATGTTGAGTAATTTAAATGTCTGCCAACGACAGGAAGCTAATGGGTATAGCTGCTCTAACTCCTAGCAATTCTAAGTAGTTTGTTTTATACCTAAATTAATTACCAGTCACTGAGAGACAATAACCTCACTGACGGCAGTATACTCTAAATTAACTGGGAGAGAAAGGGAATGTGCTGTTTATTGGGCAAAGAAAGAGACTCAGAATGAGAGCAGGTGTAATAACTCTGCAGGATGTGCTTCAGTGCCTGCAAGTGTTCATATTTGACTGTTAAATATATGCTTGAGTGAGTACATTGTCTGTGAATGTGATTATCTTTTTGCTTTCTCTTTAAGTGTAAATATTTAATCACTTCATGATGTGCTAAGCATGTGTTAAGTGTGTTTAAAAAGTAAAGAGCTGAAATGGTTCCAGAACATCATGATGCATAGTCTGCCATAAGTTCACATGCTTACCTAGTGATTTTATCTCTTTGTGTGTGCTTAAACAGAACCTCAGCCTTTAATAAAATGGATCATTGTTATAAGTAGTAAGAAAAAAGTATCTGGTGTGAAGTAAGGGCGTATGTCTGACATTTCAGATGCATGAACAGACAAGATCATGTTTATGCAAAAGTGCAGAAAAACAGTAACAAAAATCATCGGGGGTTTAGCAAACTATCTCTTCAGATCTTGAGTGTAGTTTTACCTTTGCTAAAGTGCCTTCATTCTCACAGTGCAGCCTTTTCAGCAATACAGGGACACTGCAGTGTTTAAACGTCTCCCAAAACACATTGTAACATTGATTACCAAATGAAACTAAACCTGTTTCAACTTCATGCAGGGGAGGAGACAGAGAGGAACAAAAACCTGCTCTTGATCAGGTTATGCTGGCAGAGTGAGTTACCACGGTAACAGACTCAGAGTGTAAGCTACCTTAGTTTCTGAAATTGGTTTAAGCTCACCCTTTCTTACAGGTTCAAGTTACCTCACTATAATGGTACAGATATTCCAGAGTTTCCTTCATTTCAGGTTCAGGATACTCAGAGTTTACATACAACTCTGCTTTCTGGAATATGTGGTTGGGAAAAACCCTTTCAAATTAAAGCAGGAAAACAAGTTAAGCACAAAAAAAGGGTTTCAAAGGCAAAACAGCACGCGCATACTAAGATTAAAACTTGACAAAACAAGAAAAAAGAGCCAGATTCACACAACTTCAGATTAAAATCTCAAAACTGTAACAGATTTTTTATCTAATTTTTAAGCAGAGCTGGTTGAAGTTGAGTTAGCCTAAAATTTTACAAGTAGCAGTACCTTTATGTGTTGCTTTTCCTGTCTTCTAGGTTATGATAAACTCTCCCTGTTTAAAAATTCTCTTTTTTAAAGACGTCTTTTAGATGTGGTTGTAGCACCTTTGAGATGCTACATCTTTTCGCTCCTTTATTTCCTTTCCTTTTATCTCCTTTGTTTCATTTTTTTGTGCTTATATACCTCTTGCTTTTCCTCATATGATACAAAACTGTTCCCTAGTTCTGGTCCTACCTGGCCACTGTCCTGCATGTTTTAGACGTTTCCTTGCTCCAGCATACCTGTCTGAAACTGAATGGCTCGTTAAAAGACTTCTGCAAAACTTGAAGACAAGCTGGTGGTGATCCATTTGTATGAAGCAGAGAAACATCTTAAACATGCTGGTAAGTGGATCCAGAGGACTGGAATTGTGGAACCTTGTTTTACAACATCATGGCAATTCCTTTTTCGTACCCACAGTCTTTATTCTTAACTTTGTGCACCTGTTCTGTCTAAAACCAGCAAACTTACTGTCTTCAGTGATCCTAATTTCTCAGGCATGCACAGTGTGCAAGTATAAATCTTTCCCCTTCCCGGGCTTACTAGCAGCCTTGTCCTCTGTTGCAGGCATCACAAACATGTATTATTTATTGGCTGATATATTTATGAATTACATCGTTTTACTTTTTGCTTACATCCATTTTCCAGGGAGGATGACAAGGCTGATTAATTTCTGAAGGGCGTCACTGTGACCATCTGACACAATGTCCTACTCACTCAAAGACATTTGCATGGATACTCATTCAGTTAAGAATGCTCACATGAGGCCCCAATACTTACGAGACACACACAATGTAGACAGAAAATCACATTCACTACAAGGACAAAGCTGCTATTACTTCAACCTTTTTCTAGAGAAACAGACTTCCCTAACAGGCACAGACCTATCTGAATGTTTCATCTTCAGCATAATGGCTTCTATGAAACACACTACTCTCCTTGGGCTGTTCTGTCTGGATCTGTTTTTGTATTTATGGAGTGGATATGCCAAATATGGATGTAAATATATTTGTGTATTAAATAATGTGTGCCACAGAGTTATAATAGTTTCAGATTTTTCAGTAGCTTTTATTTAAAATTTGCTTTTTGGTTTGTTTGATTAGTTTTGTTTAGTTTAACAGGCACACCCATATCTTTAGTTTAAAAAAAATGTTGGTTTTAGTTTTAGTTTTTGAGGTATTGACTTACAAATATTGACCAAAAAGAATCCTATTTCCCCTGGAATACATTACAAAAATATTTTATTCTTTCCTTTGAGTAATTAGAAAAATTAAATGTCAAACATAAAAAAAGACAAAAATGAAAATGAAGTTCATTTGACCTGAATTTCTATTTTGCCCCAGTTAGTTTTGTATTGTTAATTTTAGTTTTTATTTAATTTTCCTGTAAAAAAACAGGTTTGTTTTTTTGGTTAGTTAATATGGTTATTTTTTTCACTGTTAGTTTCAGTTCTAGTCTTATTTTTTGTCAACTATTTAACTGGTGTGCAGCATTTGTTATTGAGACACTATGTTCTTTGGTACAGTATGTCATTTCCTCTTTGCAATACGCTACAGAATCTCATGCACTCAGTAAATGTACAGCTCCTCTACACCACCAAATCACTTTGAGGAAGAGATTGATTGATGCTTTTTTTAAAAAAAGTGTTTAGTTGTATTTCATTGTGTATCAATTTATGGAGGTCTTAAAGATGAGAAACAGGCTGTTTCAACTCCTGTTGGGTTTAGAGCAGGCAGCAAACTTAACGATAACTCCTAACTGACCTTTATATTAACAAATCCAACAAACTACAAAACAAAATCCATCATTTCTCTGTGCTCTCTGGAGGGCTGCTGGCCTCTCTGAATTTTTCCACACCTAGCAGGTCATTATATCTCATCTACTGAATCAAGTCTATCGAATCAATCAAGTTAATTGAATCGAGCATGTTGATTCAATAAGCTTTTGCACTACACAGTCCCCCCCCAACTGTGCCTCCGTTTACCTTGGACAAATAACATGGGTTAACTCTTGGTGTTAGTGAGTTGTTCAGCACAACTCCAGTAGAAGAAGAAGAAAGTGTGTGAACAAAGATACTTCATTCACGTTAAAAAAAAATTTCCAGAAGAAAATGAAATTAGAGTATATTATTACATGCTGCATGGCAGAAAGAGATATCAAGCTTAACTTTTTTGTTAAAAATCCCACAAAGAATACCGTGTATTATCTTAATTATTATTATTATTATTCAATGAACCACTTGTATTAAAATCCAATAAACGAGTAAACAGAATAGAGAAGAAACAACTGACTGACGACACTGACTGTCAGGAAGCAGAATTAGATATTTATTTCACAAGGTTATTTTTTACATTTGCTACGACAACAAGCCTACTCCACCCCTTTTAGCTTTGACTCTGTTTTCTCTTACGGTTGAGTATGTTAATTGTTCTCACTGGTCTTTTGCTGTGGATATGATTGTTCTCCTGTCAGAACTGATCACCCTATCTCCCTGCTGGCACTTGATCATTTGAGCAGTAGCTCCTTCACCCTGCCAGCCCTACATCTCCTGGTTCGGACAGCTGTTCATCCCGCTTGGCACTCGTTTATGTATCGCACTGTTTTTTTTTTAGAAGGCTTTAGTATGGTATTTTGTGCTTTTGTGCAGCATTCAGTTAGGTCATTTTGTTTAAAATGTAGTTTGTGTTGAGGGAATTATGAATTTGTGTTCTTATATTCTGTGCTCTTTTCAACCTCCATTTTTCACATTTGTGTGAAAGGCAGCTCGGACTGGTTGTGGATAGATTATAACATTCTTCCTAGCTTTTTGATTACGTGGTTTTGTAGCCAGTGCACAATTTTTACTTTGGTGACTTTATAAAGTTCTAATTATAATTTGATTTAGTATCCTTTTGTGTTGATTGCATCTCTCTCCCTTTATAGGGGTTGCTTTCAGTTGTATTAATTGTTTTCTATTATTGCAGTAGTCTTTTCCTCTTAACCCTCTTTTCTTTTGCTTTGTACCTGGCTGAACTCTGGCTTATACTTATAATATAACTTTGGTGCACTAATTACGTCTGGTTTATGTCCCTTTTCACAAGTGAGCCAGAGTAAAGCAATATGTCCATGGATGTTCAAAGAAAATATACAAATGTACAGTTTACTATGCTGTTTTGTCTAAAGATACAGGTATTTTATGTTTCAGCCTAGATGGTCAATCTGTGTCACGCTCATGAACCCAATATCTTAGGAAAAATGGAAGGAAATTTCTTTAAATTTGACACGTATACCAACTTAGATAAATGCAAGGAAACTAAAAACAATTGATCAGATGTTAAAGTTATTGTGAAATGATGTGATGATATTTTATATCCAAAACACCAACGTTAACTTTCATTGTGACATCAGAATAGTTTGCAAAAACTTTACTAGCCCTGACTCAGCACCATACCTTACAAACAAATAAAAGGCTGCAAACTGCAACAGTACTTCTAGTACCAACATAAAGCCGATTAATTAGGTGCTCCTGTGTGCTCTGATGCAAAGCAACAATTCTGCTACTAATTCTAATTTTATGAAGCTTAAGGTTTTGCTGACACAGTCATGAAAAGCACTAAGTTCATTATTTTGACTACAATGCAGTTGGATTTGATTGCATGATATATTATTGTACTAAATAATGGTGTGGAGCTTTAAGTAAGTATTCAAGTTACACAAAACTGTACATAATAAACACCTTAAATAGTTGTTTCACTAAGAAAAAATCAGAATCTGACACATAATAGCAGGTATAGGAACAAGAAAGAAAATAAGATGTTTAGACATTCAGAGTGTGTCTAAATATTCACTTTTGAAGTATTTTTGTTGTTCTATGCAAGAAATGTACATACAGCTTGGAGCTCTGCTGCGCATGTTTAAATGCAAGTGTAAGAGTAACTACAGTATAACGCAAGCTGACACACAAAGGCACTCACAAAGGGTACTAATCTTAAATACAGATAATTCAGCAGTAAATACAAAAGAACGTGGGCGTGCGTTCACATGCAGACAACAATCACAAGAATGATCATTAACTCTGAGTGCAGGTGAACTCAGCTTTCTTCCATGAAGTTCCTTTTTGGAATTTCATTACCTTCATGTGGTGCTTATTGATCCTGTTATATACATTAGGCTAAGCATCTGCTAAATTATTCACACTGGTTAAATAGGTCTGTTTCATTATTCAGAAGCGTGGCATGGTGTAATTAATATTGTAGAGTTATGTGACAAGCTGGGTGGCATTTCATTCTGTGACAGCTCTCCGTTGACTCTCCATTTACAGTTTCTCTGCTCTCATCGTGGCACTGCTTTCTCTTGTGTTCTTGTGCCCTATCTTTCTATGCTAAATCCTTTTGAGAAATGTCATCCTTTCCACTTCCTATTTAATTATTTTCTTGCCTTTTAAAAATGATTTTTCTGCATTGTCTTTTCTTGTGATCCTTGTGAAATTAACACAACTGTAACTCTGGAGGTCCTTGGGTTGAGGCACCTGTACCATCTGATGTTTTATTTATTTGATACTTAATTGATAGTTACTTGATGTTTCTCTTCTGCGTGTGTTTGCCTGTATGTTTGTGCAAGTGTGTGTATGCCGCTATCTCTACACTTGCTGAGGCTGTAGCACTGCAAATTTCCCTACTATGGCACTAATGAAAGGTTTATCTTATCTCATCCTATCACTTTTTAATTTCTTCTGTCTCCTACAATCCTCTTTGCAAAGATAGTTGTGTGGAGATGTTAGTATGGCTTGAACAGCTTGTGACTTACTCTACAGTTTGTGTGGTTGTGTGTGTGAGCTCATCCAGAGTTTATGAAATGTCTTATCTTTTTATTGTGACAAGTGATATATTTCTTTTGTCCTTTCACAGTGACCCATAATATACAGCAGTTATAAAGAAGTCACGGTGTACTCAGGCTGAGTGTTTTGCAACCCTCTTTATATAGATTTCGAAGGTAACTGATACCTGTCGTGCATACAGTATATTGCACTGTGTGGGACAACCTCCCAGTAGAATGACATAAACACGCAGCTTATTTTAATGTTCATAACAGTTTTATCTTCTTTTAGTCAACATTAAGTCAGGCATGCACGTACTATTGTTCGCTTTTTAACAGTGAATGTGTTCCTATGCTGGTTGTACGTTTTAAACAAAGCTTAGGGTGTTATAAATTACTATTGTGAACGATGGGTAGCAGCAGCACTGACATTTGAAAAGGCTCATAGTGTATATGGATGCATGCTTCTGGCTTTGCAAATGGAATGCAGTCAACTCAGTTGGGGACTTTATTTCACCAGCTTACTGTGGCTGTGTTGAACTAATTTTCAACCATAATTTTAATTTTTTTCATTTCTGAACAAAAAAGACCAAAAAAGATAAGAATCACAGAGTTCCTCCTCCAAAAACTAGATTTGGCTCCAGTTTCCTCTGCATGGTTGAATTCCTGGAGTTCTACCACTTGACACAACAAATACATCATAAACTCAACTCCTACTGCCAGTCATATACACTCGTTTTGAATATATCAACATGTCATCAGAGCCGTGGGTTCAACATCCTCCATTAAACATTTTTTCTTTGTCCCTGGGACCAAATAAAATGCTTATGAGTTGCCTGAAAATCTGTCAAATGCTGATGTAGTTGTTAATAAAGATCACTACTTGTTAAAGGAGCTAAACATGTATATTGTGAGTTGTGAACATGTATATACACACAAACTAAAACTCATAAGAAAAGATGTTTATACCTTTCTTGTTTATTCAGCCAATTAGGAGCCATGTCCTCTTGTTCTCAAATTTCCTCCTTCAGTATTTTTAAAGTTATTTCATAAAACAGAGGAGAGAAGGCTTCAAAAGACTATGTTGTCTTGTTTTGCCCCCTCCTCTGTATACCTAAAACCCAGAGTGAAAGTACAGAGGTGCTGAGATGACAGCACCCTGTGCTCAAAGGAGTTTATGGTTCTTCTATGTGTACAAAAAAAATAGAATGATGAACACCATTTTCTGATTTGAAATAGGAAATCTAAAGAAATTTATGCCACTGACATTCATGGTTTTTATTTCTTATCTTTTTTTTTTACTTTTCAAAGACAAAGGTTAAAAAGTTTTAAAAAATGACTGACGTCACGCATTTCTCATCTCAGCTTGGACAGAAAGAACATTTGAATATGTCACAGGTAAAGACCATGTGCACATAATTAGAAACACTTAGGAAGCACAAATACCAAAGTGTCTGTCTTTCAGGTGACAGCACAATTTGTCTTTAATATCTGGATACGATCACTTACGCAGGGCTCATATTCTCAGCATCTGATGAATTCTTACCTGGTGGCATCCACTGGGACCATGAAACACAATCAATTTTTTTCTTTTTTTTTAATTTATTTTTTTGCTGCTTAACTGATATACATTACATCAGATATATTAAGCAATCTGTGATGCTAACAATTTAAGGATATCTATTAATGTACATCAAACACATTGGATATGCAGGCATTAAGTTTTTTTGTGTGTGTGTCAAGCTGTTTCAGTATATCTTCATTAATTTCCTGTGTATAATTCTGCCAGTGTTTCTTTTTAAACATTTTTTATGAGTAACCGTGACAACAAGAACATTCTTTCTCATGTAAGAGCATCTCATTGAGCTTTCGAAAGACCAGCTTTGCTTGGAATAAGACCCCATATCCAGTAGAGCTGAAGAGGAGAGATCAAGGATGCATAGTAGGAGAAAAATAGAGATGGGGAAGTAATATGGAGTGGGAGTATCGGGATCGTAGTAATGGTATTATACATTCAGATGTGTCTGTGTGAGTGTGGTCTGAGTGGGTTTTAAGTGTGTGGTCTGAGTGTGTGACATGTTACTGTGAAGGAGCATCTCTGCATCTGGATATTGGACTGCTGGCTGTAAGATTTCCTCCTTGCTATTAACCAAAACATTTAATTTATATTGCCTAACCAATAGTACATTCTATGTCATCAGCCCCGTTGTACCAGGAACAGAAACAACAACCCAGTGCATCCAACAATTTATCAGATTATGTTTATTTTAATTTATTTTTACTTATTTATCTGAATTTCTTAAATAATCTACACCTCAGCAGTATAATATCCCTTGGGGCATGAATGAACAATTGTGTTTCATTAGTAGCGCAAGCGCCGTGACTCTGTAAAAGGTTTCAGCAAGTATAAAAAATGGATAGATAGTAGCACAAGAAAATGCAAACATTTATTTTTTATTATTTCTAATTGTTAGTTATGGATCCTCAGAATTAAACTGAATGTTCATTATTGCTATGAAGTGGCTCGTTCAGATCTACACAGTCACATAAAGAATGTGATGCTGGGTGCTTTGTATTCCCCAGCAGGTTGTCAACCATAGTGGTTCCTAGGTTGTCTATGGCTACTGAAAGGTGAAGAAAGCAGACTTATAATTACAGAAATGTGGAAGGAACTCTATATGGTGAGATATTTGTGCTCATTAGGATGCTTGCCAGGCTTAGTGGCTTAGTGGTTAACACTGTTGCCTCACAGCAAGAAGGTTCCTAGTTCAACTCCCAGCAGGAGTCTCTCTGTGTGCAGTTTACATGTTCTTGCGTGGGTTTTCTGCATGGAAGAACATGTGTGGGTACTCCAACAGTCCAAAAACATGTATATGAGGTTGACTGAGAACTCTAAATTTCCTGTGAGTGTGCATGGTTGTTTGTCTTTGTATGTGGCGCTGTGATGGACTGGTGACCTGTCCAGGGTGTACCCCTACAATGCGATTGACTCCAGCAGACCCCCGTGACCCAGTAATGGATTCAGCAGGTATAGAAAATGGATGGAGGATACTTGCCAACCAGTTACAATGTGATACCCGCACTTGCCGCTGTCTGAAATTGCTTATTGTGGTCATATGTTTTTTTAATTTTTGGCTGTTTCAATCCATGACCCAAAACCAGTTTACATGAACTTGAAATGATCCATGAGTGTGAATATGAGTGTAAATGTGTGTGTTTTTTTTAATATGTATATGTGTTATTCTGGTGATAGGCAAATGACCCCTCAAGGTTGTATCTGTCTCTTGCCATGAACATGTGAGCTGTTACTGAGTTAGCACCTAGAAAGAGAAATAATTCATTTTACACAGATTCTCTTGTAACACATTTATTTTATTTTATTTTTTACTTATATATATAAAATATGAGCTTTCTTTCTCAAAGTGAATTGATAGAGATTATTTTTTATTTGTGACATATGACTTTGAAGCCAAACGACCACATCAGGGGTTATCCTCATCCGGCAGCTGCTTGCTGCTCCAGTTTTATCCAGAGCTCATCCAGGGCACATCCATAGCTCATAATTCATCATTGCTGATGGTATTGGGTATTACACACATGAACAAACATGCACATGCAGACTTTTGGATGACTTTATCTTTATCTAGTTTAGCTTTTTACTTTGAAAGAATGTTTTGCAGTCTGAAGTACAGTGAAAAGGACTATAAAATGTGCAAAATAAGGAAAAGTTTGTATCTATTAATACACATAATAATTCTTTGTATGTGCGCGTTCAATGAAATGTCTTTATATTTGTATTAATTCAACACAGGTATGATACATTATTATACTTATTGCTCACTTCACACTAAAATGTCTCACTTGGCGTTATCCTTTAACACTATCCTACTTCTCTTCGCCTTTCTTCTTTCAAATCCTTTTGTTTATTAACCTCTGGATAGTGTTAATTCTGGACAGCATGAAAAGGAAATGGGACAGCTATTTTTAGAAAGGCAGTGTTTGCTGTAAATTGTAAACCATTCTTCCATGAGTTCATTTGGTTATGTTTGTATGAATACATTCCTTAAGACAGAAGGGTCGTTTCAACAAACAGTTTTTAAGATACACAATCTTTTTTTAAAATTCTACTTAAATTCTTAAATTCTTTACACATTTAGTGACTAATTATCATTGCTTGTCTTTGCATAGCGCACCAGATGTTGTTCATCTGCACACCTTCACAGTCTCTCACAGTTCTGTTGCCCTGATAAACCGTTTTCAGTTTTGGTAAGGTGTGAGAACATCACTGGATTAAACTCTTGTAGTGTACATACGTAGATACATACATATATATATATA
>JAOWBL010000018.1:14142588-14159067 GCA_028564865.1 Zenarchopterus dispar
GCATTTTAGTTTGGCTAGTATTGTTGTTGTTGTTGTTGTTTTATAGCATAAAAAAATCTTTAAAATCCAATGTCAGTACTTAGCATTAAAGCAGACTTAAAACTGTAGACACTATCTGAGCATAACAGGCTGGAAATCTAAAATGTTTGATTTTGTTGTTCAAAGTGCTGATATTCTGTATCATGCTGAAGGACACTTTGGCCTGGAGATTAGACCAGCAATCTTCCAGCTGGTGGACTACCACAGCAATTTGTTCCTCAAGTTTGAACCTAAGTTTGCACATTTTTACATCTATCAAAAAAAAAAAAAAAAAAAAATTCAAAGTGGAGAACATTAAATTGTTAGAGTGAAGTAATTAAAGTGAAGATCCAAACTTATGGCAGCTCAAGAGGACTATGGTGATGTAGGAAAAAAGTAAACTCTTGAATAAGACAACATAATACACTAAAATAATATAATTTTAATTGGAAACATTTTTCATTCACATTTTTTAATAAAGGTATTTTCAGTTGATGAAACTACTGTACTTCATCTTGTCCAGGCAGGAGAGTGATAGTTGAAAGGTTGGGTGATCTGTCAACACATCCCATTTTGTATCAGTTTGTCTCAGTGTGATACTCCTGACATACATTAGTCAAAACAACACAAAACAACACAATGATACATGAGAGACATACCCCGTTAGTCTCTTTAAATCATTCAGTTTTATGGGGTGGAGAGAGCCATTGAGCTCTGGTGGTTGTGCCTCTTTTCAGATATTGATATTGTAAAAATGTCCATCTAGATCATATGTTAAATATATTTCCTGAGACTGGAAATGTTTTGGGATGATCAAAATATGATTTTTTTTAATCCATATTTAACAACAGTAATTAGGTTTGTTTATTTGAATCATTTAAATATCGTGATTCTATAATACATTCCTTAATGAGTTATAAAATGGATAGAAATCTTTGCTCTAGTGTGAACACTGTGTTGTAGAGAACTCCAAAATGTGCCTAAAGGCATCTGAATTAAAAGCTGGAAAGGTAAGATTTTAACTTAACAATATCGACTTAACATTCTGGTTTTGATCGCTGAAACTTAAATGTCATGGCAACTGAAAAACACCTTATGAAATCTCAAGATGTATTTAAAAATTAATGCAATAGCAGATGCTGGAGGTCACTAGAGTCTATACCTCATATGATGCAATTTGTGGTTTTGAAAGTGCAGAAAGTTCACAGTATGATTTGAAAACTAATTATATGTAAAAAATAATTATTGCCAATGATAACCACAAAGCACATTGGCAATAATGGATAATTTACTAACCCATTTACCTGTGCCCAGTATTTAGTGGATTCTTAAATAACCACAGTTTGAATACAGCCTAATGGACTCCTTCAACTCCCATATACGCACAAAGTGTCCCTAGCGTCCTCCTGTAATACTCTGATGAGACAACCTGCTCTGCATTGTTTCTCTTGTTAAAATAACTGTGCTAGCCAGCATGAATGCTCCCAGCTCAACACAGAAACAGTGAAGAAAACTTGCTGCGTTTCATGCCGAACTAGATCTCCAGAGACACCTGTGCCTCCCTTCACTTTACACCTCTAACCAGATGGGAGAGCTGTTATCACAAAAGTCTCTGACTCAACAAATGTGTCTTCATCTCCCAGCATGGGTTTGAGGGGATGAGGTTTGGGGACAGGGGGGTGTCACTGAATGGCAGGTTTATTTTATGAGTATAATGAATGTAATGGATCTGATGTTTAGTTTTCCTGTAGTTTAGAAAGAAAAAAAGAGGGGCAAAAAAAAAAAATCCCCCTGACTGGGAGAAGGTGACCAAGCTGTCAAGACCTAAGAAGAAAAAGAAAGGAGCAGCTTCCCACGTTCAGTGAAGGAAAAAAGAACTGTGGAGGGCAAGTAAGGGAGGTCAGAGAAAGAGAGGGCAGGTGACGGTGTTGCGCTGCCTGTGTCACAGCCAGATAAAGGCTCCTCAGCTGCCTGGCTGTCTTCTGCACTGCACACAATGCTCCCTTTATTCCCAATATCACCTCTCTCTACTTTGCTTCATCTGCCACCCTGGTGGAGCAATTCCCAATGAGCTGCACTTTTTCTCTCCCCATCACACAGCTGCCAGCAATACTGCATATATCATTCCCTCTCATTTTCTGTTCTACTTCCCCTCTCTCTCTTACACACACACATGCATACATTCACACAATCTCACTTACACATGCTGCCCTTTATTCTCACACACTGTCTTCCCCTGCTTTTCTTTCCTTGTAGATTTTCCTCCCCACATGCATTTCACGCTACCGTCTCCCTATCTCACATCATTTTCAGTGGTAAGATGATTGCAGCCTCACATGTTGCTTCTATTCAGACCTTGTAATATTCTAAGTGAATCACATCATCCTTATTTTATGTTTATCCCTGTTTCTACAAACAAAATTTCATCTTACTGACACTAAAATGCGATAGACTTCCAAACACACAGTAACTGCTTTTAACTTAAATTTTGTATTTTTTCAAATTTCATCCCAAAACCCTTAACACATAATCGTTTCATTATAATTCCACTGCAGAACGGCCTATTCCACGATGCCACTTCTTCAAAGCTTAAACAAACAAAATTTCAATCATCTTTTAATCTTTCAATGGAGAGGATAAAAGCACACTCAATGTTCAGTTTCACTTGCTTCTTTTTTTTAAAAATGTATTTATATGTCTTTCACAAAAGTCCACATATGGCCATGTATGCACACAAACTGGAGTCAGTAAACCATGAAGAGACCGGGCTCAGTTCATCATTCACCTTGGCTGGTATGATCAATGGCAACATGCCTCCTCCAAATCCCTCCCACAAACAGAGCTGAATAAACATAGAGCATTTACACAGGCACCCATAATCCGCTAATCCATATAACCTGCATTCTGATCGACACACACACAAACACACACATTAGCATACATGCAAAAGTCAATGTGTGCTCTGATATCGTGTGAATATCAAGCTACACAAGCATAGACGTCTGCATAAAAATAGGAAATGCACGCTTCTACACACTAACTTTTGCATGTACATGCACAAGCATATCTGTGATGTTCCCCTATTATCCTCTCTGACCTCCTCGACGGGACACAGTTGATAGTCTCTTTGAGGTTGATAACAGACAGAAGGGTTAATGGGGATTAATGGACTGTACACACACAATTATTTAGACACAAAAGCACACAAACACACAAGAGAATAAGTCTCCAGTGGTGATAAGTTTATTGGCTTTTATATATCTCTGAAGAGTGTGTGAGACTGTATGTTTGCACATTTGATTATTTGTGAGAATGTATAATGTAGCTGTCTACTTTTCAGCACTCCCAGTGCTTGATGACATAACTTAAGAGTGAGAAAGTTGTTTAGAGTTTATCAAAACTCTTTACTCTACAAGCACCATGTACTCTGTCAGTACAGTATAGTGTCATATAAGTCAGTCATTTTAATTTCGGATAACTTAAACTACATTTATAGTTTTTACCAGTTAAGACCTTAAGGCCAGGGCTTTATTTTCTTGATCTGACAAGTGTTTCATAATCAAGCATTTTTAAATTAAACAAAAAATAACAATCAAAGAAACCCTCAAAATTACACAGCAGCCTCAGTTAAGCAGCTTACAGAGTCCTCTCATTCGTAATTGACCACTTTTTGTCAGATTCTCTTACAGTGTATCATCATAGTGTATTTCACAAGGTAATGTGAAACATTTGCTTGTAATGTTCAGGGTTAACAGTTCTGGGCCCTGGTTAAGCATTTCAAGCTTAACCACAATCTTCAATTTTACCCTAATACAAAAGTATTTTGTGTCGAAATCAAACTGAATATTTTTTTTTATTATGAGTGGGTTGGTTTTTTGTTAGTTAATAAGATAGAAGGACACTGTGCCATCGGTTATGCAGCCACTCTTCTATAATAATGATAATAATAATAAATTTAATTTCAAAGTTGTCCCACAGCAGAAAAAAAAAGTTTTACTGTATGATTATGATAATTTAGGCTGCTTAAATTTTGGTTCCATTCTTAATAACATAGTGTAATAAATCTTATATTGTTGCTCATACAAGGTTGTATCTCTCTTTAATTTCAATATTTAATGTGAAAAAAAGAGATTTTTTAAAACCATTTTCCTCAGAAATATAAGCCCAAAAAATGACAGTCTCTTTACTTTTTCTGTATGTAGTGCAGTTCACAACAGGTGCCGTCTCAGGGAACTTATCAGAGAAAGTAAACAAGTTCAAAGCAAATCCAGTTGAATCAAGTCAAGTACAAGACACTTTCAGTCACAACAGCATTCAGTTCGATTTATTACACTTATATTTTTATCATGACAGGGCCTAACTAAGGAAACCAACAGCATTTAATCTTAAATTTTTGCCAATGCCCTCCTCTTGAACATGCATAGGACATAAATATCTAAACACGAAGAGACCTTCATCAGTACCAGGCTCAGCGAGGGTGGCTGTGAACACTTGTGACTGTGTGACGAGAAAACAAGACACTAACAAACACCCTAAGCAATGTATCCCTGGCCTGTGGTTTTGCATTTACCACTAGGACGTGGGACAGAGAAATAGAAAGATTCTTTAAAAAAAAGAAATTTGAATAGTTTTGTCATTCACTTTAATTCTCTTTCACTAACAGTATCATTGCCCTGTCAATATTCTCTTCTGTCTCTCATTCTCTTCAGGTGCGGTGGACAAAGACGGCGGGCAGTGCTTCAGATAAGTTCCAGGAAACATCCATCTACAACGAGACACTCCGTATTGAGGGCATCCAGAGAGTGCAGGGGGGTCGCTACTACTGCAAGGCCGACAACGGGGTGGGGGTGGCTGCCATCAAGTCCATCCGCGTAGATGTGCAGTGTAAGTGGGCAGGGAGAGAGTGCAAAAAAACCCCAAAAAACAGCTCCTTCCACTTTTAGACCACAGCTGACTCTCACAGCAGCCATTCCCACTGTAAGAGAAGGCCAAAATGGGGAGAGATGGAAAGATTACAAGACGAAAGATGAAAGACTGATTGGAAGGATGATGAGATTTCAGGTGGGAATGGTTTCCAAGAGTATCTGATGAATTTTGGTGGAGAGGATGAAAAGCATGTGGGGAAGATTAGGAGGAGAGGTTAGATCATATAAAAGATCATATAGAAGTTGGTATAGATTCTGAGTCAACTAACGTCATGGAAAAACTCTATCCAGGTCATAAAGAACTTTGTCTGGGAAGAAGGTTGAAAATGTTAAAAACAATAAACAGTAAGCCATTAGTTTATTGCAATACTTTACTCCACCAATGAAGGTAATGAAAAGGTAAGAGGTCTTTTGTCAGATACTCCTGGGAAGATGTGAAGCCTGTGGGACATATTGAAAGTTTTATAAAAAGTTAGTCCAGGTGGTACGGGCTCCCTAACTCACTGTTTTTCAAATCAAAAACAACATAAAAAGGCATTGTTGCATGGGGCTTAAACTAAAATGCTGTGTCATGTCCTATTCTCTAAATTGACATTCACAGCCACAATTAATTTGTATGTAAATCACCACATGGCTGTTAATTATCAGATTAACTGGGCTCTTCAGTAGACTGGGGCTCTAACGTGGTACTGCTGTTGGTAAAACAAAAGGTACCAGATTATATGATGAGGGCCTTTTGTCTGGAACAGGTACCAGCAATTTATTAGAGAGCAACTTCACCGTGAAGAGTTGACCTGAGCAAGGCTTGTCCTGTTTCCTAAAAAAAGAAGAAAAAAAAAAACAGGCCAAATATTGCTTTGAGTGTCTCTTTGGAAATATATATAAATAAAATCAAATAGTCAGCACCCACTTTATTCAAAATGTTGAAGCTGAGAAGCAGCTATGTTGTAGGGGTCCCGTGCTGCTGCTTGTTTCACTGCGCCACTGTCCCTGTGAGCCAGGGCCCAGGTCATGGTGATGGACTGATTCACATGCACCAACATGCTCAATGCATCAGTACAAGTTTGTGCTTCATTTCAGTTCCTAGCACCCTAAAATCCCCATCCATTTGTTCCATTTGCTTATTGAGTAAATGGATCTGTCCTTCATTGATTCAATCATGTTAATGGTGGATTTATAGGTTAATAGAAAAAAAGCTCTTTTTTCAAAGGCCCCATAAGACTTAACAACTGTTACCTGCCTTTCATTGTTAAGTTTATCATATCATTTGCATTATGTAAAGTACATAACTATCGCTTGTGCTTGAGCATCAGTTTCACCTACGCACTAGCAAGCACACAAACATACAAACACTATTAACGTCATTGCACCACCCTTGTCTATTTTACATTCATCACTTAGCCTTTGCCCTGTTTCATCCTCTTAATGGGGCTCTCCCTCCATCATTCGCCCCACCCTTCTTCTCATTGATACTGTTGATACTCCCCAGGGATTAGCTTGACCACCAGTGGGGAGCTGGTAATTGCAAGGGGCCTGGGTAGTAAACAGGTTTCACTGTGAGTGTAGTTGTGACAGCAGCCCCTGTGAAGCTAACCAACTCTGACGGTCAGTGCTTGTTCAATTCCCTTTCCCCCCATGTGGTGTTTGACCCAGTGCCGATCAGCATTGCTTCCTGCACGGAGTGTCTTTGCTGCTGGAACAATGTAACAATTAGCCCAGTCTACCAGAGAAGGTGAAAAAGGAGGAGACATGAAAGAGGAAGGAAATATGGATTAGGGAGTGAGGACAAAGGGGATGTAACAGGCAGGGCAGAAGAGTGAAAAGCAGAGAAGCAGCAGCCACTAGTGATTGGTGTTGATTTGAAAGTTCAAGTCCTCAAAGATCGACATGGAAGACCAACAAATTCTCTTTTAAAATACAGACAAAAGAAAAATGTTTTCTAAAATTGTATTGAACCATTTACCACAACAACAGCTACAATACACTATTCTAACCAACCAATCAATAAAAGGAAAGTCCACTGCAGTCTTATACTGCTGAAAAATTGAGAGCACATTTTGCTTTTAGAACACTTAGTGTGCAACTTTTGTCATATTCTTCCACTTAGTGGCCTAAGCATTTAGTGTCAGCCTGCATTTAGGCTATGATTTATAAAGCTAAAGCATTTATTGGTCTTCCCACCCATTTCAATGCTATTTGTAGTTTAATGAAGTTTTCACAAGACATTGTGGTTAGAAAACCTAATTTTAGTTCTGTTAGGAATTTATTCACAATATTGCAGTGGGTGATAAAAATAAACTAGAGATTACATGAGAGTCTGCCAAGAAGAAAAAAAATACAGTTGAAGACGTCACAGGATAAAGTTTTGTTTTTCAGTAGCACTTGTACACAATGAGAGCCACATGTGCAGACATTCATGCAAGGATGTGCAGGAAAAAAATGTCGTCTTTGTGAATGCTGATGTGGACACTGATGTGCAGGTCAGAGCAGAGTTACCTGAAGGGCATTTGACCTTTCTAGTAAAAGCTTTAAGACGAGTTCAGGGGAAGGTGAAATGGCAGTGATTTATTACTGCTAAGCAGATTGTAGTACTGATGTAGCTGAAACTTTAAAAAAAAAAAATCAAAGGAGGGAAGTGAAATTGAGAGGAGAAACAAAGAAGTCAGGTAGAGAGAGGCTAAATGAATGAAGACTAACAGGATGAGTTGTGAAATCACAAGAGGGGAAAAAATGGAGAGGCTGATGTGCATACTAAAAGAGATGCACTTATGGTTCCAAGTTTGGATTCATCCAGCAGACCAGTTATTGGGCTAGAAGGCAGAACATGCTGTTATCCACACATGGTACAAACAAGAGACGTAATTTCCCTCTCTGCTTCTCCTGATCACACAATTTATTTGTTTTCTATGGGTGCTTTTCCACTTAGCACATTTGAAATGAATTTGCTCCCTTTTCCTGCATGCTGTGGTTTGTTTCATCCACTATGAACACAGTAATTGTAATAAGATGTGGAACAAAAACACCTGGACCAAGAACCCCAATAACAGATGGTCTTGATCTGAATCATCTTGCAAACTCTGGACATGTCCTTCTGGTGAAAAAGAACCAAAGAAGGAGAAGCAAAGGCCTAGAATCTTGTCAAGTTATGATTGCATGAAAAATCTTTGGATGATGAGCGTCACAGTTCTTTGTGGTAATCTGGTAATCTCCAGCGCATCAAACTGTCTCGCTCTAGCTTATAATCATACTATGTTCAAATGTAATTAGTTGGTGAGTGATAAATACATTCATTGAAACAAAATAAATACATTAGTTAGTAAATAAATAAAAATAAATTAAAAAAATCAGCAGGACAGCAACTCCTGTGTCACTGTGGTATAAAACAAGCACTGACTGGTTCGTGAAGTCAACCATCATGTACACATTTTTGCAACATTCTCATCCCCTCTTATCCTTTATTCCAGTTTACATTTTCTTTCAGCTTTCTTTTTTCCTTCCATAGATCCACACACGATTGCGTGACAGAGTAGCATATTTTCCTAGTGTGTGTTTCTGTGTGTGTGTGCATATGTTTTGAATCAGCTGGGGTCTTTCTACTCTCAGCTGTGTGGCTCAACTGAACACAGCAGTGCTGGCTGTAGGTCATCTGCCCTGCATGGGGATTTAACCCTGCTTCCATACAAACATTGATGGAAGCTGCCATGCTAACAACACACACACACACACAAACAAACAAACGCAAATACCCTCTCTTTACTAATTTACACGCTCCACACACTTTTGTATTACAATTAGTGCTGCAATTAAAGCAATTATATTTTTCAACAGTGATTTATCAAAGTACCGAGTATAGTTAATCAAGGTTAATGGCAAAGTGATCCCAAATAAATTTCATTTTGTAGTCTGTTACAGTATTGACCAAATTAAATATTTTTTTTAAGTGAAAAGAAATAATTTTGAGAATTAAAAACATCATTTATAAACTGTATTATCCGCCGCCCTCCCTCTTAAAGAAAATGGTCCTGAGGGGGACTTGGGTGTGACGTAGTTGTGGAAAGTAAGTGTGTGTGACTAATAGCTGATTCTAGACTGAATCAGCTGATGAACACAGCAGATCAGAACCTGGCTGTGGTTTAAAAGTGCATGCAGACAGAGGCGAATATATGACTCATAATCAGCCTTAAAGTGTCTAGATGTGTCAATGTTTCAGATGAACAGTTATATGAATACTGAAAATCACTGCATCAGAAGTTTGTGGAAGGAAGTTAACAGTTATGAGCCAGACTGGCGTGTTCATTTGTCAAGGGAGTAAGGAGCTGCCAATCTGGCAATGTTACAAAATGTACAAGAGTAGATTAAAAGGAGCACTGTGGTTAGCTTATTTCACACTGGGCATTGCATTACGTGGTGTGTTGCATATTACGCACTACATGCGTGCTTGGCTTGCATGTTATATCTTTGGTTGGGTTGATTATGGTGAAAACTCATTTCGCTGACAGAAAGAATAAAGAGGGACTGTTTCTGATTTGGCCTGCTGTTGTTCACAGGTTTCTTGCTTATTAAGCGTGAACCTTACAATGACATGCCTTGGAATCGCTTTTTTGTCATGGTATTGTTATTGCGGTAACTTCTACAGAACTAGTTTTCACACATTAACAGGCACACCTGCAAAACTGGTGTTTACAGTTATATTCACAAACACAAGCCCCAAAGCACCCATGCTCAGACTCGTGTCCTTTTGGTGTGAAAGAGATGAACTGTAGGGGAGAAGGAGGAGGCGAGCAAATGATAGATGGAAACTGAAAAGACAGCAGAGAAAATAAGTGAAGCTGTTCAGGACTGGAGCTATGGCACATATTCAATATTTTCCTTTGAAGAGAAGGAACATACAGCAAAAGTCACTTCTATATTTCTAGCTGACACCCTCTCTCATCCACTCAGTTATTCATTTTTGCTTTTTGTCCTCTCTATCCAGTCTGTTTTTTTGTTCTGTTTTGTTTTTGTTGTTTTTGTTCCACAGTATATGTTGAAACTTCCCCTTCTTTGCTTTCTCATTCCTCGTGTTGTCTTTTATGTATTTGTATACAATGAACTCAGCCTGTGAATCAGTTATTTATTCAGAATGTTTTTACATGCTAACCACAGAAGGACTTGAATACATCAGAACCAGTCAAGAAGGCTGCATTGCTCGTCTTCGGTTTCAGTCTGCATTCCCATAAAGTCAGTGTTTTCCCTGTGTCTATGAGGAAGTAAGCACATACACTCCCTGTCCATTAATGTACTGCCAATAAAAGTGCAGTCCACTCAAAACTCCAACCACGCATCACCCATTACTACAAAGAACCTTCTGTATCACACCGCTTACCAATGACCTGGCGCTCTAGCCACAGAGACAGTGGGACAGTGAGCAGGCGGGTTTAACTGTGAGTAGCCTCTACTGATGGGATGGACTTGGTTCAGAAACCCAACTAATGATCCTTTGATCAGCAAAAATAATCAATCCATTTAAGTACTGGGTAAGATTTACTTTTATTTAAACTGGTTGTCTGTGGATTTGTGATTCACTCCAGCAACAGAGCAAGGTAAGTGGAGAAGTGACACGAATGTTAATGCTGGTTATGTTGCTGATCTTAATGTTATTAGCAATATTGTGACAGGAGAAAGAAAGATGAATCTCAGCTGTTGTAGAGATTGTCACATTTCTGATTTGTCTCTCTTGCTTTTGTGAAACCTAATTATGAACAAATTAATGTAGGTTCCCTAAGTAGGGAGGACTGGACCTCCTTTTTGAATCTGGAGGACATTTAACCTCTTATCTAAGATGAGTCCTCAAGTCTAACTGACTCATGGGGAGTCAGGGCATGTGTAAAGAAAGGATTTAAATCTCTGGATTGTGCTTCAGACCAGTACTTTTAAAGAATAACTGATTTATCTTAACAATTCAAACACACAAAATTAGGCAATTTTAAAATCTTGATTAAGTAAATTAAGTAATATAAAAACAAGAAAATAATTGACCTTTATTAAAAATATGGACATATCTCTGCTCCAACAGCATTGTTTTTGACTTCTGTCAGAAATTCTGTCATCATATAGTCAAAATGTTTGACTTTGTTTCCAGGAATTTTACCCGGCAATTTTATTTCTTCAAATGGTTCCAGTACACATTCACCATATGACAAAGACAATTGGGTGAAGATGGGATGCTGGAATAAGCAGACAACATAAGAAAAGAAAGCTAAGCCACACCATTTCTATGGACTCTGAGACAAGAGCCCATAAAAGGCAACATAAAGCCTCTGGTGCATAGTGGTCACTGCAGTGGACAGCTATTCAAAAGTCATTTTCTTCTAAATGCAGTGTTTCTATGGTGAAGCTGGCAATCAGCCTCTAAAGTGTTCTTTACTACACCACTTACCTGAGGTTTATTCGGCAGCTAGTTATTGTAGCTACAAGTTCAAGTCTTCAGAATCCAAGATGGCAACATATTAACCATGTCTCCAGTGAAGTGGACATCATGCATCATCAAGTATATTTCTGACTTTGGCCAAGTAACTGCTTACCTTTTCATGTGACTGTTTTGGTTTTAAATCAAATTAGTTGTTGATTAGCTGTAGTTTGTGTGAATAAAAATGATCATTTTTGCATGTTTTTTTTTTGTTTTTTTTTGTTCTCGGAGTGCAGCAGAGAACAGATAACCCGGCAAAGTAATCCAAGACTTCTCGTCCGACTCTAGTGATGATGTAATCATTATTACAGAGTGACGATGAGTAGCTACCAGGGAATAAAAAGAACATAGGAGCTGAAGATGGTCAAGGAGATGCAGTCACTCGGGATGGTGAGGGCCAGGTTACAGAGAGATCAGCAGAATGAGGGATCTGTGGAAGATGTACACATGGCATCTGGCCACACACAAGCCCTGAAAAATGTCCAAAATGTTCAATTCCAAAACAATTACTTTGATGGAGGCTTGCTTCCTTTTCTAGGAGAATGGAAAATAAATTTTGAGCAAAGAGATCCAGTAAATCTTTTTAGTTTTTCACACATCTCATTAATAGCAGAATAGATAACAGCAAATTGTAAGCACTCCAGAAAGGGAGAGAAAATTTGGCTGTAACATGAGAAGAAATACTTTCTTAGGGATCAATATGGCCATGGGGTACATTTGGTACCTTCAGGCACAAATGATCTGGTTTGGAGAGGATGACCTTCATCTTGAATTGAATAGATATGATCAAATTCTAGATTACCCACACTTTGTGGATAACTGTGCTTACCAACCAGCAAACACTGATAGGCTGACCCTGAAGAATTGATTAGCAAATCATTCCCTTCAAATGCCTTCTCCTCATCAAACAAATATCAGAAAATCCCAATCCTTGGGAGGGAAAGTATGGGTATGTGGAAAGGGACCTGAGGCTATATGTACCAAAGCTCTATGAGATGTGATCACATCAGCTGGTTGAAAATGGCTGAAGATGTGGTGTTTGTGCTTCATGTAATCACAAAGATGCATCACTACAAGGTGTTTTTTGAAAATGTATTTTGCAGCTTTTCCCTCATTGAGGCCTTGAAAGATTGTAGCATCTGTGCCACAGGTACATGCAGAGTACATAGGCAGAGGGGAGCAAATCAGAAAATGCTCACTGTCCATTTGCTGTTCAAGAGTAAATATCAGCTGAAAGAAGAGGCCAGGGGGAGTTGCTCTGTTGTCAGTGCTAATCCAAACAACACTGATACACATGGGCTCGTCATGGCCATGTTCTGTGCTGGCCATGTTCTGTGCTGGCCATTCCCCTGAAGATGTGGCTAAGTGATAGGCCAAGAAGGAAAAAACAATGGTCACACTACAAGAATCCTTTTCTGTGGCCTTTTACAATTAACACATGGGTGGGGTTGATCTTGTTGTATCTCCTCAGACATAGGAAGAAGGGGTGGTACATCTGAGTATTTTTTCATCTTTTGAATGTGACTGTTGTAAATACATGGTGCCTATACCTGATGTCTGGATTAGACAAGATGACCACCCTCCTCTTCACAACATTTGTAGCTTTTGCACAGGTAAGTGGTGGGTTCATCCAGCAAAGCAGAAGAGGAAGACCCAGTATGACCCCCACCTCTGGTGAAGCACAGCACTGTCATCAAAGTACCCCATAAGGTCAGGTCTGGCATGGGAAGTCACTTCTCCTAACTCACCCCGGTGAAAAATGCAAACAGATGCCACAACGCTGCATGCACTCAAAAGACCAAATACAGCTGCATTCAATGCTGTGTGCCACTGTGTCCTAGATGCTTTGCCAACTTTCATGCATCCTGTGTTTGATGAACCGACATTCAAAGCATATTATCATTCCCAAGAGATGCTGCAGAATACATATATGTTAGTATAATGAACTGGCACCACCAGTCCTGCATTCGTAACATATGAAGATTCACAACAATGTTGTTTTTGTTAAAGATATTGTGAAACATAGGCTTAGCTTAGTTGTAAACTTGTGAGTGTACTTGAAACAGGCTAATGAAATGTTAAAATTTGTGAAAATATATTGAGATGCCTTTCAAAGCATAAAGAGAAATAATTGTTCACAGATTTAAAACACAAGTTAATTAATTTTTACATGAAGTCCATTCTATCTATCACTATATATTCATATTTACATGTTAACCCACTATTATAAGATATATCAATATATCTTGTG
This sequence comes from Zenarchopterus dispar, assembly GCA_028564865.1. NCBI lineage: Eukaryota > Metazoa > Chordata > Actinopteri > Beloniformes > Zenarchopteridae > Zenarchopterus > Zenarchopterus dispar. The sequence continues at coordinate 14,156,231 of JAOWBL010000018.1, forward strand.
ATACTGGTTTCATCTCATATCCCTAATGAGAAATGGTTAGTTTATAATCATTCTGGCTTATCACACCTTAAAAGTGTTCTGGAACTAAAAACAGTTGTTTTGAAATAAAATTCCACCTCTACAGTTTTCCAGCCAGACTGACTATTTCAAAGAAATCCACACTAACCTCCTGTGGCATTGTCAATAATGACTTTATAAGTCAGTGGAGTATAAAACCGTGAATCTCCAAATGGACACAAGACCTTTCTCAGCTTTGACAGTTATCACCCTGTCACTGTCTATGGGAGTCAGCAGAGAGATGGGTGATGCATTGTTCCTGGATGGTGCCTTTAGAAATAGTCTCAGGACAGCAATACAAGTGCTGTAGTTGTGGCTTTATGGAATGCACATTTTCACATCTCACCTTTTCACACCCATAAACAGCGGGCCAGATGGCATTTAGTCTGTTACTGTTGGCTAGGGTTTTTTGTAACATACATACTCTGTGCTTCAGGGTGACACCATTCCTGGCTGAAACAAGATAAATGGATAGTGGCAGTGTCTCTGATGAATGGGGAGAAAAAAATACAAACACACACATACACAGTTTACCTGCACGCCTTTACAGAGACAGAAAGTAAAGTGTGCTTTTGGCAGCTAGAGAGAGGGAGAGAGAGGCAGGAACAGGCAGTTTAAAAAAAGGTTTGACCTTTCAGTTGGATTGAAGTTAAAATCACTGTGTGAACAATTGGGCCACCTCACCACTGTCCAAGTAACACAACATGGTAAAAACCAACACAAACTTTCTGCCCTTTGATGGTCTTTGCATTCACGGCTCTCCCTCTCTCCGTGCTTCTTCCCTTTCTAACTTACTTTACTTGTATAATGCTTTCTGTACTCCTCTCTTTGTGTTATTTCTCCTGGTTTATTTTTCGCTGTTTCTGTCAGTATTTCCTTTTTTGTTTGTTTTTGTTTTTTGTCTAAGTCACTCACATTCTCTGTAGATTTTAGATTCCTTTCTTATGATAGTTTTATTTTCTACCCGCTTTTCTCACTCGTTTTCCCAGGAAAATGTTTTTTTTTCCACCTTAAACTGTTTCTGAGGAGGCATATACTTTATATGATGTTTATTTTTTTCACTTCTGTGCTTGACCAAATTTATGAACTTGCTTTTTGTAACACGGTTAAAACTAGTGCATTGGGAATGTTCCAGATTTAGCCACTTCCTGCAAGTCAAAAATCTAATTGTGTGATTACAATGATATTAATGTTGAAAACTGGTTGCTTGCAGACTCTCAATGATTTTATATGATATAAAAAAACTTTTAAAAAGAAAGGGGAAAAAAAACATCTGGACCTTATGAGGTCATAAAATTAGGTAACTACAACCTCAGATAAAAAAGTGACACAACATAGAAAATAATTAATTAAATTATTATAAGGTTATAAATAAATAATAATTGATTGAAAAAAAAACAAAAAAACTCTGCGATGGACTGGCGACCTGTCCAGGGTGTACCTCTGCCTCTCGCCTCTGATGGGCCGGGATAGGCTCCAGCAGACGCACATGACCCAGAAATGGAACAACGGGTCAAGAAAAGGGATGGATGGATTGAAAAAACTAAATCAAAATGCAGAAGTCGCAAGTGAAAAAGTATCAGTAGCCTGTAGAACTACCTCAGCAGCGAAAATGAAGAAATATTTTTCCATATTTGTTGAGTGCTATTTTGAGCTGTTTCATCACATTCATCTTTTCAACTTTGCATCTGTCCATTGAGGTGTGTGGACATTTGTCTGTGGACAGCTCTGTTGAGGTCCCACCACAGCATTTTAGTCAATTCAAGTTCTCAACTTTGACTTGTCTTCATTCTTTTAATTTTCAGCCATTCTGATCTAAGTTTGATGGTGCTTTGAATTGGCATCCTGCTGAATAAGACAGTTTGAATCAAGCTTTGGCTGTTGGACAGACAATCTCAGATTTGACTTTAAAATGTTTATAACAGAGTTCAAGGGCAACTTTGTGATAGCCTCACACTTGTGACTCATAAGTAGATATTACTACCTCTATGCTTGAAAGCTGAGATGATGTGATTTCGTTGATATACAGTATCAACTTGAGTTTTCTCCAAATGAAGCACCATACTTTCTTCCCAAACAACTCCACTTTGCTCTTGTGTGTCCTAAAGACATTGTTATAGAAGTATCGTGATTTGTTCTGATGGAACCCTGGAAACATAATCAGGGCCAGCAGGGTCTTTTTAGAAACAGGAGGTTCTTTCCTGCCAGTGCTTCAAAACATTCTTTTGGAATCTTTTACTCTAATTGTACTGTCATGAAGTGTAAAACTTAACATGCTTGCTGAGGCTTACAGAGTCTGAGATCTAGCTCTTAGATTTTTGCAATGTCTTTGAATATTGCACACTCTGACCTTGGGCTAAACTTCCTCTGATATTCATTCATTTTTCAAATGTGTCTGTGTTACAGGAAGAAAACATGTCTTGGTTAAAGGTTAAATAGAATGTGTTTGAATAAACAACTACTCACTGTGTGAAGATAAACTATACTGGCTTTCCTTCAATGAAAAAGGTCAACCTGTCTCTGTGTACAATTGGACACAGTTATTGATACTATTGATGTACAATTGGCAGTGGAACCTTTGACAACAATGTCAAAAATATTTCTTGTAGCCATGCAGACATTCTTTGCACCTGTTTTCTGGCAGTGTGTGCAACAATTACATTTTAAAGCTAATTAACATTTGAATCAGTACCTGTAGCAGTAACATACTTATACTGTGTCCAAAGATTATAGTTCTTTCACATCAGGACTAATTGTTGGGAAGTTTAAAACAGTGTACC
>JAOWBL010000018.1:14159167-14186448 GCA_028564865.1 Zenarchopterus dispar
ACACTGTTGGACTGATCTTTTTTTTAACTGATCACTCATGTTGGATTAACACGTTGTGAATGTCTCCAGTTTTTAATCTCTTTTAAGGTAGTGAAGTAAACAGATCCCTGACTTAAAGATAAAACAGAGCTTTCAGTCTTCACTATTATCTAAAACAATCATAAAGGATTTCAAAACTTTACATCTCATTTAAATTAAAATTCAAACTATACTGTACAATAAATTACTTTGAGTTCCCTTCATCTACTCTATATCAGATCTTGTATAAAGATTTGATGATACTGTAGCCTCAGCAGCACAATGAATACTACATTTTTTTAAACGTTTAGGAAAAACTGAACAATTGTAAACATTTTTTGCCCCAACTGTCCAAGAAGCATCAATGTACCGAAAGCAAAAATGTACCGAAAGAACAACAAGACAAGTATGAACACCATGTTATCTCAGAAAATTTTGCCACTAGATTCATATCTCCAAAATGACAGAGAACCAGGGTGACAGACAGGGAAACACGCAGAAAGAACATCATAAAAGAGAAAAAGAGCTAAGAAATACACCATGGGAAAAGAGTAAGAGAAGCAGATGGGCACAGAAACAGAGATTCTAAAAGAGGAAAACAAACAATTGCTCTGTTTTTTTTCTTCCATCCTCTAAACTATTTGTCTAATGGGCATATTGTGTTATTCCCAGCTGAGTTCCCTGTCTGTCCTTGTTGCATCAGTCACTGTTTAGATTAGAGTCATCCAGTGAGATTATGCCATCATGTCAGATTCAGCCCACTGGGACAAGTTGATTGATTGATTTTCATATCATAATCCCAGCCTGGGACATGACTACAGGGCTTTCACCCTCCAGTAACTGCTGCCAGTGACTGAATCCTCTTTAACTGTCTCTCATAAAAAGGAAGACAGGGGCAAAGCTGTGCAGTTTGTCCTATTATTTCAATAGAGATAAGTACAAGGGTGGATTATAAAACAAGAACAGAATGTGTGGAGGACAGAAGTGAAACGCATAATGAACCATCAACACAAATGACTGCACAATATGCATATTAAGACGCACATGCCACTTTTGAAGGGGTAATTTACAATACAAAGCGTCTGATTCAAAGCAATTTAAAACTCTCCAATAACAGAAGTTATCAATAGAATGTGAGAAAACAATAATTATGACATAACGTAAAACTTGTAGCGTATTGTCTTGGAATTAGCATCCTAATCAGCCATCACCCATCTGTACCTTTGGTTAGCACTTTGGTGATTGTCACTTTCACTTTGACTTGTATTTCATAGCTGACTTTAGGAACTCAAAGCATTTCATATTTTCATGAAATATGGTCAGATGTCCGTCACATAGTGATCACTTGTATTGTGGTCAGATGAATTGGTATTACAGTTGTTTTTTGTTTGTTTGTTTGTTTGTTTGTTTGTTTGTTTTGGAAGAAGTGGCAGCCATGTGTTTCAAACAAAAACAATAAGGACCATGCAGTCTGTTGTAACTCTTTTTTCTCTGTAACTCTCCACATCTTGTTCTGTGAGACTTTTCCTCAAAACAACAAAAAATAACATTTCAACATTGAAGAAGATAGGTATGAACATCTTTAGTCTTTGACAAATTATTGTGATTCCCACTGCTGCTGTTGAGAAAATAGTCAGATAATGAAGGCAGCAGATGATCAATCAAATGATTATTCAGAGGCAAAGTCCTTATGTAATGCGTTATGATTAAGTAGTTATAGCACAACTACACTTTATTAATAAAAAAAAAACCATCTGGAATCTAGATTTTGATGACTTTAGATTGTCTGACTTCTTTATATTCAGCGCTACCAGAGACGTGCAGATAAGCAAAAAAGTGTTTCCCTTACACTTTCGCTCTAAACTGGATTATTGAATCACCTGAAAAACCACCTCGTGAAAAAGAGTAAAAAGGTTTTTGTGATATTTGGGAGGTTTTTTTTTTTGTTTTGTTTTTTTTTAGGAACCGTTTCCATTGCAAGTTCTGTTTTTCAATATTTCGGTTTTGCGTAAATCTTGAGGTAATGAAAAAGCGAGTATAGATCACTTCTCCAGCCACTTATTAGCTCTGTTTTCTTTTGCACTACTCTTCTATTTGTGTGGACTGAATATTAGAAGAAATTTGCATATCTACATTACAACTATTTCTACAAAAGAAACATTTTGAAGGTCAAGGAATATGTGTGTCCCCATCTGTTGGATACTACTCTGGAGTCTTCAGATTGGTCAGATTCCAGTCATTAGGCCATTTCTGCAGTGCAGCACATATGATAAATAGATGACTAACCTGTGAGTTAGGTACAAACTTCAGCTGCGTATTTTAAAGTTTTAAAAGTGATTTTGATGGCTCCACACCAATCTCTGCTGTGGCCCAAGATCTTTAATGCTGTAAGTTGGTCCATCTGTCTCACTCTCCTGCAATTAATGAAATGAATCAAATTCTCCGGTTCCTCTTGCTGCATCTCCTTGTTGAAAGGAGCCAGATGAGATGGCTCGGGCATCTGGTGAGGATTCTTCCTGGAAGCCTCCCTGGTGAGAACACCTGGGCCTGTCCCACTGGGAGGAGACCCCAGAAAAGATCCAGGACAAGCTGGAGGGACTATGTCTTTTGACTGGCCTGGGAACACCTTGGGATACCACCAGATGAGTTGGAGGAAATGGCCGGGGAAACAAAAATCTAGGCTTTCCTGCTTAGCCTACTGTCCCCGCAACCCAATCTTGGATAAGTAGAATAAGATGGATGATGGATGGAATCAATTTTTGCACAAACATTCAAGTAAAAAATTATTTTTACAATTTTGTGGTCAATAGATCATGGTTACTGTGGCCTCACAAAACACATTTTTGAAAATATCAAAACAATAATTTACAATTTATAATAAACTCATATACAAATGGTTCAGAAGGAAGAAAATTCCAAAGTTGTGATGTCAGATCTAAAAGGTTAAAAGTCAACTTCACTGTGACTATATGTTGTTCTGCAAAAACATTTTTGCCACTGCAATATTTGCACTAAAAAAATTGTTGTAGAAGTAAAATGACAATAAAGTTATTTTCTGTTCTATTCTATTCTGTTCTGTCCATTATTTAATGCATTCACTAGAGATTCTAGTTGGGTTTTTTTTGTGAAACTTGGTTTCCAAAATGCAATTTGTAAAACCACATTCATTTGAAGCTAATGACTTGCATCATCATCATATCAGGAAAAATTGCACAAAAAGTCAAGTACCACTGTTCAAATGTTGTCAGCTGTACACAAACCTTTAAGTTTTTTCCTCAGTTTCTGTGTTTTTAGAATAATCAGAAAATTCTGATATATTCAATCTCTTTCATGAAAAAGAGTTGTGAAAAAGATTTAGTATACAGGTGGTGGTGACTCCGAAACTGTTTTTTTGTTTGTTTGTTTTTTTGTTTTTGTTTTTTTTTTTGCTCACTGCTATGTTGACACACGTGAAATAAATGCTTTTTAACACAACAGTTAAACAATCCTACAAAATAAATTCCTGAATAATTTCAATAGTAGATATTTGATGAAAAAGAAAAAAGTAATACATACATGCTTTGATTTAAAGTTGTTGATATTCCTGTGATGGATTGCAGTCGGTAGTTAAATTAATAGAATAATAATTAGAATAATAATTTGGTCTTTTCATAAGTAATACAACTATTACTGCAGCATTACTTTATGAATCTATCACAGTGGTACAAGTGTATATAACATTTTATGTATTTATTATCATGTGTACTATCATGTGAAAAAGCAAGTACATACTCTTTTAATAATATGTTTGTTTCTTTCATTTTAGGACTTACAAAAATAATCTGGTCCATGTGTCATGAGAGACTCATGACATACTCCCTATTACTCCCTATTATTTGTTTAGCTAAATACTGTATAAGCCAGTGCAGAAGGAGGTACACCCCATGATCAGTAGCTTGTAGTCCCCCTCTGAGCAATAGTAATTGGATAAAGTCATGTTCTGTGTGCCTTCATCTGTCTCTGACATCCTTGTAGAAGAATTTCGACCATCTTTTCTGAACATCATTGCTTCAGCTATTTGTGTTTATGCACATAGATCTAATTTAGGATTTTTCTTTTCAGTATTGTTTTTGTGGCTGTTTTCTGTTACTGAAAACAGGAACAACACTATTACAATAAGGTTTCTAAGATTTAATTATGTGATAGAAGGGTCTGCACTAGATGATGACAAAAAAAGTGGGGGAACAAAATATTAAGTTGGCCCCCCACTTACAGTAACATGGAAGTATTTCATCCCTTAGCATTAAGACCACGTGATGATACTTGGATAACATCTGGCCCATACTAAACTTGCCAGTAACACGTTAACTTGAGCAATAAGTACCCAAGATAACACACACATGTTTATATAAATATATGTATATATTTTTTTCTTTTTCCAAAAAACTGGCCTTTACCAACTTCACTGGATCTTCATAATTATGTGACAACATCCATCCATCCATCCATTTTCTGTAACCGCTGAATCCATTACTTGGTCACAGGTCTGCTGGAGCCAATCCTAGCCCACCTCAGACGAGAGGCAGGGGTACACCCTGAACGGGTCACCAGTCCATCGCAGGGCTACATATACAGACGAACAACCACTCACACACACACCTATGGACAATTTAGAGTTCTCAATCAACCTCATACATGTTTTTTGGAGTGTGGGAGGAAACCGGAGTACCCAGAGAAAACCCATGCAAGCACGGGGAGAACGTGCAAACGTGACAACATTGAAGAATTATTATCTCTTGACATATATTTTAAAAATTCCCCCAAAATGTGATCTATTAATTTCTCCTTTTTTATCAGTTTTTCTTACTTTGTTCTTTGTGTAACTGGACACAAAACATGGATACAGAATAGATAACATTCATGACAATTACTTCCTCTAAATCTCTGTATAAAACACAGTTCTGAACCCTCATCTTTGCATAAATGTGGGTTAAATTTATGTCTAATTTCTTCAGTTGGTTTGTTCTTCTAGAGCTCATATGAAAACGTGATTATCCCTACCTGCTTATCCATATTCAGCAGATCGTTATAGATCTGCTGGGGCCTGTCCCTCCTGTCTGTGGGTGAAAAGTAGGTACACCCTGGACAGGTCACATGCTTGTCACGCAGTCAAATATGGAACCACACACACACTTACTCTGATATAAGACCAGCACTAGCAAATGCAGAAGACTATCAGGAAAAACTGAAACATGGCACAGCAAGTCAAGCACCACTATTCAAATCTTGTCAGTGCTACGTAAACCTTCAAGTTTTTATTTCCAGATGACCCCAACCTCCCACCACTAACACTACTAACTACTTCATAGATGAATCATATCTCAAACTAGTTTCACAAAATGGCAGTAAGCAAGGAAGCAAGTCGCAGAGAGAACAAAAATTCAGAAATGGGGAAAGGGGCCCGGGTACATAGGCAAGGTAAAAAGGCAGATATTGAAGAGACACAGGTGAAAAACTAAAAGAGAGGGAAAAAAGAATAAGAGCAAGTGAGAAAGTGTGAGGGTGGAACAGGGAGACATTTGTTACCTGGTTGTAAACCGCTGTGCTGCACATATATCCCATTACTTTGAGAAGAGAGCCGGCTGATCCTACCGTTACCATCTCCCACGCATTCCCAGGAAATAGAAGCTATAATTCTTAAACCCTAACTTCCTCCCTCCTTTTTCTGTCTTCCTACAATTTCTCTTCACTACATGCTTGCAGTGTTGCCCCCATGCTTTGGATTATTTTGATTACTGAATATTCCTTAAGGTGAAAGTGACAAAACCGTGTTGTTAATCATGAAGTCTCATCATGCAGACAGATACGACACCCACGCATTCTCCAAAATGTTTCATCTATTTAATGGTTGCAGTCCAGGCATAAGGAATAGAACCGTCCTGGACTTGCTGTCTCCACCTGCTTTCCTGCAACTCATCTGAATGTAATTATTTGCCTTTTATTAGAACAGATAACATATGTCCTCTTATGTGAAAAAACTACTTTAAAAACTATAAATATTTATTTGATATTTCTTACTCTAACCTGTTCTGTCACAACGTTAAAAGACAGAGTCAAATTTTTCTTTATGTCCAAAAGCCATTCTACCTGATCTGCATATCTTTCAGATAAAGTGTGCTCAGGAGTCAACCACACTCCTCCACACAGACTCGGTCTGACACCTTAAAATCAACACTGTAATTATTTATGACCACATCCTTATCTTGAGACTTCATTACACTGTAATTGTATTTAACAAACAGAGAATTAACCAAGCGAAAAGCTTTCCGTGGGGGCTGCAATCACTGCTTAAAAAGCTCTCCAGACCAACACGGATTTACTTTCCTTGTGGTTTGATTTGATACAATGGGAGTAGACAGTACTATTTATGTACTGATTGCAGCTGTTAGACCGATGAAATTTCTTGTCAGTTCTGGAACCATCACTGGTGAAGTTAGCTAAAGAGATAACCCATTAGTGCGTCTATGTTTTTGCATGCACATAGTCACCCGTTAAAGAATGCATTCAAGTGTCAGAGTCCACTGTTTTGCGGAAGCGCTCAACTACAACTGTAGTTTTTTTGTTTGTTTGTTTTTGAGCTGCTGCCTGTTAGAAAAGCTGTTGGAAGATTGGAATCTATTTCTAAAAAAATACATGTATACGTCTATTTAAATCTTTAAAAAGATGGACTTCTTTGGAAGTTTAAACAGTCAAATTAAAAATCATGTTGTCTCTTGTATGAGTAGAATGGGACTTAAACATGACCCTGTTTAAATAGTTCATTTGAGCTGTGTGGTGGTGAGGTTTTTTTTTTTATTTTAATGAAAAATTCCTGAACCTGCTTACCTTTAAAGTTCTCCACTTTTTATTTAATTGTCATCAATCATTATATATCTTTCACCTCAATTTCTGTAAATGGCTGCTGTTCAGGAAAATGAAGATCTAAAATTAAACTTTCCACAGTCAGAATTGTTTTATTTGACTTTTGTTGACTTTCCTGGCACCTGAGAACCATTCCCGCTTTTTCTGGTAGGGCTTTATTACATAGACATTAGTGGGCTATTCTGTGCTTATTTCAGGGGACATGGGGACATGTACTGTAAGGTTACATTCACTCACATCAGTGAGCTGTACAGCAAGAACAGATTAGTAACTCGTGGCCAAGCACCTCCAGGAGAGAAACTGGAGCTTGACTGCCCTGCCTCAGGGTGTAACTGAAAAGGGAGGTGGAAACCTTTCTATTCTGCTGCACAAAAAAAGATTGTTGCAGCCTCTCGGGGGATTTAAACAGGTGACGTACTGGTCACAAGCTCATTTCTTTCATTGTCGCCCTTCTGTCACACAATTTACACCCTTAGGTAACGTATGCAAGAACCTATTACTAAATGCTGGAGTTAGAATTTCCATTTAGATAAAGTGACAGATTTTGAAGCCTTTAAATTCACATTTAACTAAACAGTGAGAATTGTTTCCCTATTCATCAAAAATCCCAGCAGCAAGGTTTTTTTTATCCTAGCACATTCATCCAAAATTCTTTCTTTCTTTCTTTTTCTTTCTTTCTATCATTCTATCTTTCTTTCTTTCATGAAACTGCTGGGGTCAAATTGATCTCCATTTTGGTCAGTAGAATCATTTTATCCCCTCTTCCATTTACATTTGGGGTCACCCTGTACTTCAATGTTACATCATCCATGCATGCAGTAACAAGTGCAGGAGAGCAGAAGAACATGGATTTATTTGTTCATTACTTTGTGCTATGTAATTAGGGGCTGGAAATTCACTCTTAACATTCACTTTGAAATTCCCTATGCTCTTTTGCTAATGGACAGTGGGTCATGACGTGCATGATTTATGAAAAAAAAAACAAACATGTTTTGTAAGTTAATGTGAACCTTGTCAGAATAGTTGGGGTCAAAAATGGATGTGGACAGGGTTTGCACCCTTTGCTGGGAATAACAGTTGGTTTGTTTGTTTGTTTTTTCAGTGTACATAAACTTGTATCTCTAAATGCATTTCTTTATTTTTTTTCTATAACAAAAAAGCTGTTACTGTGAGATAAATATGTGGACTTTGAATTAGAGATAAAAAAGAAATAGTTGTGGTGCTAAAACATTAGAAATTCAAACATATTCATTTAACCTTCTTGGAAGGTTCTAGTAGCTCAGTTTAATGTTTTAAAATTAAAATTATGTGAAATGTTTAAATATACTGAATGAATATGCATTCATGCACCTTGTGCATAAAAGCAGTGTATGCATCTGCTAATATTTGGAGATGTAAAGTAAAAGAAAAAAAACAACATGAAGTTCTGCTTTATTTCCTCGTTACTGATTTTCCTGTGTATCTCCCTTCTCCTCAGCTCCCCCAATGATCCGGTTGTCAGTCAATGACACCGTGGTGGTGGATCCTGGTCAGGATGTACTTCTAACCTGTGAGGTGACCGCCGGGTTCCCCCAGCCCACTATTACGTGGTCACGCTACCCTGGCCCACTTCCACTCAGTGCCCAGGTTCGAGGAGCTACACTGATTTTGCGTGCTGTCACACCAGCAGATGCAGGTTTCTACAACTGCACAGCCGTCAACAACGTGGGCAATCCAGCTCGGAAGAACGTCAATCTTGTTGTCCGGAGTAAGTAATGTGTTTATTGGTGAAAAAGGAGATGTTTCTGTTTGAATGGCATGGAAAGAACAATATTTACACTCATGCAATATTTACACTCACGCAATGTGTTTGGTTCAAATGTGTTGTTTAGCTGTCACTTACTGATTAAATTACAGAGTTAAGCATGATACTTTTGGAAAGATAAACTTTACAAAACTTAAAGGGTCAGCTGGCAACTGTACTGTAAGTATTTTAAGATTATTTTGGGGAAGATTACACATAATAAACACATACATAAAAATCAAATACATTCATGTTGCAGGTTAGAAGACTACACCATTTCTGACAATGCCATGATTAGTGCTTCTTTTCATCTGGAAAGAGACTTTTTACTATCCATAAATGATCATTTGCTGACTGGAATCAGCAGATTTACAGCTTGACTGTCTCTGGTCGCAAACCCAAAGATGACAATATGCACAACCTGCAATGTATAAATAATTCACAGAGAAAAAACAAATTAAGTGCTTAAAACAACAAACGTAGTTAAATGCTCCAAAATGCCACTAAGTCTGTGCTGTGTAGTGACACTTAAAAATATTAGGAGGCTAAAAATGAAGCTAGTATCGAGTACATTGGCAACAGACTCTGAATTGAATTGAACAGAATGATACTTTATTATTTCTCAAAGATAAAACGATGTTGTTGAATTTTAAATTTCTCTGAATAATAAATGAGAAAGTAAAAATTAAAGTAAACAATAGCTGGAAACTGGTAAAGTTTTGGGAGAATTGCAGAGAGATGTTTGGCTGAAATCTCCAAAAATCATCATGAATTCACCGGGGATGTTGTATCTGTTGCCTGGCAACCATTGTGCAGATAATGTGATATACTACACTGGGGGTAACACAGGAGAACTCTTTCATCTGGGAGGCCAAGGTTCTCCTTTCCAGGTTCACAGCACACATTTTGAGCAAGTACTCCAGCACTCCTGTCCTACTTCTGCCGGTCTTTTAAAAATCATTTGTCTGCCTGTGTCATCCCAAACCTGCGTAGAGCGCCCTGGAATCTGGAACCTGGTCAGAAAACATGACACTCCTGCTGTTTTATCCATCCCATCCATTTTCTCCCTCAGGGATCTCACACTCCCCACTATGATCATTGTTAAAAATTTGTAAAACCCCTCATCCGTTCTTCTCTTCCACTACGTTGTTGACATCTTGTATTCAGTGTATTTTGGGTTATTCAGGGCATTGGCTGGTTTTTGGGAAGTCTAATCATCTCATGAAAACAACTTTCCTGTCATGTCAACTCATCATTACAAACTTTAAAAGAGTGCCAGAGTGAAGAACAAAAATCCCTGAAGCAGAACTTCATCAAAACAAGCATTTTAAGATTATCCAAGAGGATGAGCCAAAACAGAAAACTAAGTTAAAAAAAAAAAAAAATCTCAAGAAGACACAAAGACAAAAACAATTTTACAGGGAACTGCAATAGGTTGCCACTAGAACAGTGCCATTCTTGGATTTTGTGTCAGACAGGGGTGCTATAAGGCTTTCCAAATGAAAGATGAAATGATTAAAAGAGAAAGAGTTTCAGAACCTGTAATCTCATCTATAAAGGGAGATATACTGTAATTCATCCTCAGTTGGTGTTTTAAGCAGCAAAATGATTTATTTTTTAATATTTTCATGTTAAAATGTCATTTTCAATTTCATTTGAAGTAATCCCTGACTGTGACACACAGCAATAACAATAAAACTGGCTTACAAAGCTACAGTGGACATGATGCCATTGGTAGCTAAGAAACCCAAGATAGTAATGACACAAGAGAAAATGAGAGAGTGACTGGTAAAGAGACCGGACGAGAGTAAATCTTAGTATCATGAAAGGGTGTTAACCTCGACACTGCTGGGAGACCCTCTGAGCTAAAAGTTGCAAAAGTTTCTTTTTTGTGATACTTTAAGCCCCTATTCCTCAAATGGAGCTCTTTTACTTTATTGTATTTTTTTTATTGTTTACTTATTTATTTTTTTAAAAATTCCATAGAAATGTATGGGACAGATTTGGAGCAAATAAAACTACTTAAAGTCAAAGTTTTACATATAAATGGTTGGTTCTGCATCTTCATTTTGGAAATCAAAATCAGAGTAAATGTTGACTTGCTGAACATATTGCTCATTAACACACACAGATTTTATGAAGCCCAAACTATTAAGAACTCATAACAAGTTTATCCAATTTGGGTCCCTTACTCAGCAGTTTTCAAATTGGATTTGCTGAGAAAAAAAAAAAAAAAGGAAACCTAATTTAATTTAGCTTCTCAATCTGGGAAAAACATGTACATTGTAATAGCAAGCTTCATTTATTGACTGTGGTTTGTGTTTGAGCATGCATGTGTGTGTGTGTGTGTGCAGCTGATCCATCATTAGTGAGCTGATGCGAACCATGTCAGAATAGGCAGGTTAAGTATTGCTCGTTTTGTAATTTCCCTGCCATTAAAGCCGAAACCTTCCATTCTCCACTCCCTCTAGCTATTTTTAGCCCCTTTAATCATCTTTATTCACTCCAATTACTCAGACTGGAGTGGAAGCAATTAGTGACAGCCTTTTCTGTTAGTTAACACTGTAGAGAACGTATGCTGGATGGGTTTCTCCTGTTAGCTTAATGGCCCTGAACGCATTTTCACACCAGCGCAGGTGGCAAGATGCTAAAAGAGACACACAAAGTGTGGAGAGCACAGTGCATTATAAGTGTGCTGGTTGGCATGGGACACACACAAATACAGCCACACAGCTGTATTTTAATGACTTCAAACGACTTTAACAGTAATTTAAATGCTTATTTACTGGTAACTTGTTCCATGCTATTTTTTTTATAGTAATAATGTGACATTGTAGGTATATTTATGTCCCCATAACTTGTGTCATTTGTGGGTCATAGGCACACATGCACACACACTTTTTTACAACCCGTATGGTTACTGTCTTAAGTGGCTCCACCCTGGTATCTTGTTAACAAGCCCGAAAAGCGTTTAAGTCAAGCTCCCCTCTCTTCTTTTTCACAGCCCGTCTCACTTTTTAGTAGGAAAACAGAGAGCTGTTTTGTATTCAACATGGAAATCAGTTGGGAAAATGCAGCCTTTGAAACTGAAAATTAAATGTGACAGTGTGAGAGTTACTCTTTGTCCTTGATCCCCTCCTCTTTATCCCCCTGTTATTTTATTCTGTATCTGGCTCCTTTTGTCTCATCCTCCTTCACAATTTTCTCCTTCCCTTTTCTCTGTTTCTTTCTTCTCCATTTTTTTTTTTTACTTTGGTTTCTTTTTGACACGCTACCTCCTTTATATGGTTCACACACACTTGCATTTCATCTGATGTTGTGTAGTAGCCAGCTTCCTGCTCTTCCATTCACTTCTCCATATTGATTAGTTTTTTATTTCTATTTTTATACCTTACACACACTTTCTTGATGTAATTTGTACATTTGTTTTTTTCTGATTTCCCATGCCTTTCATCAATTTTAATTTTCATTTATTGACTAGAAATCAGCTACTTCTGATATATTAATAATATACTATGTTTAAACACACAGAATTTTTAGTATTAATTTAAATAAATTAAAAAAAACATCTGTCACATTAACAACAAAGGTGTACCCTTTACATCCTTTAACTTATAAATCCATAAAGGTCTTATATTATGCTATTTTGATTCCTGCTCATACTGATCAACACCATCATGGAGTTGTTTTACTTGCATGGGCTTGGTTGATAAATGTGTAGGTTTTGCTTTTTTAGCAGAATGTTGATTTAAAAGAAAAAAATAAAATTGCAGAACCTCCTGCAATGTCTGCTCTTTCAAAACATTTATTTACTCCTTAATCAGTGGCATACCTCTTAAACTGGCAGCTAGATGGCCTGACAATTGGGTATGTTATAGTTAAAGTTAATTTTAAACCTTTGAAAATCAGGAAAAAAAACTGCATGGGACTTTTAAAGCAGATATCAAATTGTCATTGCCAGCCATATTTGTCTTATCAAGGGTATTTAGATTACTTTCACACTTGTCATACTTCCAAGCTGTTTCCAATTATTTTTGAACAATTTCAACCAAAAATAGACTGTTCAGGCTGTGTAATACTGCTGGAGATTTCAGAAAATCTCTGTACTGATCACATGATAAAAACATAATAGGATGAAATCAAATTTAACCATGTCTGATGCCTGATAATAGCCCTAAAGTGTAAAGAGTGCCCAGTACACTGCAAAACAGATGACATGTCTTTTGGCTACATATTTTTAAGATATAGGTACAGTTTGGTTATTATTTTCACTTACTGCTGGCCGCAGCTTAGTGATGCCATAACACTGCGTGGTCATATCTTAGTGGACTGTGATCACACAATGAAACATTTTCTTCCAATATCACCATCAAGCTTCATGAACAAAGTAACACATTTCAGTGCAAGCATTCTTTAATGGTTACATCATATTTGTCTTTTGCAGATGGGATTCATTAACCCATGAGCAAGAACAAAAATAATTAGTAATAATAAATAGTCTAAGGGAAGTAATTAAGTTGAGGTATGAAGAATAGCACCCATGCTCAAACGTCACCTTGAGGTGGTAATATAATAAATATCCTTGAGACCTTTACTTCTAGCACACATGTGGTGTCTTCTTCGTGTCTACATATTTGTGTTCTATGGCAAGCCAGATTTTTCTCCTCACAAAGTATTTAAAATCTAAAGTAAGTGAAAGCAAAGGATAGAATTCAAGCTGAAAATAAAATAAAAGAAAGTACATCTTGGAGGGAACACTCCACTATGCTCCTCACATTAAAAGAAAAAAAAAAGGATTTCTCTGTTTAAGCCTGTCCCGGTTTTTGTGCAGTTCTAGACTAAATATGACCTTTACAAAATAATGATTCTGATATCTTTGGTTGTGTCTCCAAACATTGCTTTGTGAAATTAGGTTTAGAAGTGCTGCTTTAATAATGATGTGGCTAAAAATAGCCTGGGACAAGTTCACAATGTCACAACTTACACCAACTAACCAAAAAAGAGGAAAGCTGAGCCGTGTCTGCATTATTTGTATGAAAAGTCTTTAATATGACCGTGGGAAAGGAGAGGGTAGCCTTGGAAAAGAAAAAAAAAAGATATTATTGCTATATTCGTTTAGCTAAAGCTTTCATCCAGAGCAATGTCCTACCTCCTGAACACAATAATTCAGTGCAATATTTCTGGATAATACAGTGTTGAACACTCATCACCATTATAACACCAGAGGAGATACTGCAGACATCAATTCACAGGGCCACAGAAATTAGTCAATGTACCTTCTGGCTTATTACTGCAGTAGGTGCAGTTTGGCCACTCTGTAACATAATTATGGATGTGATAACAGAAGATAATTTCAATTTCTTAGACCTACAGCATTTGCTGCACATGAAGTTTGTTAGTAATTTTGAAGTGTTTGCTTATGTAAATACAGTATGTAAAGAAATCAATACATGGCAATGTGAAACGGAGTTGTTCTTCTTATGACAGGGGATTTATGTTCCTTAAAAAAGATTATTATAGTAACAGATAATCTAATACCACCACAGGAAGGACCTTCTGGAAGAATAAATGCTACAGGATCTTTTTTACTTTATATGTAACTCTCTCTCTCTCTCTTCTTCACACCACATGCAGCAATGAGCAACCTGACTTTCCAGATTACACCAGACTCTAACAAGGACAGTGAGACAATCCAAATAGGTCGTGAGCTCAAGCTCTCATGCCACGTTGATGCCACCCCACAGGATAAAGTCAACTACACGTGGTACAAGAATGGCGCACCGGTCTACAACTCAGATAACCTGATATTACTGCGCAGTGACCCAGACATGGCTCCCGGCACCAGCAGCCTGGAAATTGTGGACTTGAAGTTCAGAGACCTGGCCACCTACAGCTGCTTGGTGAACTTCCCAGGCAGCAGGGTGCCGGAGCTTCGTGTGGATGTCAACATCTCTCAGAACAGTGGTGAGATTTTCTGTCTCCTTTCTTTTTTTCTCATATTCTTTAGACCGAGACAAAATTTAATAAACTTCTAAGCATCCCCAGGTGTACAAAGAGCTAAACAATCCTTTAATAGGTTAATGTATGTTTCGGTAGAAGGACTATGAAAAGGAATCTGATTTGTTGTAATTGGGTTGTATTTGTGTAGTTAACAACTCAAAGCATTTTTCAAAACAAACAGTTTATTTTTATCTTCATCATCACACCTTGTGCATATTGCATGCAGGGAATACACAATAAAGTTCAGAGTAAAAAGAAAACAACTCATTTGTATGTAATATTTTGAATATGAACCCCCATCTACATGTCTCCTCTCATGTAGTATTCGGTGCCTAATTTACCTGTTCAACATGATTTTGTTTATGTCTTACTGAATAATATGATTTTTGCCATTTAGCGTTAGCAAGAAGAGCAACAAGCAAAGCTTACTGGGCAACAAACCTGACAAGAGACCAAAAAGATAAAATCTTGTCCTTATTTGCAAGTATGCGTAAATCATTAATAGAATGATTTCATTTCAAAACTCCAATGGTTTAAAACTGCTCTAAAACTTGACACATTAACTGTAATGTTAGTACTTAACACTAAGTAGACATTATTTTTTAATACTCTCATTTTTCATTCAGATTTTGTGAATGTCCAGTAAAATTAAGCTTGTGAATGTTGTACCATTTATTATGAATCTGTCTCTGTTATCCAGAGTTTATTCTTTCCACAGTTAAATTGTTAAAGTCGTGTCTGCCTCTTGACTTTCTAAGTAGCAGCACACTGTACATCCCTTCTTTTTTATTCTGCTGCACTTGCATCTTTTCAGATGTTGCAAAAGTGCACAAAATCTTTGCTGAAGCTAAAGAATTCTATTGAAACATATTCTCACTTTGCCTTTTTCTTTCCTTCCCTCCAGTCTCTCCTCCAGTGCTCTCAGTACCTCCTGGAGGTCAGGCTGTGAATGTGCGGGAGGGAGGCAACACTGAGCTGGTGTGCTTAGTGGTGGATGGCAAACCCCGTCCTCCGATTTTGTGGTCACGCCTGGAAAAAGACCTGCTAATGCCTTCAGGGACACCTATGGTGGAGACAGCTGATGGCCGCTTGAGGTTAAAGAACGTCAGCCGGGACATGATGGGAGCATATCGGTGTCAAACAGCTCCTTACAATGGCCTCAACATCAAGCGCAGAGAGGCACAGGTCCAGCTGAATGTGCAATGTAAGTTTGGATCAGATTACTTCCACCCAAGGACTCAAAACACAATTTATAACAGCTTCCTTCAGATCAAGCAGAAAGCAGAGGTGACACAGTTTGGCAGCACCAAATCTTACAATGTTCTTTGACATTACTAAGCTCGGATTGGTCATATTTCTTTTTTTTCTAAATGACACGATAGGACTTTTTGCCTACCTTCTCCAAACAATGTGGATTATTGATGATCCCAGAGCAAATCAGCACAGAACAGTAGCAAATGTGATTAGGGTATCTCCAATGAAATGTGAATAAAGGTAAAATAAACAGAACTTAATTTCTAAGGCATAGATACTTACAATGAAAACATGTTAAAACAAAAAAAGGAAAAAGTGCTAAAAGTAATATAGGCAGATTATATTGTGGTGGTATTTGGTGGGTATGGTTTTCAGTAAAAATGTGAAAAAAAATGCTTTCAATGCTACTTTTAAAAGTCATCTTTTCTGTTGGTGTGAGCTTGAAGGACACCAAGTTTCAATAAAACAATGCTTTCCTTGTTCCACACTCCTAGTAAAGAGATGGTGTTCACCCTTTACTTGAGTGTATGCACACACAGATAGTAATATAAGGAGTACTATGTCTTTTAACCTACCTCTTCGCTTATGGCAACACTCCACAGGCGTTGTAGTAAAATAACATATAACTTCAAAATCTTCCTTCTCTTGTGATGTCACCAACTTTTATTTACTACTCTGTTACTTGAATTGAGGCAGCATTTATAAGTATTAAAAGAATGGGACCCCTGACTGTTGCACATCTGCATGGATATGTTGGAAACTGAGCATGCTCTCTCATACCAGCCACCATTGCAGTGATAGTAAGCCTTTATGTATTCATTTAAACATTGCTCATATGACAAAGGTGTGAATCCATCCTTGAAATTCCAGTTGTTTTTTTTTTGTTTTTGTTTTCATTCAGTGGTTTTGCAAGTCATTGTCTTGGTCGATATCTATTTTTATGCTTGTGTTAAATATATTCTAAGACCAGAAATTGATCTGATGGAATTTACTCAGCGCAGTCATTTAGTATTATTTAATTGAACACCATTGTTCTGTTTCCTTGCAGAGCCTTACATCTCTTTAGTCGTACATTCTTTAAATGATTTTACATTTGAATTCAACTTTTCATTCAAACTGTCACTCACATCCCAGCGAGTCTTCTCCTCAAAGTCAAGAAGGAGAAGCTACTGTCAGTCGAAGGGGAAGAAAGCAGGAAGAAAGGTCAACCTTTAGGAACTAAATGTTAAAAGAGCAACAAGTGGACATGAGTGAATGACATTTCTTGGCATGAAAGCGGACGGGCAAGCAGGGGAATTGTGGTAAAGGTGAGTGCTGTGCAGTGGTGTGCAGAATGACACAGACGACTGCTAGTGAAAGTCAGGGACAGACAGATGGCACCACGTGAAGAAATGGTTGGCTGGAAATCTGAGAGAGACTATGAGGCTCATGGAGACACGTTCTAAACAGAAGAAAAGAAAGTCACAAATAATTTTGGAAAATATAAGAGTGGCCTGAGGATAGGGTGTTACTTAAAACAGATAATTGTTATTATAAACTGGTACAAAAGCAAAGGGACTGAAGAGATGCTCAGATATTTTTATATTTCTTCCTCAGCAGTGTATGAGACATAATTAAAATACTCAAGAAATCTGGAGGAATTTCACTATGTAAAGGGTAAAGCTGGACACCGATGACTTTATCCTTCAAACACACTGTATCAAGAACTCTTATCCATCAATAGCTCATCGATCCACAAGGACACAGGACTGTACAAATACTACAACACAGAGCTCAATTCCAAATTGCCACAGGAAGACAAAATAATTTCCTTGTGAACTTTCCAGATGTAGCATTGTCTTCTCTGAGTTTTGAAAGATTGGAGGTGGACCATCACATAGTACAAGTGTGTATTATGGTCAGATGAATCAGTGACCAGTATCTACCCTAATCTACTCCAGACCAAAAAAATGAAAAGGACTGCCCAAAGTGTGATCAGCAGCAAGTTCATGAGCCAGCCCTTACATGGTTTGGGTTTCTGTATAACAAGACAAACATTACAACTTGCCTTTTGCAATGCACTGAAACCAAGGAGATTGGTGCCCCATTGTGTTCTCCACATTCCATCATGCAAACAAAACCTACTTTAATTGCAGTTTCCCCTTTCTGTAAAAAAAAAAAAAATCAAAACAAAAATCTTAATTTTTCTATTTTTCTGAGCAGATTGTGAATCAGAAAAAAAACAATGAAAGAACACATGGTATACTTGCAATTTTATAAGCTGGCAATGAAAAAATGCAGATGGGGAAATTCTTTTTTTTTTTATACACTTGAAGTTTACACCATGCAAAGATTTAGCAATCAATGTAAAATAATTCAGTGCCAGCTATGCATTTTTGAGATGTGTGCCATTTTTTCCACCCTGACCTACCAGATAAATAAAGGCTCACATTTGTTTTCTCTCTTCTTCTCTCCTCTGCAAGAAGGTATTTACAGAGTTTGCTAATGCTGGCAGGGTGGAAGGGCAACACTCTGTGAGCACTGCTGTCCACTCTGGGCCATCTCTGATTAATGGACCAGGTGGCCACCCCACTATGGAAAGGGAAAGAAACAGAGTGAAGAGACAGATGCACAAGCAAGACTAAGAGAGAGAGAAATGGGGCTAAGAGAGAGCTTGCATCTGGAAAGTCAGGTCAGGGCTGGTGGAAGAAGAGAAGAGGGCATGGTGAGGTGCTAATTAAAAGAGAAAAACTGGCTGGCAAATTAAAAAATCACACAATCAAAAACATGTATTTGTGTGGTAACAACCAGGAAATGTGGAAAATCAAGTCCCTCTTCTTCACATCCTGTTGACCACTTTTATCCGATTCATTTAAATTTAATTCATCTTCATTTATATAGCATCAAATCACGACAAATGTCATCTCAAAGCACTTCGAGAAATATAATTCAGCTCATTCCAGATTAATTCAATTAATACGTGGTTAACAAAAATAACAATAATAAAAATTCCCTTACTAGGGGAACCAGCAGATTGCACCAAAAAATTTTTTTTGACAGAATCTCCCATCATGAGCAAGCACCAGGTGACTGTGGAAAGGAAAAACTGCCTTTTAACAGGAACAAAACTCAAGCAGAACCAGATTCGGGGAGGGCAGCCATTCACCTCGACTGGTTAGGGAGTTATTTCCTGCACTGTTTTAATTAACTAGTTAATTTTATCAGGTGTCTCTTGTCCTCTACCATCTATCCACTGATTGATGTGAGAGGAAGTTGCCTTTTTTTGTGAAAATATTTAAATTAATGCTCAAATTCCTGTCACTTTTACATCCCACCTTCTCATTTGCTTTGCATCCCTTCTTTTGTCACCCAGCATTTGGTTTTTTTCCCCTGGAGAGCTGGGTGTTCTTCCCCATTGCCATTCTCATCATCATCAATCACCCAGCTGTTGGCCATGAGAGAAGCCCTCTCCCGGTCTTGTCATTCTTATGTTTTTTTGTTTTTTTTTCAGTTCTGCATCCTCTCATTCATTCCCCACCACCCTTACTCGGTCACTGACTTCTCTCACTTTCACACCACAGTTTCTCTATCATTTGTCTTCCTCATTGTCATCTTCTTAAAGGGAGTTTCTCTCTCCCATCGGCCAGCACAGTACCCCTCCACTCTCTGTCTCATGTAAATTGATTTTCTCTCTGTGCGCTGTAAATGTTTGGCTTGGTCAGTGTTGCATTCCTGAATGGAATCCATTTTATATTCAATAAGACAGATAGGAGTGGTGTACTTACATGGATTATATTGCTCTGACTTTGAAACATTGTGGAGTAGTGCCATGAGTCCCAAATGAGGAAGATATAAAAAAAAGTAACCCAAAATCTTGATAGAGAATACCCTGCTGCCCAGAAGCTGTTGCAGGACTGTAATATTAATAACTTTTTGTCTAAACTCTATGGATAGAATGATTTACAAACCATTCACACACAAGCTCACATCTCAGCTCCTCAATTTTACACCCTCTTCTCTACTTTTGTTACCTCTTTTCCAGTTTGACTGCTTTTCTTTAACTTTTTATTTAGTAATTGGTATTCATATGTTACTCTATAAGCAGGAAGAGGGTGTGTGACCATACACTAATCAGTCCATCGGATTACGCTGTCATGCAGTTGTGGCTGTAGTAAGCACATATAAAGTAGATCCATAGGGTCAGGAAGACAAGGCAATGAGCTGGATATCACGATTTTGGTTTTATAAACAAGGCAGTGGGAAACCTCTTGGATTTTGAAACCACATGCTGGGACTCAAACCAAGAGGCAACACAGAAACTGAGAAGTTAAATGCCGGGGTGGTTTCCAATCTTTTTAGCATTCAGGGACTCACACATGTTCGTTGGACTGAAGCTCAAGCACAGAATGATAAACTGAATTCACCAAGAGTTCTGGTCTGGCTGTGTTTACCAGTCTGTTGAAAAAATATATGTATACAAAAATATAGGTAAAGAAGAGTTATATTTTTATAAACATTTCAGATTAATATGTTTAGATAGGTTATAGAATGAGTTTTCTAAAAAAAAAAAGTGACAGTCTTTTCCCTTTTGTAAAAAAAAAGGTGTGAAGTATTCAACTTGTTGACTTAAAATTTTTCACACATTTTTTTTCAAGGTAGCATTATTAAACATTGCTTAAAATTGCATTTCAACATTGGGGAAGAGCAAGAGCAAATTTTTAGGAGCACTCTGTTTCTGGCAGCAAGGTTATCATTATTCAGACTGAACCTGTTATTTAAGCTGCTATTTTAAGTCTCAGTCTTCCTTCCAGACTCTGATTTCAACCCTGATTTCCACTATATATTCAGTAAAAATCATTAATGCAATATGACAAATTTGAACAGTTAAAAAAATAGACACAAGTCATTTAGCAGAAATCACAAAATGAGCGTGCTGTATAGTGGAAGCATCAAAGATAAGACTTTGTGTGGGTGAAAAAGAGATAATCTTCTTCTCCATTGCCCTAGTTCCCAGGGTGACACATTCAAAAAAATAAAATCTTCCTTAACCTATCAAAGTACATTTTTACTTAAACCTAACCAACAGTAACCAAAAAGCAATAGGCAACAGAATGAACATTCAACTCAGGCAACAAAATTCCAGTTACATGCTGTGTTTTTTGGGTGCTCCACTGCTATCCTTCCCAAAACTACCCTTTTGTGGATATTTATGTTAATTTCTGAATTATGCCAGCATGTGTGTACCATGTATTACCATGTAACTTCAACACACTATGTACCACCACAATGCATGAGTGGACAATTGAAAAAAAACATGAGAGATTTATGTTTAAAAATATCAGTAGTCCATTAACAAGATTTTACAAACCTTCCATGTCAGCCACAGATTTTTACATACCCTATGAAATAAGTTCCTCTCCAGCCTTCTAGAGTACGTTATGTTTCTGTCTCTCTATTAGCCCTCCTACAGCTTGTTCTGTGTGTGTCTGAATTACAGGAATAATATGGGTTAAAGCATAATTACACATCTGTGTCTGATAAACTTGATTCATAAGGCGCTCGAGTGAAACTGCTTCACCTCTGGGGGCCTTAACACCAAATCTCATCACTGTTCATACAGCAGTTCCACCATTAGCATCGTGTCTGTCTACATGATTAGCCGGGGGTTGAACTAGCTGGGCTGTGATTTGTTGCGGAGTAATTTGGCTGCTTGGTGTCTTGGCTGACCCCAGGGCAACAGTAGCTAGTTGGTCATTAACCACAGAACCACACATCACTTTTGACAGGTTAATTACCACTGGTTAGGATAGGTTACCAGCGGGGATGGGATTGAGACTTGTAACGCCTGGAACGGCAGTTGTATTGGATGATTTGACAAAACCCTTGTTTCTGTGTGCTTTAAGAAATATCATGTAACATTAAATGTGAAAGAAACATGGGAGAAAAAAAGAAAAGCAAGACAAGAATGATCATTACTTACATGCACACTAACATTGTGTTCCATATGGCATTGGACAAGGTCTCTAAGATATAACACTTCTTGAATAAAAAAATATTTTGCATTTATTAAATTATTAAATCTGTTTTCTCTGCAGACCCTCCCATTGTGGACCCAGTCTTTAAGGATGTGCGTTCTCGGAACTATCAGATAGTAACCCTGAGGTGTACTGTCCTGAGGTCAAACCCTCCTCGCCTAACAGACGTCCGCTGGTTGCGTAACGGCGATTTCATCCGAACATCAATGCCGGACCTGAAGGAGACACCAGAGTGGAAATTCAAGCTGGAACCCACCAACAATGGCACATACGAGTGCCGAATCAGCAATAGTGCAGGAACGTCAGCGTGTCTCTTTAATGTCTCTGGTGAGTGTAAAAGATGTTTGCTTATTCTTTGCTGTCCATTTATTAAAAAAATGTACTTGAAACCGTCTGTCATTTCATTCATATTCCAAGTGGACAACTTTTTTTAAATATTGCCTTGTCCCCTCCTTTTTTGTCCTTAATCAACAGCAAAACCATACAATGCTGAGTTTTACTTTGATACACCCAACCCTGTCCGTATTGTGAAGGGAAACAACTACTCCTACAACCTGCAGTGGACACAGAAAGATCCAGAGGCCACAGATCGCATCATAGGCTACTGGCTAAATGTCCGAAAGGTAGAGTACTACCACACAAAGACTTGTATCAAGCTGCAGTATTTGTATTGTCTGTGGTACATTTATATCAGTTAGATAACACCAACACGGTGTGGTAAAGCCAATCTTAGTTGATTTGTTTTTGAAATGGTCTCAAGACCAATTTGATGAAAAACAAATGTGTAAAAACTGAGGCAACTTTAAACATGGAGTTTTTGTGACAATCTGTTTGCCTTTATGTGTTAGTTTTCTTAAGTAAAGAGCAGGTGGCACAAGGGGCAGAGAACAGAGCAGGCAGGCAACCAACTAAGATAGTCCAGGTTTCCATATCAAGAAGTGCGCTCAGGATGGGCAGAAAGAGATTATGACAGGACTTATGCCTAAGATTGCTGAGGGAAACAGGAACTAAATGTAATTGCAGGAAACCACAAATTAGAAAGTGACTGACACCTGAATGAGACTACATGTATGAGCCTAGGCGCGTTTCCACTAGCAGGAGTTCCAGGTACATTTTTGGGGGTCAGGCCATTTACGCATGTCTCCATGAGCAGGAATGGCCCTTTGAAAGTGTCCTTCAGGAACTTTTATGGGACAAAAAACATCCCTGTTGTAGGAGAGGTACTCAAGTTGATCAACAGGAACCTCCTGGCGTGGGGGTCTCTGCTGATCAGAATTTCCAAATTACATTCAGAACACTCATGTGAACATAAATCATGTGACTACAACTTATTTGAATGTACTGGACCAGAGACATTTTGGTACGAGTACATTTGATGAAGTTGGAGATTACTAAAAAAAAGTGATAGATGGAGCAACAAATCGGTTCAGGTCTTGTTGGCACATTACGCCAACGTAGAGGTCCGGCTGAGTTTTTTTTCTTTGAATCTCAATAGCTACGACCGTGGTTTATGTTTAAAAACAAACAAATAAACAAAAACTTAAGTAGCATCCACTGTTTATGTGTTTTTCTTCTCTTTATTCTTTTTTACTTCATTCTCTTCTTTTTCATGTCCTTGTTTTGCGAACAGCAAAAAAATGTGCATTTCTGCAACCTTGTGCTCATCTGTTTTTTTTTGTTGTTGTTGTTGTTGTTTTGTTGTTTTTTTAAAGTCAAAAGGTTTTATGTTTTTTTTTTCTTTTTTTTTTTAGTTCAAGGGGCTGGAAAGACAATAGGCCCTGTTAGAGGTTCCTGTCTGGCGGATTTACCTTGAACTTCTGCTAGTGGAAATGCACCTCATGTGATGCTTCCGGTCTGTGATGAGGATACCTGGTGAAACATAGGAAACTATGTTTTCTTAAAATGGGTTTATTTAGATTAAATTTAGATTATGGCAGCAGTCACTCTGCAGATCTGTCACACAACCTTTCTGACTTTGGCTAAAGTTTGTGTTTGGTCACATTTTGGTCACAAAACAGGACGTTTTCGTTGCGTTGTTAAACTAGCTACAGTCAAAGCTATCAGCATTAGTTTTTTAAGATGGCCATCTTTTATCTGGATCAGGTGATAATGGCCACAGTTTATACCATCCTTTAGATTGTCAGAATCACCTTGGGTGGACATGCTCTGACAACTTGTCCAGACAAGAGCAGACACAAGTCTGTATATAGTGCATTTTGCATGCTAAGTAAACACACAGCTTTAGAGGCTTTGGGAGTGTCAACTATGTTAGTCAATATACCATCGCCAGTCACTTTCAAGCCAGCGTGCTGAGAATAACAGAACTTGTATTGATAATTTGTTATCCTGTACATATAAAACTGGATCATGATTAAACAAGACTAAGTTAAAGATTACAATTATTTTAAAAATCTTTTTTTATCACTCCATCCACAAGACAGCCATCACATCCCCTTCAATGGTCAGCTCACATCCATCATTTATATGAGTCCCCATTTTCTCCTTCCAGGGTGCAGGAAGGTGAAAATGAGTATCCAATTCTGAGGTGTTCCTCCTTTGTTCAGTATGGTGCCTTCATCACCGCATCCTTTCAATCTTTCCAAAAACAGTTGACCAATTTGTTTTCAGGGTCTGAGTTCAAGACAGTGATATTTCATTTCAAGTCCTGTGACCAACACTTTAACAAAAAAAAAAAAAAAAAGCCTCCACCGCTGTTGTTACATTTTCCATTTTCAACCTAGAGATGGAAGTTATTTTTTATGTATTTACCTTCATATTTTAGCTTGTTCACAAATGAATGACTTTACATTGGTGTGATTTCAATTTTCATGAGTATGTGAAGGGTGGTAAATTAGTCTTGCATTTGCAAACTGAGAATTGTAACAGGCGAATCCTCTGAAAAAATTAACTCTTACCCTCCCCTTAGATTTTGAGCCAGACAGCAATTAGATGTCAAGGAGATGTCCCATATATACACATTTATTATGCACAGTTTCTGATCTCTGACCATCTCTGAGACTTTTGGAGCTCAGTGGTGAATTATATCTGACTGGGGTGTCTTTCACCAGAAGAGAGCTGGAATAGGCTCCAGCAGATCCCTGTGACCCTGAAAAGGAAGAAGCGAGTATAGATAATAGATGAATGGGGGCTGTGCGTGGTGTTCACGACTGTGTATGAGTAAGACAGAGTAAGATACTGGAACAGAGTGAATGCATGGTCTACTGGCTTGCTTTTTGCAGATAATTTTCTTCCTACTTTGATGCTCACCTTATTAGATAAAACTCTTCAGGGAGACAGAAAGCGAGCATGAGTTTTAGATTGCACATATAAACTGTCAAAATTTGTTTTTTGTTTTTTACTCAAACTCGCTTTGGTTCACTGTTTTTTCTTCTCTATTGTATACACCTTTATTCAGTTCCCATGATCTTTTTGCACTCTCTTTTGGCATCTTTCTTTTTTCCATTTGTTGCACTGTAAATAATATTACTTAATAGCTCCTTCAACTTTGTAATCGCAGTGTTAAAAGAGAGTTGCTGTGAGTAGCTTTTTAAAACTTAAGTACTGTTGAATTTTAATTTTGCGTCAAGGTTTATCCCACACATTTTTTTAATCTTTTTTTATGTAGGCACCATGAGAGCAGTCAGAAAGACATGAAATAAGAAAGAAAGTAGAGAAATAAAATGGACTAAAAAGTAAGTGACACAAAAGAGAAATTCAATGCAAATTAAAGAGAAACAGCAAATCTCACAGGTCCGCTCAAGTATTAAATAGAGTACAAGAACATTCAAATGTAATACCATCTCAATTTCACAACCCATCTATTTCTGCAACTTTTTTCAACAGCTCATCTTTTTAACGCCTTGACACTCTCTCTCTTTAGCACATGCAAAATGATGTAGGGGTCCTAGGGGAGACATGCAGACACTGAGGGGAATGCCAGAGGACAGATCAATTCATGTACAGCGCTGCTCTTTGTTGTAGATCGGAGCAAATGGCTGCAACTTTCCTTTTTTTTTCCAATTGCTTTTGTTTCATTTTAATTATGTGTTAGCAGATTTTTTTTTTGAGACTGTGTACACTTATTTAACTTTACAGCTATGCCTTTCATATGTACATATACTTCCCATCAGCGCATTTACCAATATTTCCAGATCATCTGCATTTCTTTGTGTGTACAAAGCTACGTGATTTGTGCCCCGTCTCATCAGCAGGCTGTGAAATCCCTGTTTGCACTTGTTAATTCAGTTTTGACCTCACTGTAGGGGGTTTCTCTGCGTAAGAATTAACAGCGCTGACAAGCCTTCCTCTTTTCACAAAGCTGTCCTCACACTCTGATCATTCACACCACAGCCTCCACCCCCTACAGTTTGTGAAATTACTGCTTTGATTTGCAGGTGATAATTAACATGTGATTATTTAACCTTTTTGCAACAAGAGAGCCAGATTGACTTAATCATTTGTTGCTCATCGCAGACAGTTTATTTTACCATGACTCACTGACATAGAAAGCCCACACTCAACTAGCACCTAATCCATTAATGCAGTTTTCTCACTCACACATTTCAAGGAGAATCGTGTAAATGACACATTTATTTAAATGGCTGAGATTTGAAATCTCAAACAGTTACAATATATCAGTTAAAGAGAAAATACTGTTGCTGGAAGAGAAAAAAGATCTTTAAATCTGACATCTAATGGTTTTAGGGAGTGATCAGTGTAGCCAAAGTACTCAGAAATCGTCTTACAGTTTATTCGTCTGTCAGAAGTCATTGTGAGGGAACAAAGAGGAAAGCTAACTTTTTATTTTCAGATTAGCTTAGTTTTACATATGAGCTGGTGCAAACTAGTGCATTGAGGGCCAAATTAAAAGAGGTTTTAATCCTTTCCAGCATAAAATTCTTTGGAGTAAAAA
Source organism: Zenarchopterus dispar (assembly GCA_028564865.1). NCBI lineage: Eukaryota > Metazoa > Chordata > Actinopteri > Beloniformes > Zenarchopteridae > Zenarchopterus > Zenarchopterus dispar. The sequence goes on from JAOWBL010000018.1 coordinate 14,186,049, forward strand.
AAAACAACAAAAAACTGTAATTAATGTCAGAGTTCCACACTTCTGCTGTTAGAGCTCATAGACTTAATTGTAGCAACATTTTCCATTTAAGTAGCTGAACAAAACTGGGGGGAAATAAAGCTGTTGAATAAACTTCTAAATCTTTGACCAGCCAAAACCTGTTAAACCAATACAAAACCATGTAGAAAGTTTTTCATTCAGTTGGGAGAAATATAATAGTAATAGTGAAAGGTGAATTGCGGCACAATGTCAAGAACACTGGCCATTCTGCCATTAGTTGTTTTTTAGAGAATCAAGATGGTGTCAGTCTCCTTTTAGTTGAATATAAGGATAAGGATAATCCATATATTGTCAGTACATATCTTAGGAAATGCACTGAAACTTGTCCTCTGCTTTTAAC
>JAOWBL010000018.1:14200354-14236117 GCA_028564865.1 Zenarchopterus dispar
AGTACAAATATGCGTGTATGTAAGATTCACAGATTCACACACAACTTAACATGAGAAATGGTATAAGGTTCAAAGTTAATTAAGTGAGCTTGTAATTCTTTTGTCTTTTTTGTGGAAGCTGTGTATTTTTTAGTGCCAGTTCCAGCACATTCGGCTCTAAATTGAGTTGCGAATTGCCATCACAGACCGACTTGTCTGTTTTCATATGAGGAGTACAGAAATAATCATACAAAATAATGAGCCTGAAAAATACATCAAAGGCACTTTGTTTGTCTGGCATTCAACTTGGTAGACGTATAGGAGAATATCACGATTTTTCTGTCCAATTTAAGTTTTCTTTCAAAGCTGACACTTGACATTTTTGTCTCAAATCTCAGCAGTGTCAGAAATGTCTTTTTCTTTTTCTTTCATTCTTCATTCTGCCCTATGGTCTGATATTTGTCAGTGCTCTTTAAATATTGATTCAATCTTTTTTGAATGCAGTTAATTCAAAATAAAATCCAGTTTTTCTTCTTAATAATTTCTCGTTGGTTGCAGGGTATTACATGTACATCGAAGCCTCACGACCTCGTGCTCAAGGGGACAAGGCCCGCCTTCTCTCTCCACTTTTTAATGTGTCTTCAGTCAGAGGCCCCAAGGGCTCCGGCAGGGTCCCATACTGTGTCTCCTTCTACTATCACATGAAGGGCAAACACATTGGTGAGTGGCAGAGAGATGCAGACATTCAAAGACACACACACATTTTTACACACATTTTTACTTTATATGAGCATCTATAGAAGAAAATAAGTTCTAATGAACATAAAACTGAGAATATACTGTACTTATGCTCACTTATCAGGATTCACTTATCAGAACTCTCTGCTTGACCCTCATGTGTAGAGCTTGTCAGACACCACATTGTAGGCTGTGTGTGTAAGCAGCAGAGGTGGCAGGGTGCAGGATGTTCAAAATATTCTGCTTGTATGTTACCGCTTGTGCCTCAGTGTGTCTGCATTTGTGTGTGTTTGGAGGGTGGTTGAAGGGGGCCAGTGGGTGTGTGATTTATGGCAGGGCTAAGATACAATCAGTCATTTGGCAGAGCTGTTCATCATAATAGACTCTGTCACACAGCTAGAATTCATACATCTTGGAGCCTACACACCTGCAAACACATTTATTCACACACAGGCACAGATTCTTGTTCATTCAAAGAAAAGTGAAAAAAAAAAGTTCAAGTTAGCACACGGCCAACTTAAAAGCACCTAAATCTACATTTTACTGTTTAATACATCCATTATCCAAACAAACATGCTGAGTGTAAGTAATTGTGTATTGTTCAGAGAAGAGACATCTGCATATGTATCTGTGAATGCATTTATGATAATATATTAATGTAGTTTAAATAATGGAATTTTTAAAAAAATGATTACATGTACTTGAACAGAACCTTGAATGCACAAAAAAGCCTTCAGACAAGATTGGAATAGTGAGTTGGGATTTGTTCTTTTTAAAATAATCATTTATATCATAATTAATTTAGATTAAGTGCCAGTAAACTCACGGTTTGGCTACTTTTTGACAACTTTCATTTGTTGACTTACTGCCACTGTTTATTGCTGTTAACATTATGTGACCCTCTCATTTTGAGGTTATGCAGATAACTCTCAGCTTTTTGGTGATGCTTCTCCTGATGAAAAAGGACCAACTATTGCTCTTTTATTTCTCTTCTATCAGTACCTTGATGTTTCAAAACAATGATGTATGAAAAGTTTATCTTACTACCTACCATCAGTAGATTTTTTAACCTACTTTATAATGTAATAGATGTTTAGTAGTAGCACAAAAAAGTTTTTCACATACTACATTGATAATTTCTGAGTTATTGTGCACTTTGATATGATTTTTTAATATAGATTTATTAGCATCTGGATAAAGGACCCAATATGATCAACCAAAGAACCCGAAAACATCACTTGAGGGCTGCATAGGCAGGTTGCAGGCATGGGTGTTTCCGGTCTCACCTCAAAAATAGTTTACTAATCAACATGGCTTCTGGAAAATAAAAGAGAGAGTTAGAGGATATTTTACAGCAAAAGAGATTATACACTTGTTTGAAGAAAGGATAAGAGTTGGTGGAGTTTGTTGCGGCTGCAGAGTGGAGGTACAAAGACCTGGAAGACTGCAATGAAGCCAAATCTGACCACAAGAGGCTCAGGGACATGAGCAGAGTCAGGAAAAAGATGGCAGATTTCAGTGGAGTGGATGTCCATTTCACAAAACATCTCAGTCGAATGCCATGGATTGACATTTTCCAATATATTTATGTATGTGGTGACTGACTTTCAATGGTCAACTGACAAACTAAAAACACTCAGGGACCAAGATGGATACCATATGTATGTGGCCAGATTCAGCTTCATCGCAGTCTTCCATGTCTTCATATGTCCTCTGTGCAGCTACAGCAAAATCCACCTACTCTTTTTTTTTTTTTTTTTTTTTACAGGTATATAATCCCATTTGCCATAAAATGTACCTGTCTAAGCACACAAGTCATGTAATGCTGTAGCTATATATGCACTAATGTAAAAAGTGGGGAGTGTTACTAGATAACCAAATGTAAAGATTTTTCCACAAGTGTGTATTTTTTAACAGATGCGTTAAATTATATTTCTAAATATAAATAAGAAATTGAAAAAAAACACTCTTAATGCTACATAACCCCAGCAGCAAAAGCCAAGACAAAAATATGGCAAAAAATATATGTGACAAGTAAGAATAAATGTTCATTAATATATCTGCCATATCATGTGTAATTCTTTAAGTAGAAAAATGTGAATGGTATAGTAGATCTGACTATCATTGCATGTACGTATTACAATTTTTATTGATTTAATCAGTTTTTCTCTTAGGCATTCATTTTTTCACTGAGATTTATGGATTTCTTTTTTTACATGCATAGCTTGGAAAGGCCAAAGAGTCGAATAGGAGACACAAAAGATCCTTTTACTAGACATGTATTGACATTGTTGTTTGTTCTTTGTTATCTTACCAGACTTAAGTCATTGTTTTATGGCAGCTGCATTTGTGTTGGTGTTTTATCAAGAACATAACCGAGCCTCGAACATGTCACATCAGCAGCATACATTTCCATGGTGATGCACCCCTGTCAGAAGCAAAACCCCTTTGTTACACTGAAAAGCTGTGGATAGAAATTTCCCTCTCTAAAATCAGCCCATATAGTATGGCCATTGGGCTTATTAGAGATAAAATGTAGAAAACAGTACTAACTAAACAAAACATGGTATATAACAAAAATACTGGATAATTGTGGCCCTGTTGTTTGGGGAAGGAGGTAAGGGGGAATGTATATTACATAAAGAAGGGAAATGAGCTTGTATGGGGTATGGGAAACAAATTAGGACAGGACATGCACACATGGGCACTAAGCTGGAGCGTCTAAAAAGTCCTTCGCTCACTTTTAAAAGGTGTCTTGTCCGTCTGTTCAAATGTGTTGTTACTTTATTTGCCTTACCCTTACTGATTTAACACAAAGAAAGTGTGATTTATTGACAAAAGAAACAAGTTGACAGTAAAGTGTGTGGCAGTCAGGGAGAGGAGAGATAAGGTGGGAGGAGTTTGGCTGGATGAGGGTCGGGAAGTACATGGTTAATGATGAGTCTTAGACCAAGGAATAAAGTAGGAAAACAAGAGAGATTGACAGATATAAAGTACTTCAGGAGAATTCATCACTTGTTGGTGTTCAGAAGTAGTGAGAGGATGTTAAAGTACCGTAACTGGTTTTCATGTACTTAATTCTATACTGTAAGGTTTAAAAAGGGCTCTATATGCTGAAAGCATTTTTGAAAGAAGCAGTTTTTAGAAATACTTTTCAAATGTTGCTCTTCAAGACCCACTCATGGGTTAGTGCTTTTTGCCTACCTCGGGATTTGTAAACATTAAAAAGGTTGAAGTGTCCTTTGAGAATTTAATAAAAGCAGGAAAGATAAGTCCTTACTTTATTTGTGTGGATCTTTAGAGAAAGGGTAAAACTGGAAATAAAGCCCACCTCAGGTGAGATAGTTTGCCTTTCAATATGTTGCTCTTTTGACTAATAATAAACATTTATTTTATTTTACCTTACCTTGGATGACATTATGTACCTGCTGATCCACAGCTGCTCCAGTGTATCTCTGATATTTTATTTGGATGGCACTGAAATTCAGTGAGATGCTAAATAACTTTCCTGTAGAAACTTTTCCGGGGTTTGGAAGAAAAATGGGCGTACCAGTCACAGTTTTCAGTTTTTAACTGTGCTGCCTACATTACAGTTTTGCTTTAGAGTCAAAGAGACATTGAATGGACATAAGTATTCTCAGAGAAGAGGCAGAAGGATGTGAGTGCTAAGGCAGGATTAGTCATTAGGGGAGGGAGAAACTAATTTGAGTTCATGCGCAGCAGTGCGTATCTGTCCATGTGTGTGATTGCGTGTCTCTGTTGTCCTTGCCACTTATGATCATACAGACAAGTAGGTCTGATAGAGCTGTGCCTTCTCCCCTGCTTCTCTGACACTTACTGGCACACTCTGCCTTACCTCAGTCCAATCAATAGACTGCTTATCAGAGTCCTCTTTCTCTCACATGCCTTCAGTTGTGTGTGAGGGCATGCAAGTATGTGCAGGTGGTGATGGTGAGAGGAGGAGGAAAAAAAGGAATGGGTGATGAGAGAAGAGAAAAAAACAATGAGGTTGAGATAGATGGAAGTAGATGAAAAGTGTGGGCTGAGCAGGTCGAAGTGGACTACATTGATGTTTACTTTGGTATGTCTCCATTCTATAATTATATTGCTATGTGTCCTTTGAAATTCAGTGTGATCTCATACTCGGCTCGTCTGAAAGCATCAGTTATTTATTTTTCCACAGCCATTCTGGTGTCTGCATTCTAAAGGAGTATCATGCAAACCATGGAGATCCATGCTAACAATCCTTCTAGGAAATGTTGGACTTTTTGCCCATAATTTAATGAGAAGAGCCAGTTCATTACGAAATATTTTTTAAGCATAATGACTGGGAACACAGTGAAAACACAGAGCCTGAGTCTGTTTGCCAGCGCTTCAACACTTTACCAAGCAATCCACATGAAATCTGAAAAATAAAAACATCAAATTCTGGTTTTTGTGTGACTATTTAGCAAACAGACACTGTGGCTTCCTGAAAGTAAACTCGAAGTCCAACCAAAAATGTCTCAGTTTTCAACAACCATATTTAACAGAGCTCCATACAGTTTTTGTGGCTAAAATGCGTCCCTATCGAGCTGAATGGGGTAATAATGATCATTGCAATTTCAGTGGTCACTGTGGAATAAAAACCTCATGATTAAAGTTACCACTCAAAGGTTGTTTGTTGACTGCCAGAAAATGAGTTTTGTAAAGATGTTCTCCCACAATTATTCTTGCAATGAATGTGCAGGATTTCGCAACATCAAATTCACATGTGGCTCCATTCAGAATGCTGCAATGTGAAAGTGAACACCAGTACAACATGGTCAATACTGATGTTCACTTTGGTCAGAAATCCATGCATCCATCCATTTTCTAGACCCGTTGAATCCATTTCTGGGTCACGGGGGTCTGCTGGAGCCTATCGCAGTCCATCACAGGTGAGAGGCAAGGAGTTCAACGAATGAGCTTTGTTGTGTAATATATGAATATCCAGTTTTACAGAAATCCTCTAATAATTTCTCTTAAGTATACTTTAGGCAGGTCTCTCCCTGATTTTTAAGGAAACTGCTGGCTAACTGATATCAAGTGTGTGTTCGGTCTTTCTAATAAACTAAACTAAGCTTCCTGACCTTACTCTATCAGTTTTCTCATCTAACTCAAAGGAACAAATTGGCCCATTACTCAAATATTTCAATCCATTTTTCTTAAGAATCCGTAGACAATCAGGAGAGCAGAGTCTCTGATATCCAAATCAAACAAACATTTTACTCTGTACATCTTTAAATTGACACATTTTTCACCATTGTGATCTCTCAGTGTTTATATAACTGAAGCTGGAAATCTCAAACCATTTGTCTCACAGCATGCAAGAACTCGAAAACTGATCAGACGTGGGGTTTTAATGATATGTTTATGTTTCATTTTTTTGTGTTTGTTGCAAAGACTGAGTTGATGGTTGGCTTCCTCTTGCCTCGCCATTAGCTCAGTTTGCCATATTTTTGCAAACGGTGTCCATGTCCCAATCACACCTCTCTTGTAACGGACCAGGAAGCTCGCCCTTATCGGCTTGGTACTTTTTAATCATAGTGTTAGCTTACAGAAACACATGCACACGAGAGATTGATTAATTCACTTATGCAGGCAGAAGTCTACATACTGCACAAGCTCACAGGCAGATTAATACAGCATATAGCACACAGATGCCCCCTGCTTGTGTATTTGTTTAAGAGACTGGTGGTTGGTTAATGTTCCAATTAGGCGCTGGCTGGAGATCGTTAACAAGATGAATGATTCTCTCACATCTCACAGAGGGCTGAGAGAGAAAGAGATGAGAGAGGGAGCCTATTAGGACCCCTTCTCTGTGGCTCACAGCATCTTTATTAAATCCACACATCACATGAAATGAGTACTGTTGTGTACAACACATAGTTAATGAAGACATTTTACAAATGCGCTTTCATAGTTTTCTTCCTTGCAACAGCTGTCGATCTGCTCTTGACTACCTCTTCTTACCTTCACCCTTTCATACGCATCATGCATTGCAACATCTTTACTTTCTGCCAAAAGGAAGTACAAAAAGAATTGAAATTTTCAATCACATCATGTGTTCTGATATCAAAATTTGGGCTTCTGTAGTATTTGTAGTGTTGACAGTGAAACGGCAGCTTGATGTTTGGTAGAGCTCAAAAACAAAATTTATGGCAAGCACAGTGTGAACAACCAGAACAAAGCTTTTCTTTCTTTTTTTTTTTTTTTTTTTCCTTTGCTGCGCCATTAAGGTGACGGTTGCAATCAATTACCCTCTCTTTCTCTTGTGGTTGTAAACAATCCATTACATTTTTTTGTTTCCACAGAGGGATCTATAATTACTTTGCCACTTATTTTAGTTGGTAATGAGGTGGATTCACATAATTGTTTGGCCAATTACAGATACACTGACAGTAAACTGACAGTTCTTAATGATCTGTATGTATGCATGTGTCGGTGTGTGTGGGACTGTGCGTTGGTGTGGGTATCTTTCTGAATGCACGTGTACAATCTTTTTCATAGGTACACTGAATGTACTTCTGAGAGTGAGAAGCATTGCCCCTGTGGACACAGTGGTGTGGACAAAGTCAGGTCACCAGGGCCCAGACTGGAGGAAAGCATCCATTGACATTAGCCCCACTGGACCCTTCCAGGTAAGGGACTGGTGATTATTTTTCTCTCCTACATGGACAATTATGCAAATAACTATACATCATTGAAGAGAGTGCATGAGCTAACATAGCTAAATCAATTTGTTAATATATCAGGAATATGTGACTCTTTACAGACATTTAAAAGACTAAAAAATGTAAACTGACAGCTTCTTTTTGATTAAAAAAAATACTAGTAACTTCCCTTTCAGTACAACTGCCTTACACTAAACAGTTGATATGTGTTGCATGCATCTCAGCATGTGACCTGCAAGTATGACCCAGTCACCCATTAAGACCCATGCATGCAGTGTGTTTTAGGGAGTTCAAGCTCCAAAGCCTCCAGTTCTTGCTCCTTGATTATCAATACAGGCCAGTGCCATCGTCAGCTGTGCCTTGGCTTTTTCTAGGCAGAAAAAGAAGAAAAAGAAAAGGAATTACTGTAGTTATGTTTAATGTTTTATAGCTCACACACAATTCTACATTTTTGGTTCATGGACATGGGGAATTCCACACACACTAAAAGAGCTTTAAATTCTGCTTTGAATCGGAGTAATTGCTGACATTCTTTGTAGTGATATCTAAAGCCCAAAAGTATGTTAGCCCAGATTCTTTTGTTGGAAGCTCGAGAACTGAAGACAGGAGAGGACTTTAAAAAATCAGTTGAAGTTTATTCTGAATCTGGTCACAGGTAAACTAAAGCAGCACTGGGCTCAGAGAGGCAGAGATCAAAAAGGATGTCCATCCAGGTTGAGACCCGATCTCTATTATTCTGTTACATTCATTCTATTTGGATTGGGCGTCCCTATTGTTATTGGCCCATTACCTTAGATGTGAGCAGACCAAACATGCAAGTATCAGTACATGATGAGGTGATAAGGAGAACATGGATTACTTACTTATAAAGTGGTCTTAATGAATGCTATGGGAATTATAATAACTTTAATTCAAACCTAAACATTGCAAATGATGGTCTGGTTTGTAGTATTATTTTATTAAATAAATGAAAGGAAGAGCAGCTCTACAATAAAATACTGAGGAAAGTATTGACAGATGTTGGTCTTCAAAGTGAACTTTCAACTCATTTTCTGCTGAGTGTCAGCAGCAAGTAAATCCACCTAGTCATCAGAGAATTGTTTGCTTCACCAAGATGGTGCTAATTTCAGGCCTGGGAGTTTTTATATAGATCTAAATAATCCAAATAGAAAGACTTGTATCTGTATGATGTCCTAACTTACAACTGTAGTTAAAAGTGAGATGATTCAATACACTGGAGCAGTTTAAACACCAATGCTATGTAATTACCAGTCTAAATTTTGTTATGTGGAAGCATAATGACAAGATGCTTTATTCTTGATTCTATGTTTACAAAAATCACCAGAGATGACAAATCTAGAGTAACTTCAAGAGTCCTTTACATTACCAAAATGATAACCCTGTTGCAAGTTTTCCATGTAGGTTATATTGCTCAAAGGGCTTGTAGTTTCTATTTATCTTTGTAAGTAGTGTCTCCTTTATCTTGTAACCATAAACAAGCTTTAGCCAAACTAAACACTAGAATCTTCAGAGTTGCAGCACTGACATTGTCATCCTCAGGTATGATATATAGAAACTCAGGGGGCTTTGTTGTGATCAGCTTGCAGGCTATTCCTTCTAAGTACACAAAGCTGAGGAGTGCTGAAAAGTACTTTGATGCTGATGGTCACCTATTATCAAGCTGACACTGTCTGATGTAATATTTATCTCTTCACCTTGCTAACTGGTCTACACATGTACAGTGAAATAACTGAAAGAATAATGACCTTCCACTAGAACATAGTTACGTGTATTACCCAGAAACATAGTGATACTTTAGGATTTTGGAGATAGACTATTCTTACTTTCTCTCTCTCACCAAGATAAGCCCATGAAGTAAGACACCTGAGTAAGAAGTCGCACTGTCAAATTCTCCACAGAAAAGTGTCATCTCAAAAATTAAAAGCTATTTTGTGTGACAATGTATTCTTTTCTTTTTCATGAGTGTCTGTATTCTGAGAAGAGCAACATATTTTATTTAATTTATTTTTTTATTACAAAAATCCAGTTTGCATTTTCTGTAATAAAACATAGAAAGGAATATTCAAAATTGAATTTTTGCACTGAGGCATTAAAGTGCCTTTTGATAATATCTTCATTTTTCTTATAAACTCTTTGGTTTAGTACAAGTGCCTGTGGGAGGCACTGAGTTTGTGTCTGTGTTTCACTGACTTTTGCTGTCACATGTTAAAACTACAAGTAGTGCCAGAGTTTTTTATTTTGTTAAATTTTTGTTATTTTGTTTTATTTTGTTAACAGAAAAGAACATATGAAAAAAGACAAAAGAACTCATTATTTTGTACCTTAACATTTGGCTTTGTAAAACATAATTAAGAAGAATCAAATAGAACTGTTCTAAGCGTTGGCATTTTTTTCTTCAAATCAAGTAAAGTTACAAGAAATAGAAGACATAGAAGAAAGAGAGCAAATCAACTTTTTATTCACTCTGCAACATGCATTTCTTGCACAAGTAGAAATATAGACATTATTCTGTGGTTTAAACAGAGTGCTTGCAGACATTAATGAGCTGTTGTACCTGGCTGATTGACGGCAAACATGGCCCCACCAAGTGAGCTGTCAGTTCAAATAATAGAAAGGCTTATCACACTCCTTCAAAATGGCAATTCAGCACAGAGTGTTTCAAAAGACATTCCTGGTCAGCTGTGTCTAACATCTGAAGCTAATGCAATCAAATCTGATGACTGTAACAGGGAGACACATACGTAGACCAATGAAAACTCAGAAGCATCAAGCCAGACAGCAATACAGCTGGGCTGAAAGAAATTAAAACTCTGGCAGAGACAGAAGTCTATATTTGGGACCAAAGTTTAAAACTTTAACAAAAGGAAATGAACTTTACATACGCAAATCAAATTGTAAACCATCATAAGCACTTAAAGAGAACAAAACTCACCCTGAATTGTAGAGAAGCCATCATGAACTATGGATGATTGGATCAAAGGAATATTCAGTAATGGATCACTCATCTCAAGGTATGTTCTTCAAAGCCTTTGATTTTTTTTTTTTTTTTTGGTCTTTTTCTCATTTTTTTCTTTTAACTCAAAAAAAAAAAACTCCTGATTGATCATCGTAAAAGAATGATCATTCATTTTTTCTTTTTCTTTTTTTTTTTGCTAGGGGTTATATGTGTTTGGTTTGCGCAAACAAAATGGAAGAAATACAGCACCATTTGGAACGAAAAGTATGCTTCTGAAGATAGCAACTAAAATGTTCATCACTCGATTGAAAAAAAGATATTTCAGAGTAATATGTAAAGAGACAAACTCCAATACGAGCACCCTGTCTGGTCTGATGACATAAAAACATAACAAGGCTTGTCATATTTTATCACTGTAGTCTTTATAAGTGCAGATTCAATAAATGGACTGATGACATTTAAACACCAGGCTCAGCTTTTTTGTCAGCTAGAACTGCCATTTCAAATGGAAATTTGACTATAAAGATAATGATAATGAACCTGATGTTGTCCGTTCCTTAAATTTTGTTACAATGTATTTGTTATTGAAAGACTTCAGCTTTTCACTTGAAATTAGTATCCACTGTTAAGGACTGAGTATGGACATTTCAAAAGCAGTTTGAGTTTATTGGTTGAAATCTTTTTTTTTTTTTCATTTTTATATTAAGTGATTGTGTAAAGGTTTGGAGATTAACATGAAAAATTTATGTCTTCTGTCAAGGCCGCGGGACTGTAAAAAAAATATGACCAATTATTTTACTCAAGTTGAGGGCAATGTTTCATTGCTCTTTCTGCCAATAAACCAAACTCTCTGCTTGTTTCCATGGCAGTTGTGTGTACACGTCTCATGCATATAGTGCACGTGACTGTAGGCAGGCAGGCTTAGACACAGCTGTTGATAGTGTCAGTAGTAATACCAACACGTTTTAGTGGAATTGCAGACGAGCTCAGTGGCTAAGAGTGCACCAAAACCTAGTGTGGGTCGGGTTTTTTACAGAATAAACAAAACAAAATGTAAAAATAAGTTCTGTGTGGCATTTCCTCAGTGGTGCCAATTGAGGAAACAGAAGGGACTGAAGAGGTACACAATGGTGCCATATTTTCATTGAACAGGTAGTTTTACTGATGTGAACTGTTTCTGTTTCTAACTCAGAACAAAGTCAAATTGAGCCCAGATATAACTGTCACTCTTTTCTTTTTCAAGATCACCAGAAATGTCTATTTTAAATGAATTGTAGACGTTCATCAGTAGTGAAAGAAAATGATCTGGGAGACAACAGAAACAGCATCTGTGTTTGACTGCTGTCTGTTGACACATCAGTGACGTCCCTTCGGCTCTTTGGCAGCTGTGCTTGCAGTTAATACTTCCCTTTTGGCATGTGGCAGAGTAAACTAAATGACTCAGTCTACATTTTTTTTCTAGTGGACATGATGCTTCCTCTCACACTCATTTTCAAAGCCTTTCTTACTCAACTTGTGTGTGTGTGTGTGTGTGTGTGTGTGTGTGTGTGTGTGTGTGTGTGTGTGTGTGTGTGTGTCTTGGTTATAAAAAGGATTATTTTGTTTAGTGTGCCTCCATGCCCTTGTGGATGTTTCTCAGTCTCTATCTATTTTTATTTTCCCGTCTTTCTCTCTACTGATCTTTCCCTGCTGCCCAGTGCTGAAACAGGGAAACCAGCTGGGTCGATTCTTGCGCTGGTCTGCTTCACACACTCCTGTCTTAAGGCTGATGACTAATGCTTCTAACATCACCAAACTCAGAGAAGACTTTTCTACTTTCCAACTCCTAATGCATGTCCCTTCACACACCCACCATTCTGCTGTTTTTCTTTATATTTGCATGCAAATAAAATCACATGCATGAATGTTATCTTAAATTCAGATGTGCAAATGAACAAATACAATTTTTTCAATCACACACACACCAGTCTCCAATCCCCTACAGCAATTAGCTATGACAGGTCAATTAACAGGTTTATTTATGAGCAGGGGATGCCCGCTAGTTGTGCTGTAATGATTCCAGATACTTTCTGTACGTGCATGGGGAAAATTGAATTCATGATGAATGTGGGCTGAGGGTCCTGGCTGGGGGCTGCTTTCCCTCTGAATTAACTATGCCTCTGCAACACCACCATGTTGCGTTCACCATTATTGGGGAAATTAAGTCTGAAATGGTGAGCATATAGTATATTTTAAGGCTCCTTTGTGATGCTGGACAATATGAACCTTAACATTCGTAGTCATCTCTCCCATAAAAGTTTAAAAAATCCCTTCATTGAACTTGTTCATTAATTTCCCATGGGTTAGGAGTGGTAGCTTTAACCAAGTTAAAAGCAGCACAAAGGAACTTTTCTCATTTTTAGTTTAATGACCCCCTTTGGGTGTGGAGGTTATGTCGCTTATGTGATGCTGTCCAGGATTAGCCTACTCTTGTTACCTCTCATACTTTGTCCATCTCTCATTTTCACTTCCATCATCACTTCTTTGAGTCTCTTTATTGCCTCTGCCATGATGTCCACTGCTGCTCTGTAAGCTAAACTCATTGTTGTCGATGAGTGACATCATGCCATAAGTGATACACAGTTCTTGCAACGAATGATCACAACACGAGTTTGAAGTTACTTTGGCTGTTTTTTTGCTGATAGCAGGGACAAAGGACAGCACTTCCAGAGAGTAAACAAATACACTGTCAAGTAAAATTGAAACTGATGTAATAACACGAAAGAAAATATTTTGTGCTTCTTTAACACTGAGCTTAGTTTCGATCAGTGGTGTGTTGAATTGTGCTTAACCAACTGGTGCTTCTTCAGATCTGATATACAGTTTTTATATGTTTTCATGCTGGAAGAATGGTTAATCAGACATAATTTGCCTTTCAGTATAAAACTGTTTTCTACCCTTCTCACCCAGAAATTCAAATTTGATTTGAGAATTTCCATGGCGTGAACAATGTTCTCTCTGCCCCTTGGTTAACTGAGTGAGCTGCACATGCAGACTGACATGTAGAGGACTGATGCCAGCTGAGGAGCTTTTTGCAACAAAATCTACATCAGATAATGAGAAAATGGCAGTAGCATTTTGACTGTTACTAATAACTGCCTGGCTCATTTGTAAAACTAGCTACTATTTACTCTTAATAAATATGAAAAAAGAATGCAAGTATTTCATATAAAATATGAAAAAAAAAATCCCAGAATTACTCTAAAGTATTAGCTTTTTAACAGCAACCCTATATTTTGTGATATGCACTCATGTATGTTGAGCAATAAACATACATATTTTTGTATCATTACTCTAAATGCTTAAAATATTTCTACATTTCCAGAAAGAACTTTTAGTAATTAAAATCAACTATACAAAAAAAATCCATATGTCCTTTTTAAAAAGTATTGAGTCATTTGTATGTATAGATACTAAAAAAGTGCACAATTTGTTGAAGCAAATGTGTAATCCTGATAAGTATTTCCCATTTTTGTAACTTATCCTTAAGTAACATTAGCAAAGTTCAATGTGATATGGTCTAAGCCTTTTTTTCAGTCCTTCCATTCACAAACATCCAAACATTTTGGAGAATGTGGTTGTATTTGTTGATATGCACATGTGACGTAACTCAGACAGAGACCATTTGGCCACATTCAGTACTCACACTAGGCTACAAGAGGGAGAACTTGGGAAGAAATGAGTTGTTTCCATTCTGTTCAGAGTTAAGGAAAGCAGTGTGTTTAATAACAAAATAATTTTGCTTTAAAAAGATTTTAAAAAAGAGCAGGCAGGTGCACAATGGGGAACATGGCACATAATTTTGTGTTTTGTCATCAATTAATTCTGCTGAAATTAACATCCCCTCATTTGTGTCAGGACTTGGGCAAATGCTGACAAGCAGGATGAAAGCAAGACAGGGGTCGTCTCCTTGGCAACTGCAGTTCGCCTTGCTCCAGACTACTTTTCTCCTATCTCTCTCCTCTTATTTCTCTGTTTCACTTATTTCGAACTTCAGAACACACTTTATCTCTATGAAAATCTGGAAGACCAGTTGTTCTCTTTATGCTACACATTGTGTATTTAATTACTTTGCCGTATGGTATTCTTTATCTTATTTTAATCAAAGTGACATATGTATTCTTGTATCTTATTAATGACTTATAATATTATAACTCTCACAGTCAACAAAGTCAAAGCAAAGCTCACCAAGTGCTTGATGAAATGAAAAAAAAAAATGCTTTCATCAAAGCTGGGTGAACCTGGATGACAAGCGGCCCAAAAATTTCCTTCCCCCATAATATTATTTGATTCTACAAAATTTGATTTTTCTAAACTCAAGCACACATTCATCGATGTGTGGCTCTGATCTCAAAGAAGTCTGTGTCAATGTTTAACTTTAAATCCTAAATTGTACCTGCTTGCTGACAGTCAGGGCATATCTGATGAAAATTAATATATATCAAGTCATTCAGAAACAATAAGCCTTGGAAAAAGTCACATAACTGCTTCACAGAACTACTGAAATTCTGCAACCAACAACTGCATTTTTTTCAATGATCTCAGACTATTTTTTTAACCTTAGCCGATTTATTGGTCAAGTGACAAACAGCATTTTCAAATAACTTTTGTCTGACAAGTCAAAAAGCTGAGTATCATTTGTATAATCTCGTCACAAATCAGTTTTAATTAGTATATTAAGGGATTAAGCAACTAAAAACGTAACTTAAAAAAATGTTTGATTTCTGTTTACACATTCGTAGGAGATTGACACGAGGGCAACATCATTTTTTTTTTTTAACCTTGAGCGTGTAATTCTAGCCACTGTTATTTGCTGTTACTCCTCCACAGATGCTTTCTCTACACTCATCCTTCTGTCTTAAAATATTTGGACTCCGGTACCCTTAAAGTAAAATGATAGTGGGGGAGGTGCAGTTCAGATGTTTGATATGAGTTTGTCAGTCTGGTAGTAATCATTTACTAAACATCTTTTAGTTTTTACTTATTTTTTTAATTACTAAGAATACGCCAATGTACTCTTTGTAAACAAACCTTAGAATTGTTAGGAGACATTAAATGAGGCATTGGAATCATAAACTCACTGATTTCTGGGCTCATTTATAACAGTTAATGAAATAAAGATCCATCCATTCATTATTCTGTTACTCATCCAGAACTGGTTAAAAGCCTGAGCTGATATCCCCAGACTTCCCTCTCCCCAACTACCTTTTCTAGCTCTGCAGAGGGTTCAGTGAGCTCTCTCCAAGACATCTTAGAGATAATCTCTCTTGTGAGCCCTGGGTCTGCTCCAAGAGCTTCTTCCAACGGGACACCAATTACAATAAAAGTGAGAATTCCAGATCATAAATGTGGGTGTAAAAGCTTTGACAAGTGCCTTTTCTTCATAATCCTACAGATCACCTGAACAACATGAAAACAATTGCAGGATTTCAATTGTGCTAAATGCATACGCGATACAAAGAAAATGTTGGTGCACTGGTAAAAATATAACCACACAGCACATGTCTAGTGGTCTGCTTTTTAAGTCCTGACATACTGATGCCAGCCAGGAGCCCTAATTATTAAGTCCTAATTAGGATACTAAGCTGGAAGATCCTCATGGATCTTCCAACTTAGTGTCTGTCCTGGGATGTGTCAAAATGGCAACAAGGATATCTCTGGGAAGCTTTTTACAATAGAGTGTATTTCATTAATTTATTAAAATGTTTTGCTTGACAGAACCACCGACATTTGCATTTGCCTTGCAAAAAAAAAAAAAAAAAAAAGGTAATGCAAAGAAAATCAAAATCAAAATCAAAATCAAAGAAATAAATGACACAGCTGAGCCAGTCTTGGACTTCACTGTGTCAGAAAGAGACAGTAATAAGATACTTAATGTATGGAAAATTGACACAAAACACTCTTGACCAAGTATACATAAATGATAAGATGAAAATGAGAATGTGTTGTTTATCTGCATTAGTCACAGTAAATGACATATTTTAAGTTGTAAATATCTGCTGAACTATGATTACATATGGTGGTAGTTTGTTGACTGTGCTGCTGCTGTGCTGATTCGGACTCCTTACAAATAAAATTTTAATTGCAATGCAACAAAGCTTAAACAATAATAATAACTGAATAATTAAATACATTTCAATTTATTATTACACTTCTATAAGGATGGAGGAATCTTTGAGATCTTAAAAAACTGTAAACCAAATGTAGCAGATTAGGAACTCAGTAAGGGCCAAACTTCTTTGATCCTGGAGACACTGAATAGCTGTTTTTACCGGCTAATTTATGTTACAGAGTTGTTGACTAGTTATTTGACTTTAAAAGTAGACATCATCCTTCCAGTTTTTCACCTCCCAATTACTTGCTTAGTCTCCGTCTGATGGTGTTTCTTTTACTTATTCTGAGAAGCTAAAACAAAAAGAAGAAAATGTTAAATGTCAAGAAAATAGACTTAATTTTCCATCCTTACCTGGTAGCAAAATCATTGTTATGCTTTTTCTTTGGGTCTACAGGAGTCATCTCTTTGTGTGCAAGTGGTGCACGTGGTTGGTTCGCTGTATGTTTCACAACCGTTTTAAATGTTTTATTGCTTATCAGTCAGATTTTAGAAGTCTTATAGTAGGTCTATTAAGTTATCCAATTACAGACCATTATTATTTTCCTATTTTAACTCATTTCAACTCATTGCCACATTAGAAAACTTCAACATGACTTTCCTCTACATTAACCAAAATATCCCTAAACAGTAATGTTTCTTGCTCTATGATTTATCCCCTATGTCATATTTCGTCTTTGAAAATATATATGATTTTCCAATTCACTTGAATTCCCAGCGGCTGATTTTGAAGGAGATGATATTTGGCTTCAGAAAGTGCAGAAATGTCTGCATATTGACCCTTTTTTCTCATTTCTGCCTCATGTTGAGAGGATGTCCACGGAGAGCACAAAGTCTAGTCCTGTGCACAGCTCACTGACTGCATATGCCAAAGACCTTTGAGCTGCTGCCACTCGTCTCCACAGTTTCTCTCTCTTTGTGCTCCATCCAACAAAAGTAATGATGTCTTTGAGAACAGCTTCCCTCCTCACCGCTCTAAAACAAGAGCTGCCGTCCAGCCACAGGCTAGCATTAATACAAGGATTTTATTGTAAACAGAAGAAGAGTTAACTGATAAGCAAGCTTAAGAATTTAAGTTGTTTGCTGCCTGCAGGCCATGTTTTTCTTCGTCTGTGTGTATTCATGCTGAGTTCATGAAATGTGAACTGCCACTTTAGCAGCTTCCCAGCTATTTATATGAAGTCACTGAATCTTACATAATAAAAAGATATATTTATTTAGTTGTCTTGTTTCATGTTTCAGTATGCAGATGAACCACTGTTTTTCTTACTTTTTTCAAGTTTCTGATCACATCAGTTCCTGAATTGCTAAATAAATTGGCCTTGCTGGTTGAGACCAAGTATAAAGCACAAATTACCTGTGACAGTGAAATCAGTGGAGTTACAACAAGAGCAAGAAAGGAGTAACATGTTGTAGTAGATCATTTGTGTCCCCTCATGCTCTTCCTTGGATTACCCAGAGGCCATCTGTGTTCCTCGCAGTGCTTGGTACCTGGGGGGGCTGTTGGAAACCAGGCCAACCCACATTTGTGTGCTTCACACTGCAGATACTCTGATCTGCACTGGTATTTCAAAGCTCTCATCCTGTATGTCTCCCTCTCTCGCTTTCTGTCCTTCTCCTTTCCTTCTCACACACATGCACACTCATTTTAACTCCCTTTTTCTTCCGAGAGCGTGTCCCCTCTGGTGAGTTGCTTGCACATCAATGGGAACATTAAAGGTTACAAAGCTTGACAAAACGACACTCTCACAACTACAACTGACACTTTATTGCACGTTCTTTGATCCTAGTTTCCCCTTCTTTCCCTCTCTCTCTCTCCCTCGCCCTGTATCTCTCTCTCTCACACACACATGCAAACACACACACCAGTTGTCTATCTCATGTCAAGCTCCCCTATGCCCACTCTACATCACACACTGTTGTGAGAATTCCACACATTTTTTAAAAATTTAATTATGGTCCTTTTTTTTCAGAACTGAAGGTTTTTTTTTGTAAGACACACACTTAAATATCAAGTGCAATGTTTTGAGTCCATGATCCCATTTTTACATACCCTGGATCCCAGCACTGAAAGAGCTCTCCAATTTTAGGTAAAACCCATGAAGGATGTCCTGTTATTTTCATGTACTACTTACATTAATGTCCTATTCGTACTGGACTAAGATTACCTCTGGACCTGCAGTAGTTCTAAAATTACAACCGCACATCTGTATTTAGTTCCGTGCATTCATGCTGGATAAGCAAATCTGTGTTTTATCGTAATTTGCAGACATTGACCCTGTAAGTGACGTCGAGGCCTCGTATTTTTATTCAACAATTATCTGTTACTTAACATTAACTTTGAATACCAATTTAAAAGTATCTGATCAGACACTTAAGAGTTAGAGTTCAGTAACTAAATGTCATATCTTGAGAAGTGACAAACTGGCAAAATGGCGTAGCTATTGGCCTATGTTTTAAGTTGCCATGGTAACAGTAAACGGTAACCTTAACAAGAGCTTTCGCTGAAGCACTAAAGATTTTGTACTGTCAGAAAGGCTTTGAGCTTGATGAAAGATAAAAAGGTTTTAAATAAAAAGGTGATGCAGCGACACGTGACTCATGTCACTGACGTTCTTCTGCTCATCTGGACTTCCTGGCTGTTTCTCAATTCCCAAGAACACATATTTGAAAACAGCCCTTATTCATATGTCTCTGTGTAATGCAATTGACAGAGCTACTGCTGGAAAAAGGCAGAAAATGTGACAACAGGATGTGTTTTTTGTTTGTTTGGTTTTTGTTTTTTTTTGTTTTTTTGAGATTCTGCTCCGAACATCACTGAATCAAGGACGTGCATTCAGACACGATTACAGTTATCTTATGACCTCGGTGTTTTCTGAAAGAGTAGGTAATTTGTGGTGGAATTTTTACTTAAAAAATCACAGACATGGCTCATTCGGACAGGATTAAACTCACAGACATTCTCCATGATCATAACAAATTAGCCCCAGTCCCCAGATGATTTTAATCCCATGCGAATGGGGTTGTAGTCTCTCCCGGAGGGATTTTTTTTCTTTCCTTCCTTATCCTGCTCATTGGTTGCTCAGGGTGAGTTCTTACCACCAAATGAAGACTGCATGCATTTGTTGCATTTCTTAATGTAGGCTTTTTTTTATGTGTTGGCATTATAATTTGTCAATCTGGACTCTTTGAATGAAACAAATGAACTGAATTACAATGTATTAGACTCAGTACAAAAATGGACTCATTTGAATTTTCTTTAAATGTACTGTGTTGATTTTGTTTTCCCGGAAAGTGCAGCAACCTTTGTAATGGCATTCTTTCCAACTGGAACTCTCCTACACCAAAGGCTGACACATGAACCTTCTTGAGATGTGCTGTAGATACACCCTGTGATGTGTGTATACACACACACACACACACACATATATGAGATGTGACTAAATTTCAGACTGCATTTTCAATAGTGAACACTTAGTTTAAAAGCCCTGTCTTATTTTCCTTGGTCTTTCCAAATATATATATACATGAGATAATCATTATATTTCCATGAAGGGATATTACATTTCTTTATGCTGTATCATTATGTTTGATGTTCATTGAGGAAATTGTCTTGTTTTGCGTTATATATTGTTATGTTGCTCAAAACAACTGTAATTCTGATTTTTTTTTTTAATGTTTCAAGACCAGTGTCAGTTTCTAGATTTCCTTTCTTCAATTATTTTCCTAATTTTCTCTCATTATACAACAATCTGTTGTGCTGTTTGATGCGGGAGCACTTTCAGGTGGAGAGCGGCATGCATGCATATCTTTACTTATATGTCATTAAGGGTATGCAAGAATGAAATTGGTTCAGCTGGCATTGTTAATGACACAAATGAGGACAGAAAAAGACTTCAGGAAAAATGTGCATAAACTTTTTTTAAACCAGAGCTACATCATGAAAAAATGCCCTGTAGTGTGTATAATTTAGAGGACCATTCCTTTTTGACCAATTAGCCTCTTCTGTCAGATATACCTACATTTTCATCTTCACAGCTACCACTCTGCCTAAGTGATCTAATCTTCCAGACAAAATGAGAAAACCCATCTTAATGAACTGAATTATTTTGGATTTCTCTGCTTTACCACACCACCTGACCACCATCAAGTTCTTTTTTTTTCAATTATTTATTCATTCTTTCGAAGAATATTTTTCATCCTGGAACAATTTTAGAAAACTTATTATGAAGAGGTGCTACTACTGTGCTTCCTTCCTTTTTATTAATGTAATTTCTTTAGGCTCTATTAAGAGAAATGGAGGATGAGAAACTGGACAGTGTATAAGGTGAAGGTAAAGAGGGGTACGATATTTAGATCAGCAATCATATGATAGATTTAAACAAAGACTGATCAAATTGATCAATTTTGCATTTTCAGAAGTGAATGAAATAACATGTAATAATGATTTATTAGCTGCTTCTTGGCTCTTTCTGTGGCAGTGGATAGGTTATTAACATCTACCCTATGAATTTCATTTTGATTTTTCAACTTGATATTGCTGTTTTGGGAGTAACACGGCAACATTCAGAGATTTAAAAAAAAAAAAAAAACTAGTAATGGAATGTCCCAGGACTTAAATACAGTCACAACACAGTTTTCTGTGCCATTCACCACCTTCCATACCCTTTGTGCACATATTGCCTTAAGTCAGGCTTTTCTTCTTGGTGGGTGAGAACCAGGTTAATTGAACCCACCCATGCTCTGGTTTGATTTATTCGCACACAAGATGATGGCAGGCATGCCCCTTAACCAGCATGTTGGTGTTAACAGATGGAGTTTGTAAAGTAAGCCAGTCATGCATATTTGCTACCCCTCCATGCTTGCACCTGCTCGCTCCTCTTGTTAACTTGAGCTATCGATATGCAGGCATACAAGCAAAGTGCAGGGAGGTTTTCCTTCGGCAAAGCATGTTTATGTATACAGTAACACCTGTTCTTTTAGAGAACGTTGAGGGTTAAGTGGGTTGCTCTAAGGATAGCTGGCAGGTAGAGTTGGAAATATTGCTGTATGTACAAGCTTATGCACGCACCAGTTTATGCATGGAGCCGATTTTTGTGAAACCCATTTAACAGGTCATATAAATCATAATTACAGTAGAACTGAAAAGCCGATGTGAGTACAACATAAGCTCTTTGACTGTCATACTTATGATAAAACATAATACAGTCCAGCATTAATAAAGAAATAAAAACATGCAGTTATGAGGTTATTTTTGTTGGTACTTCAAAGCAACAAGGGACGCATGTTTGTTTGCTTTATTTTCCTCTTTTAGAGGCCATAGAGAATATCCTTGTTGCTTTTTTCATTCTTATTTATTTATTTATTTATATTCTGATGGGTTTGGAGAAATGGGCTTTTGGTGCTTTGGTACACAACAGTAATTAGGCTGTCAGTCAAAACCAGAAGAAAAAAGAAAAAAAAGTGAAAGTTTTCAGATGAGACTCCTGTTTAGTTTTACTTTCATGGGTCTGTAAATAATTATGGAGTAATAGCACAACTTGACAATATCAATGATGCACCCACTGTTTGTACTGTATTCAGATTTCTGTGTGAATATCGGTGTATAAGATTTATTTTCAATGAAACATAATGGTGTAGATAAACCAAGAGTTTCTATGTAAATTCATGGGTAACCTCAGATGTTTGAACTCACAGGTGGTTTGTTTTTAGTATGGTCTGAGAACTTCATTAATTTATTAGGATTAGGGCTTGTTTACAGTCATCAGGGGACGCATGGTGATGCAGAGTCCTACACTTTATTAATCCTTAAACCTTGTTCCAACAATCAGTATTGTCCTAACATGCAAAACACCATTCCCCTAAAACTGAGTGAAGGTTACGGAAGCTTTTTTGAGTAATCACATCTTCATTCTGTAATATAATTAAATTGTTTTGTCTTATAATTATTTATTTATTCAATTTATTATTATTTATTTAATTATAATTAAAGAATTAAATGAAGGTTTGTCCAGTGGGCCAAAAGTAGTATTCACTTTTATTACATTGAAATTTTATGTTGATCGAGCACAACTCTTAATTTTACAGATTAAAAGCAGAAGATATGGTGGACATTTTATCATTAGCTCATGCAAAAGTTTTACTTGCTGAGTCCTTACTAGCCATTTATTTGAGTCACGTTTGTACCAGAACGGTTCTAGCTGTGTTTGATTGGACAAACTCATACATCACCTGTCTGTCTCTTTCTACCTGTCTTTGCTACACAGATTGTATTTGAAGGAATTCGAGGTGCAAATTTTGAGGGTGATATTGCCATTGATGACGTGTCCATCACCATAGGAAAGTGCAAGCAGGAGAACACTGTTTCCAACGCAGGTAAGACAGGTAAGATAGTGTGATTTGGGTGTATTTATGTGTGCACACGCATGTCCCTGTATGTGTATGTGTGCCTGTACATAAAGGTGAACTGACCACCTCTCTGCCCATAATAATTTGTCTGTTTTCAGAGGAAATAAGATGGACAGGCTTCTTTATTATGATTTTTTGCAGCCAAGGATCTGGAGAGGTGGAATTTATTTCATCTAAAAGTTTACTGGAGGGCAGTTGAAAAATGGGATGGTGTGCAGTCCATATTCTGAAAAAAAGAACAAGAACTAAATGTTTTCTTCAGCCAGAGTTTCATAATTCACAAACCAAAATACCAATTCCAAACTTGCGGAGTAGAACTGGATGTAGTGTAAAATGTCAAGTAGTTAAACAGTGCAGAGCAGAGTCAGGGTGCACTCCAGCTGAAGGCGGGAGGTGGAAATGGAAGTGAGGCTAATGTGTGTATTTATAGGTTTGTGTGTAGTAAAAGAACCATAGGAGTAAAGTTACATTCAATGCAAACCATTTCACAGAATGAAGATGTAATATTTTCATTGGAGGATAAAAGAAAAAGAAACAAAAACTGTTAAATATGAAGTTTTGACAACCAGAAATTTCAATATAATTTGTGATTGATTTCCAACTGTGTCTGGGATATTACAGTTAATGATGCATGTCAGAATTTTTTAAAAGCCATGACAACTGTCTATAGATGTGAGAGATAAGACTGTAGAGCACAAATCTGAGAGAAAATATGCAGTACTAGAAACCTGATCCAGAAATAAATAAAGCAAATCTGGACAAAAAACATTTCCACATTGCTCAGGGTCTCAGTCTGCTGTTATTTTTTTTATTTTTATTTTTTCCCCCAGCAAGACAGTCATGTTAAACAGGAGATTTTTCCTATCCAAATCCACCTGGTTCTATTATTATTATTAATATTGTTTTAGAATTTGTATAATTGGATTAATTTGGAATAAATTAAATAGTATTATTGAAGCACCTTGAGATGACATTTGTTGTGATGTGGGGCTACAAAATAAAGCTGAATTGAACAGAACTGAATTAAAGACATTACTATAAAAACAATCTTGTTCAGAAGCTTGACCTCAGCAAAGAGACCTAAAAATTGGATTGCAATCTCTTGAAGGCCTAACAGTTTTGCCATGATGAACAGAAGAAAATATGCCACACTTTAGGATCATTCACAGCAAAATCTGCCAAAGTCTGATTGCTTGTATTTTTTAATACATAAATATTTTAAAAAACTGCATAAAAAATGTTATTTGCCTCTGTAAAGACCTGAGTGTAGAATAATTCCAAAAAAGTAGGAAAAAAACAATTAAAAGTGGAACACTTGAAAGGTTTTTAAACCATTCAGCACATGCTATGTAGGCTTATACCATTTTACACATCATGCACAGATGGATTTACCATCTCTGAAGTGTAAGACATCTTCAATCCTAAAGCCTTTAATTTAAATAAACTACTAGAAGCACATTCTAAGAGGGAAATGAGAGTAAAAAAAACCCACATAAATAAAGCTACAGAGGGGAACTCCAAGAACTACAGAAATGCAGTTCTGTAGATGTATGTGTGCTCTGAGTATTAGTACAACAAACAGGATTTTATTCAGCAACCTGTGCTGAGATTCTGAAGAGCCTTGTTAACTTTTGCAAGGATATACTACAAAGAAGATATCAAAGCCTTGAAATCAACTTAAAACAGCAAAAAATACATACTCCAATGAATTATTAACAGCCTTTTTTACCTTTTCAAACCATCTATCTGAGATGCCTGTGTATGAGTGTTTTTCTGAGTCTGTGCCTAACACATGTGTGTTGTAACAACACTAGCGGATGGAGTAAATAATAGATGAAGGTGTAAACAGGAAGAGGAAGGCTCTTGAGGTCTCTGAGTGTGTGCATGTGCATGGGTATCCTGCGGGTTTCATGCAGGGGAGACAGATGGGTAATTATAAAGCAGGCGACTCGAGAGTCTTTACTTCTCTAAGAAACAATGTATTTGTTTTTCGTGCAGATTTTTAGGTCTGTGGATTCTGTAAAGTAAAATGAACACTTAAAAAGGTTTAAAGTTTGCTTCCAAGGTGTGTTGAATTTAAAAAAGGAAAAATATGACTAACAAGACCACGTAAAATTATTTATGCCAGCGTTTAAAAATAATGCAAGATGCATAGTGTCTCAAACAGCAGGCTGCTATAGGAGCTCATCTGAAAAAGACATGCTTAACTGGTCCGAAGTTGTTGGACAAGGTGAAGTACAGGTGCATTCAGGTATGTGTAATTTGTGCCTCTGCACAGACTTTACGGCTCCCTGCACTGTAGAGGGAGAATAGATGAGTCTATCTATGTCACCCAGATGATACACCACACCTGTGTCTCTCTCACACACACAAACTGCAACCAGTCTCCCATGTACCTGTTTTCACTGTTCACAGTTTTCACTGAACGGTTTCTGGATGCAGTTGCTGACACTATTGTACCGTAAAACTTAACACTGCTTCACTAGCCTTGGTTTTAGTTGCAGATATAATTCTTTGTGTCAGTTTTGACACTGCTAGTGTTACCTGATTACCACAACAACGCCTCATTGTGCAGGACAGGCCAAGTTGCCAAGCCTTTGCATAGTCACAGCCATGGGTAAATACTGTAGAGAACTCACCTCAGGTTTGAGTAAAGAGCCTTGTGCAAAGTCATCCTGTCTGTGTGTATTTCATACTTTTAAATGCATAATCTGAGAATATACAGATTATGCATTTAAAACATGTCTTTCAAACATCTGCTCACTGAGTTCTGACGCATGTATACATTTTTGAAATGCATGACCACAGACATCTAAATTACTTGGCTACTGTAACTACTACGTGAAAACAAGAAATTGTGCATCACTGCTCTAAAGATGTTGAAGATGAGTCTTTCTGACCAAACAGCTGTCAGCACATTAAGTCCAACTGAAGCAACAACTATAAAAAGAAAGTTAATATAAAGAAATAAACAAAGCAAGTCCAGAGCTAAACATGGCCTTGCACACATCCAGTAGCACATATGTTCATGACTGACAAGAGCTGTATAAGCATTGTTGCATACTCATGCAGACATTTGGATCAGGGTAACTGCTGGTTGTGCACCCATTTTGATCCTCGATCAAAATGTTTGACATGGACTTATTTGTCCTTGTAACTGTCATCTTCATGTTAGAAGATGTAGCTATGTGTGCAAAGATGGTTGCATCTGTATGGGTTTGTGTGTTTCTCTTACAAAGTGTGTGTTGCATATAAACTTTATTATAAATATTGATCTGGTGCCTTGAAGAAGGGCACTTTTTATAAAATCATATTGATTTTTTATACAATACCTCTTTTCTATGAAAGTGTGAGCAGGTTTATTCATGATTACGGTATAAGAAATGAGACATGCTGTTTTTCTAAGAGCAGAGAAAATGAGTCTATACTGTTTTAGTCTAATTTGAATAAGTGAAGTATAGCCAAAGGAAAAAAAAAAACAACCTCTAGATTAACCTTTAGATGATCCCAAATTGGTAGCTCACAGCTTCCGAACAATTACATTAAACCAGGTTGCAGATGTCTGTCCTGTATCCTTTAACAGTATGGGGACAAACTAAAAACAGTCACATTGTGTTAAAAAGGGGAAAAAACATATTATTACATATTGATGATTATAAGTTTTTTTTTTTTTTATTAGAATCAGGAAGCTTTAATGGCATGTGTGGAATCTTAATAACTGATCTTCTGTTTTTTCTTGTTATCTCATCTAGTTCCTTATCTATTCCTTTCTCCATCTCCATCTCTTCATGTTTTTTTTTCCATCTAGCCCATTCTGTCCTCCCAGGAGAGACACATGTCCATTTTTAACAACTGCTTTTCCTTCTTTCAACAATTCTCGACAGTTTCATGTTATTCTAATGGTTTTCATGTTTTCATGTTATTCAAATGGTTTCAAATTTCATGTTATATTGTAAAAACTTTTTAAAAAATCGATCACACGAGAGCTTTTTTTGCTGCTCATACACGCAAATTCAGGCTGAAAGGCTGTCTCAGATTAAACAGAAGAAAAAAGCCCTGTTTGTCACTGTTTATCCTCTGTCCCTTGTAAACATCATGAACAGTGTGTTCTTTATAAAAACATTATAAGTAAGATTTAAAGACAATAATAACTTAGTTGATACAAGGCCAGATAAAAACTTCACAGCGACTATGAATGTTCCAATCATGTTTTCAAATACACAGAGCTTGTTTAAAGAATAACTCATGTCTATAATGTGAAGTTTTTGCCATTTTCATATCAGTTTTTTGTACATCTGCTTGCACAAACTAATGGGATGGTATTATGTCGACTTTAGTTTGTTCTTTTTTAAAAAAAATTTCCAATGAAATGCTGTTATTCTTTCTATTCAACTAAGCAATTTGTGACAGAATTGAACTGGTTCATTTGCTTATAGGCACTAAATATAAATTATCATCAAAACTTCAACTTAAAAAATGGGTGTATTTAAGTGAAATAGAGAACACCTAAAAGTTATGTGAAGGAAAAACCATAATATAAATTGTAATACACCCCTGCAGAATTAAGGATCCATTTCACATTTCCCAACATTTTTACTGCCAGGTTCGGATGAACATTCATTATTTCAATAAAATTTCCAATTAAACAAGTGGGATTCATCACTCAGGCCAGGAGTATGGCGTCATTGTCATTAGTTCAACCTGCTTCTAGAGTTTAGCACACTGTTGCTACTCCAAAAGTATTTAATAGAAAAAAACAAATGGGAGGTGGTAGCCTGAAAAATCTTCTCATTTTAGCACTCAGAAAATAATAAATATGAACATAAAGTTTATGCCTGTGCAAGTTATGTAGACAGCTGATGTTGATGGGCTCCTCTGAGCTGGGTTGCTTTTCCCATGCAGAGACATAAAGGGAATTTCACAGATTTTACTGACTCAGACTCAGTAGCCATCTGATTGTAAAGATGTATTTGTTGAATAGCACCAAAAGTTTATTAGATTAGAATGAATGTCTTTAACCCTTAATATAGTAAGTGGGCTCTAAGCTGTTAGCATATAAAAACATTTAGTCCTCTCCACCAAAATAATAGGAGCTATCTGTGTGCGTATGCTGAAAAAGGATGTGTATTAGATTTTTTCTCTCTATAAACACACTGGAAAAATGTTCACCTTAGTACTTAACTTTGCATTGCAACATTGTAGACATACTCTGCTCTTTAGTCTCATTTCTGTTTCTCCATGCCTCAATAACTTGTAAACCCTGACATGCATATAGTACATGCAAAATGGTATGCTACTGAGGGCCATTTATTTTCTTTCCCATAGGCTTAGAATAACAAGTAAAATTTTATTTTAATAGCCAGAATATACAAAGTCCTATAATAACTGAGCCTGAATTACTGTAGAACTGCACCATAAAGCCACATCTGGTGGGGACTCTATAATCAACACATGCTGTAATCACAAATCAAATGACTTGTCAGTGCGAATTAATTAATCATGACATCAAATGAAAAAACAGAAGCCTTGTCAAAAGACATCTGTTAGTGTGGCATTTCTGTGTGCAAACTGATACGGCTGTTTTCTGTTTGTTTTCGTAGTTCTGATCGGAGGATCACGCTCCCTCCCACTGGCCAGCTGGTTGACCTTCGGCCTCTCCTTCTTCCTCTTGCTCCTCTACAGATGATGAGCACCTCCCACGGCACCAGAGCCTGTCTGCGTTGATAGACGCTGCCCTGACTCGCGCTCTTTCACTTCTCTCTTCTCTGCCCCGCTCCCTCTCCTCTCCTCTGTGTACCCATCTCCTCACTTGTCTATCCTCTTCACTCATTTTCTTGCTGTCTTGCATCAGTTTCACTCTTCTGTCATAGATAAACATAAAGTCTTTGTCTAGTTTCTTGTAATCCACTTTCTTTGAATGTTTCAGCATTATCTGTGTAACCAGCTGAAGCTCATACTGTATTTAAAGTTAACATTAATGATCAGAAAAACTCGGCATTTTCTTCTTTGTCACTCTATGGAAAACCCTTTATTCATGTCAGTGTCACTTTGTCACTTGTCCCTCTGCTTCATCAGCATCCGCTGTCCATTTGTGCTCCCCCTTCATGTACCTCCACTCCCACGGACCACTATTCCCAACAGCACCTCCACCCTATTCCCCAGACACACCAAAGTGTCGGACACTCTACCAAAGATGACAAAGGACTTAAGGGAATAAAGTGAGGGAACAGGGATTCTAGGAAGAAAGTGAATGCGAGAGAGTACGTGGTTGGAAAAAAAAAAAGATCCCCTTTTCACAAAGACTGCCACCTGTCTGTCCCATCCTTTGAGACTTTGGGAGCTATTGAATGACAAGTGTGACGAAGGAACTGATGTATGAATGAATAAATAAATAAATAAATGAAGGGTTGGGGAGAGGACGCACCTGAAACAGATACGGAAAGCTGGGTGCCCCTCGTAGCCTTTCTGCTTGCCACAAGAGACGAGCTGAACCTCGGCGTGGATTATACGTGTTATCTATATAATTATATAAATATATATATATATATATCTTTATATATATGAAATATAACAAAGTTAAAACTGAAACACAACTAGGACAATGGAGGACTTTGCTCAAGCAAAATTAAAGAAGCACAACATTTATACAACCTCTGCTGTTCCTTTGGGTTTTATTCTACTAATTCTGTGATGTTGCAGTTTGTCAGACCTATTTAATGTTTTTAATTTTTTTTGTTTGTTTGTTTGTTTAGTTTTTGTTATAGTATTTCAAGGGTCAAGGACAATGAGTAATAAAGTATAATATTCATATTTATAAAAGGAAGAGAGAATGATTTATGATGTAGAATCTGATTTGAGCACCTTGAGGGAATATGCAGATGACCTTGGCCATCTGGACAGAAACCTCAACTTTTCTTTGCATTTACAGCTCTGAACACCTCCCACCTCCCTCTCTATTTCTCACACACATTCAGTTTCAATTTCTGCCGTCACGGCCAATGCATTAGTTCACCACTGCACCAGTACTATAGAAAGGAATCCATAAAGGGTGGAGTGAGTTTTTGAATTTTTGTCTGCTTCCATTTTTGTGAAATTTAGTCTGATCTCTAGATTGACTGACCGCAACAGAAGTCTAAAGCTCTGATGTAAACGAAACCATACTGTTGTACATTCCAGGACTTCTTCCAAACCTCATGTATAGATAGCTCACACAGTGATGATAATCCCTTATTACTGATCAGTTACCAATGAATTTCTGTAGTCTAAGGATTTCATAAATACATATTTGAATCATCACATCTATCTTTCTATCTATCTATCTATCTGTCTGTCTGTCTGTCTGTCTCTAAGTAAGTCTGCTAGCAGTCACGATGTTCATGATGTGGTTGTGTGTTGACCACCCTCATTACTGTGTCAATCTAATAGTCAACACCTGTCTGCATCTTTATATTGAGTTGATCATTGTACTGGATTTTTTTTTTAAGTTTGTTTTTTTTAATTGTCTGTATTATTGTCTGTACTCATTTTATTATTGTTTTTGTGCTCTTTTTCTTACGTTTCATAACATGCAGAGAGAATGTGCTGCTTGACTGGACTCCACCTAGGTGTGCATTGCACAAGTTTTGTTTAGAAAATAAGATTTTCATGTAGGACAAATCTTTTAAACTGCTATATGCAGTAATGTACAATATCAAAGTGGATGGCATCTAAAACTTTGTCAGAATTACAAAATGCTGCTTGTATTTTAGCTTTATCCCTGACATTATTAAATTGACTTTGATTTGATGAATGCATATGGTGAAGATTTTACAGTAATGAAATCAAACATTTTAGCTGAATTAAGACTTGATTGTCTCCAGTTTTCTGAGAAGTTGGCTGCTTCTGCAATTAACATGTAGCTCAAATTATACAATATCACAATCGCTATCCAGTGCAACATTAGTGCACCCTGTATTTGCCAGTATTTTGCCAAACAGTATTGGGTAAATGTCACTATAATGTTATTAAGCATGATTGTGTATGTAATCTCATCATGTTTATTGTCAAGTCATCCTTCATATTGCTTCAGTGCTCATCATAAAGGAAACACACTGAAGTCATTGCCTTTGGACATAAGAAAGATGTTGAGGCATTGCTCGTACACTTTTGTAAATTTTAACAGACACATCTTTTAGTTTTGCTACTGTATATGAAAAGTTAACCTATTACTTAAGTTTAAAGGCTCCATCTTGTGATAGGGCAAAATATTATCCATAAATGCAAATACTCTTCATCTAAAAAACTGCTAAATGATTTCACCATCATCATACAACTTTTCAGCAACTTACACCATTTTAAAAGGTGTATCATCCATGTACATGATGAAGATAATTCATTCTGGATCCACCTGCTCTGATAGAGCACCATTTCATTATTTTTACTCTTTTTTTTTTTTTTAAAGTGGCACAATAATAGAAAAATCACAAGTAGACTTTTTAAATGACAGTCACTTGTGATTTATCCAAAGTAGACACTCAGCTTTCAGATGAAAGTAAATTTGGCCAGCTGTTCTTATTTCATTTCATTTTGTTATTACAGTTTATACTATACTAATAATTAAGCAGTTAATAATGAGAATATAGTCACACCTGCAGCAACACATGTTATATCTAGGTCAAAAACAGGTTTGCAATTCTCATCTATGAAAGAAAAAAGAAAATCACATACTGAAGTTAAATGATAAGATTTAAAGTATATTTACTATGTAAATTTAAAGAAATTCTCATGCTATGCAAATATTTCAGTTGCTTTTCTGGACAAATCTATCAGAATTATTTAAAAAATCTTAAACGTGCTGGTCAACAAATAGTGCTGTTACAAAAATATTCTGAAAATGGAGAACTTACATATAGAGTGTCTTTAGTTTTAACTTAATTGTGTTCCCAAATTCATCCAAATTATAATATTTATCATTGTAATTGAGTTACTTCTCTCTACTACCCCCCCCGCCCCCCCTTTTTTTTTTTTGAGGAACACTAGAAGTGGAATTTATTAGTAGGCATTCACTTACAGAATACCTCACCATGACAGTCTTTAAGTCTAATAACCAAAAGTTAGGGCGATGACTGTAAACCAAAAATATATC
The DNA here is from genome assembly GCA_028564865.1 of Zenarchopterus dispar. NCBI lineage: Eukaryota > Metazoa > Chordata > Actinopteri > Beloniformes > Zenarchopteridae > Zenarchopterus > Zenarchopterus dispar. Next base: position 14,232,427 of record JAOWBL010000018.1, read on the forward strand.
TAAAGAATTAGGAAACAGCAAAACTGTAAAAATGATTTGTCTACTTATGAATGTTGGCAAAATTAATCTTAATTTATTACAGCATGTATGGGTCTAGCTTTAACTGCTGAATGTGTATCATCTGTGTCTCCCCAAAGTTTATCAGTTGCCCTAAAAAATTCCCAGACATATCAATGAAGTCAGTCATGCAGTAAATATACTCTTTGAAAGCCAAATTCTTCTTAGTTATGGAGTTCTTTCCACAGATTGGGTTTGCTGATGGTCTTTTTTTTTTTTTGAAGAACAAGGAGGTAAAGATAACTAATAAGGTATTCAAAACAAAAATAAAGTCATCAAGGATAACTTGAACTGTTACAATTTTTTTTCAATAGACATTATCATACAACCCCCATCCCCACTGGTGGGTAGTAATCATTTGAAACCAAAAAAAAAAAAAAAAGTGGAATCGCTCAGAAACAAAAATGAGAACAGGATCGCCTCTTTGTCAACAATCATATGAAATAAGTGTATAAAATTTTGAAAAATAAGATTCCTCAAAGAAAGATTGGACAGGATTATTATGGGTTTTTTTTTTCTTTCTACAGGGCATTATATGTCATTGGAAAGAAATCAGGGGAATTTTATTGTGTGTGTTAGGAGCAAGTATGGTCTCTGTGACCATTCATCAGTTGCTAATATAAGGTGCTATACATGGAAGGTGCTACATAAAGGTTCCTTAATTGATAACCGCATGTGCACTATGGAGCAACATTTAAAAATTATGCTTAAAACATCCCTATTAAAAAAGATAAATAAACCCACATCTAAACTCTGCCCAAAGGCAGCATGAAGGGCTCTGGGCTCTGAGGTCTTTGGGATGGACTATCACACAGTAGAAATGTGTACCGCCATCAGATCAACCAATATCCCAGTTCTTTTGTGGTACAGGTTGTCGCTTTATGCTTGGGACCAAAAACAAACAGGACCATTCAGACTGTGACAATCAGAAACAAATGTAAAACCCAGAATCTGTCATGGTATGAGTTTGTATGTGTCCTGTGTCATGTACACAATGGAAAGACAATGCAAAAGGACATTCTGCACATTAAAAAGCATGGCTGAGGAAGAAGACGCTCCAGATTCACCTGCCTGCAGTCTTAACCTGATCCCAATGAAGAATCTTTGCTCATTTTGAAATCAAAAATACAATGCTGATGACACTCTACTCTTGCCAACCTCAAGACACTTTTGAGGGAATGAGAAAAATGGCTAAATGATTTTAAGTGCTGTAAGAAGTAATATCATCACAAAGTTTTAAGCTTTATCATCCAAACATTTTCTAGAATGTCTTACATGAAAAAAAAAATATTTGCATTGACGAGAAAAGAAAAACAGTGGGAACTATAGTGACCTCACTACTGTCTGCAAAGAAATATATGTCAAGCTAATTGTGAAAGAATCATTGTTTTTTTCTGTTTTTTTTATTTTTATTTTTTTTATAGGGAAAAGTAATTTAAAAGAACCAGAGTCCAAGTGCCATATTATTTAAAACATATTTTTTGTTCTGCAGTCTGTGGCTCATGTCTGGAAAAGACTTTTTAGTAAAATGCAATTTTTTTTATTTTTTTTTTTCAGAATTTGACATTCAATTCAGTTTAAGGGATGGTAAGGAAATCAAAACTGATGAATACACAAAGAATGCTGCTGGTGAAGCCTGCAAGTTACTAAATCCAAAAGCTTCAGTACTTTGGTGGCTGCAAAGGAAGCAGCTTTCTGAAAAACTTTAAAATTTTACTTTTTCTTTAACTCACCTGACTTTTTTAAGCACTGTGACAAAACTTAGTGTACAAGTCACAGTGATAGTAATGTGTATGCACATTCTTGTGGTCAGGTTTAACAGAAAAAAAGTATCAGTTTTGGGGAAATAAAATTTCAAAACTTTATTGCGAAAAAAATATAGAGTAGTAAACGCTGCTATAAGTCATGTCTTTCTATCAAGTAAGTCAGACCCCAACTTACAAACACAATAGGTTCTGATAGGCTGTTCGTAAGTTGAATTGTTCGTAAGTCATTATACATTAAATTTCAATCTATAATTGCCCTTTGAGGTCATTTAAATACTGTTACTACTATAAACAACTCTGTACGATTGAGTGGAGACTCGCTGCTTTTTAAGTGTGAGAGTCGGTGACGCTGCTTCCGAGCTCTGGCCCGTGATTGGTGAGCGGCTCCTCGTGGCCCTCAGCGCTGCCTCAAGCAGCTAGCTCGCACCTCAACACGCGCTGTTTATTAGAGGAAAATGGTTTGCTGCAGAAAGGGGAACTAGCGGTTCAAATTACGAACTTGCGAATGCAATACTGCATTTTACGAACATTATGGATATCAGTCAGTGGGTGTTCGTATCTACGAATGTTCGTAAGTCGGGCATTCATATCTTGGGGAATTGCTGTACTTAAATATTTAGAAGTTTTAGAAAAAAAGATCATTCTGAAATACAACTAAGAAGTATCAATAAACAAATGAAAAAAAGAGGCACTTCCTCACATCATTGGTGCTAGAGTTTTATATTAAAAAGGTCCACTTTAAAAAAAAAAAGTAAGAGCAAAGGCTGTCATGTTATTCTATGCTGTTGGTCCTGCTTTGCTTTAGAAACCTTTTTCACCAGGAAAACCAGACCAAAGTGTGTAAATTGATTGAAATCCAGACCAATTTTTGGGCGGTTCTTGATCCAGTTATTTTAATCCACATGTGTGTGGTAGTGTTTCACACTAGGTGAAATGAACCACAACAAGTTCATTAATTTTATTCAGACTAAAGTTTGTGTATGAAAATGCACCCTATGGGTTTTACATACTTTTAGTACAATCAAACTGGAATTAGAAACAGTGCAGTCAGTGGATTGGTCTACAAAGGATCATCTGCATGTGACATGGCAAGAAAAACAAGATGTACTCTTTTGAAGTCTTTTCTCAGACAAAGCTCAGCTTCTTGCCAACAAGAAGGAATATGAGGTATTGGATGTTTATTACTCTTCTTTCCTAGCTAAGTTGTGTTCTTCTTCATTCATTTTATTAACTGCAGACTCTGAGATGTACTGTTACATAACAGATTTATTAGCACATATAATTGTGTGATTTGCTGTTACACAGAACTCATTTACACTCCTCTGGTGTGTAGTTATCTTCTCACCTACTTTGACATAGTGCCCATGTCAAACTACATTTTCCTATTGCGTTTCATTTATTCTTGCCCCCCCCCCCCCCTCCCCCTCCCCCCCCCCACATTGTTTCATGTCATTGTTTTCCTACTCTTTTCTAACCAAAATAAAAACAGGATGAAAAAAAAGAAAGTGAAATGAGTGAGGCTGTTTTATGACCTCTGAGAAGTAAACTACCTTTTTATCATTTGTACTATAGAGCTATGAAAACTTGCAGCTGTCGTCTAGTTTACTTGTTTTTTGTTTGTTTGTTTGTTTGTTTTATTAATAACTATTTTTCCTCAATGTAACCTTGGACTTCCAAGAGAATAGTTCATTTTAATTTTGTATATTATAGTTTCTAAAACATTTGTGTTGTTAAACACTAAACCCTATAGTCTGACTCAGCTTCCCACTATTCAGAATTTTGAAGAATTTTGTTTCACAAAATCATTAACCATGAAGTTACGAAACCATGAACAATGCATATGAACTTACAAATGATCTCCTTGTATA
>JAOWBL010000018.1:14270820-14308256 GCA_028564865.1 Zenarchopterus dispar
ATTTTCCGAATTTTTTTTCTCTTTAACCTTAAATGTCAATATAGGACCCGGGGAACATAGGACCCGGGGAACATAGGGCTGACCCCTTTACGAGTCAGTTTACTTTTTTGTCTTTCCTAATTTATTTGTATTTATTTACTGTGCTTTCCTTTTCCTCTGGTCTTGCAAACTCCTCAGCTACTCTTTAGTCAATTTTCCTTTTATCTTGTGTCTCCTTTTCTCCAGCGTCTTATCCTTTGCTTTCGCTTTGCTCTTCGAATTAACATAGAGAGCTGGAGGTGCATGTATTCTTACGTATTGATCTATCCATTTTTAATAGACCCACGCTTCCTGGAGCCGGAACCATCTCATGCAGGTTTCGTTGGACCAGTGATGCTGTCAGGGCTTGTTGCCACTCTGTGCTTCTCAGAGCGAGAGCATACGACCTTGGAAGTGCATTAGGAGTGTTCCCTGGAGACGCAGACTTGTCTGTCAGCTCTGGTCCCACATGACAGTGAGGGCACGCTCAATTTTTACCAGCTGAATTTATGAAAATAAAATGCTTGTGATTACAGATAGCAACTGTATTTCAAACTTCTAGATTTTTATTGTAACATGATAAACAGTGACCACTTACTTATTACTTTCAGTGACATTCTCCTCTAAAGATGGTCTTAACCTAACAAGTATTGGGTAGTGTAATTCAAATCAAACTGTTGAAGATATTTCCAGTTTTATTTACTTTTGGGTGTATTGTTGTCCTAGAGACATACTGCTCCTCAGTAAGGAACCAAAGATTGAGAGACTATTCATAATTTCACAGCATGTTCATTCTAATTGATCAAAGCCATTAAGAAGAGAACATTGCCATGCACCTGGGACACTGAGATCACAGGGTGTCACTGGTGCATAAATAAAGAGAAGGCCGAATAACAGTCACACTTTAAGATTTATTCAGCACTCACTTGACTTTTTCTCTTCAGATCTATTACCATATGTAACTATCTCAACTGGAAGCCTCATTTTAGTTTCTTCTGTTCTCTCTCCACATCAGCTAATTTCTTCTATGCGATAAAGACAGTGTCACTAATGAAGGCCTTAGACGCTTAATGACCAATCAAAATACAGTCTGCCAAATTGGCAAGCAGCTAACTGCCCACGATTCAGAGGGAAGATATGGGGAAATCATTGGGGGAATGAGGAAATGAGGACACAGATGAGATATGGGGAGTTTATTGAGTAAAACTTGGAGACTGTGATATAACACAATAAATTTTTATGGTTTCAGTGGGCACGTACTGCTGATTCAAATTTTGTTTAGTCATTGTAACTATACCATACTGTTGATATAATTTTAAAAAAAATCTGATTTCTAAAGTATTTACTACATTGTGTTGATATTTTGTAGCAACTAACAAACACTAACAAAATCCACATTTATAGTTAGTAATACAGTCAAACAATAACTGTAAGAAGCTGTAAAATGTACATCACTTTATTGCCTATGCAGCTGTACAGTAAATGCTGCCAAATGGTTACGTTTTACTCTCTCATATGCTCACAGAAACTGACTACACTCCATTTTATAACAAAATCACATTATATCATGCAAAGAAGGTGGGGAAGGCAAAATTACAAACATTTGTGCGTGTACACAGACATGTGCGGTAAGAGAAGGTCGACACAAACAAAAACACACATGATGAAAGTAGCTTACGTGCCATTTCTTGAACAGATATAGTCTGCTTATCGAAAGCCACAATGAGCTGAGAGCTGTCCCTCTTTGATAGTGTGTCAGCTGCCGGCTCGCACAGAGTGAGAAACCAACCTAATGAGATCACTGGCATCCAATTCTATGAGGGTCAGCGCTCATTTCAAGCAATTCATATTTAATTGGTTTCAAATCTAATCCATTTCATAATGTCAGCTCTGGTGCTCATCTTGCCCTGAGCTAGTTGAATGACAAAGCAATTCTTTTGATGTTCTTTTTTATGTGTTAACCTGACATAATTGACCAATCGTAAGCCCTGCCCACCTTTAGTTAACTGTGTAAACTCAGACAATATTTTGCCATTGTTTAAAGTTTAGTAATGGTGACCACCTGTGTAAAAACCTTTTATTGCGAAGCATTCAAATAGAACTGAAGTATACCATTGGAACAATATATATAAAACCTACAAGTAGGTATAGTTCATGATAAAGTTAAATTATAGGTGGGGATTTGCAGATTGGCTTTGTGGTTAGCATCGTTACCTCCTGGCAGGAGTTTTTCTGTATGGAGTTTGCATGTTCTTTCTATGTTTGAGTGGGTTTTCTCCAGGTGCTCTGGCTTCCTCCCACAGTCCAAAAACATGTATCTCAGTTTCACTGATGATTTTAAATTGCTCATAGGAGTGGGAGTGGGTATGTGTGCCTGTTTGTTTGGATGTCGAATCCTAGACATCCTTGTTACTACTGTTCTGTTTTATCACCCACAACTGGGAAAAACAGCTGATAAACGGCACAAGACAGCTGTCAGACTGCAGCCAACAGTCCAAACATGTAAAGGTAAACAAAAATCATCTCCTTTATTAATGTGTGATAAAAAGAAAACTAAAGCACTAGTAATTATTACAAGAGGACATCATGAATCTGTTTGACTTTAGACGTCCTTGTTGATCTGTTGAATGTTAAATTGGAAGGTTTAATCAAATCAGATATTTAGTTCTGTTTTGTTTGGATGTAGGAAATTTAAGAAAATATACTCTATTGCTCATCCACTCAGAAAAACTAAAAATAAGAATGACCGACACATCCTTTTTATTTTTTATTGTCATTATTTTTGATATAAACTCCATAAAAAAAATAGAGTTCAGGATCTTCAAAGGTTTTTGATGAGGATCAAAGTTAGACATCTCCAAGCTCCAGTCCCTGTGGAACTTATACTGAACTCATCTTTATTTTAGGGAGAGGTCTTACCTGTAGGTCACTTGTTGCTGCGATTGTTGCTTGGTTGGTAGTTGATGTCGTTGATGCATCAATAGTACAGTTGTATTGTAGCTAATGGAGAAGCGTCCCTGCCTTTCAGCACCAATGATCATGTGTATTCACTCTGATATGATATAGATTTTGCTCATTTTAATATCTTCTCTCCAAAAAAATCAAATCAAACCTAGAATTTGAAGCATCACCAGAGATCAAATGTGTTGCAGTTTCATTACCTGTGTTCATTATCTGTTAAACATCACTAATATTCATGCAGAAAATACAAATTTAGACATTTTTTTCTTAAAACTGATTTACTTGATAACTCAAATTAGAGCACTTGACCCACAGCTGGAGAGTTGTAGGGAAGCATTTTATGTTGATATCCAAGATGCATTTATTTAGAAAGACTAGATATTAAAACATTAATATTAATCAAATAAAGTAAAATTCTCTGCATTTTGATGCGTCTCTTAGTTTCCTTTTATCTCTTCTTTTTTTCCTGTTGCCCTTGGACCTTCCCTTCCCTCGATCAACTTGTGTGCCCAGCTGTGCCTCTTGCTTTACTTCCATCAAGATGTCACTTCTAATTTGCTGTTTGTGCTGACTCCATCCCTGCTAGCAATCAGTGAAGAAGACATCCATTACTCCTAGTCGTGACAGGTTCCCTCAGACTCCCGCTGGACTTTAATGACACCTGACAGAACACAGGTTTACTACTTAGCAAACAGTCCCTCCAGGGATGGCCTGTGGGGCCCATTTAGCTAACACATCCTTGCAAGGTTTACAAAGAAAAGACATGGACAGCTAACAGAACACACCTGTGTTTTGTAAACATAAAACACATGCAAACATTTGGCCTGGATACCTAAAGTGTTTGGCAAAAACAAACAATTTTTGAGCATGAACAGAGTATGTTTTTTCTTCTGACTTTAGCATTATTTTCTATTTTAGTGAAATCAAAATCCAATCTTTTTTCACATGGATTCTCTTTATATGGTACAGTCTGATTTAGACATGCTACTGTCTCCTCACAGCTGGGAGATTGCGGGTTTATTTTCCTGGTAGGGCTTTGCATGTTCTCCCTGTGCCTGCACAAGTTTTTGTCTAAGTAATAAGGATTCCTCTCATAGTGAAAAATATGCATGGCAGTTTAACTGGTGTATCTAAATTGACTTGAAGCACTGATTTATTCAGGGTTATTTGTTTTGGTTGTTTTGGTTGTGGCCCTGTGACTGGCTAGCAACCAGGGCAGGGTGTAACTAGTGAAAACTGGGATGAGCTCCAGCTCCCACACAACCCCAAACAGGATGCAGCAGGAATAAAAAATGGATTGATGGATTTTTGTGAATCTCAGTGAAGAATTCTTGTTGGCTAAGGGATGGTATGTGGCCAAACATTGCATCAAAGCTCACAATAAAAGTGGTTTGTCAGCGGCGGTGAGAGGAAGGACTGACTTTAAAGTATTTAGGAATCGACTGCACCTGAGTAGGCTGCCAGCTCTGTAAATAATGCTGTTAGCATTGGTTGTGTGTTTGTGAGATGTTTCATTAAAGATGAGCTTGCTCATTTAGGGATATTAAAAACCCAAGTGTATCTTTCCCTCTCTCTCTCACTTGGAAAAAAGTAATCCTCTAAATGAGCTAATAAAGACAATTATGAAAAGTGTGTTAAATGTAATCATAAATTACGGAATATTTCTTCCTCTCCTGTTGCTCATTATTTATTTGTATTTACCGATATAGGGTTTTTAATTGTGCATTGCAAATGCTGCTGCAAAGATTGTACAAAAAAAAAATTCTACTGTTTGGTAAGTGTAGCATCTTTATAGAGGGTGGTAAAGTCAAACCTGAAGCAGAAACTGAGGAATTAAACAAGGCAGTAAACCAATAAGGTGATGACTCTCCTTTCTCCTTCCTTGGGTGTAAAGGTTCAACTCCATGATTTACTATTTGGATCTCATCTTATGTAAATTTCCTTTTAATGGGGTTCTTTAAGCCCAAGTCCAGTAACTATTAATCTTCTAAAAAGTCATCTGCCTTCTTTAAAATTACAGTTTGAAGTTTTTGCCATGAAAAATTCCCTTGTTTCCTTGAAATGACTTGATTATAACTCCACTCATTTTTCCTCATTCACTTAACAGGACTCTATGATTTTGTGAGTCAATATCAACCGGCTCATGAGACTGGCCCACCTTTGCCATATCAGTCAACAGATATTTACTACTAATCTATTTTGTCCTATATAACATTGACAATATAGTTGCCCCTCTCATCTTTCTATTCTTCATTTTCTCTGTTTTATCTCTCGTCTTCTCTTCCTTTACCCAGCTGGCCTTTGGCAGGAGTGACCCCCCCTTATGAGCCCGGTCCTGATCGAGGTTTCTTCCTTCTTTACTTGGCATTGGTTTTTGTTTGTTTGCTTGTTTTGTTTTATTTTGTTTTGTTTTATTTTTAGTATTTTCTCAGGGGTCATGCTTTGGGTCTCCGAAAAGAAAAAATGGAGATTGGCTTGTTTTTGGAGCCACCCTCTATTGGTCAGTTAAAGAATTGCAACAAATCTTAGTTCCGCCTGAGCCTCAATGTTGATGTTAGATGGTTGCCCCTTGGTTTTAGTCCCCTATTTCTAAAGCTTTCTTTTTTCTTTTTAAATTTTCATTACTGAAAGCAAGAAAGTCATCCTTTCATGAAACGTTGAGTGATTCTTTTAATAAATATGTTGTCTTTCTTTGATCAAAGCCACCCTTCATCAGTCGTATTCAAAAATTCAAAGAATACAGAAATGAAAAACTTTGGCACCAAAATGTCTGTGAAATCATCCATTTTTTAAAAATTTAACATTATGTCACTCTTAGGAAAAGTGAAGTCAAGAAACACTAGTTGTATTGTAATTGATAACAGATAAACTAGGTGCTCTTCAGTACATCCAAGGTCTAAAAAGTGAGCGCGCCTTTGTGTTTTTATGCATCATTGTCACTGATAAGGAGTAGAGGATTTATCTGAATGTTACAGGGAGGAGGGGGAGACAAAAGGCAGTTAAAAAAAGAAAAAAAGGCAGAGCATCTGCACACAAAAGAATGGCTGCCAGCTCATAAAAAGACTATGGCATGCTGCTGCCTCATAAATCCCTCTGTCTGTGCTGTAGGCTCCACAGTGACATGCCTTCCTATCTATAAAGATATTGATGGAAATCTTTGTTCATGTTTTCAGAAATAGGTCTCCAGTGTTTGATTTGTAAAATGATTAACAGGGTAATCCTATGACATGATACGTCATATTCATGTATTTATCAGTCTATTTAGGTGATGGCATTCAGTTATTCAGACATTGTTCACGTTTGCACTGATGTTCATCACAGATATTAATGCAGATATGCCTTTGAAAAGGATAGCCATAAAGCATGCACACCATTTGCTCTTTGTGAAAAAATGGACAGTAAATCAGTTGTGTATCACTTAAGTTCTCATAGGCTCACAGCAATAAGTTATATTGTCAAAACAATTGATTACAGTGTACCAAGCTTGCAGTGGTTTGTGAAATGTAGCAATGGAAATAATCCCTTTTTCACATGTTTAACCTTATAGAACAGCCAGTGATATGATTATGCTGCTTTAATTGCACCACAATAAATCTAGTTGTTTTCTACTTATGAAAAATGTGATCCTTTATTTTACTTCAGGACATCTTAACCGCTGTTACAAATAAGAAACAGCAGAATGGAGCAAAACTCTGTCAAGAGACATCCAGATTAAGAACAATAATAATAACAGTAGTTACAAAAATACAGTAGTAAACATTGTTCCTGTTGAAGTACATAGGTTAGTCCACAACATAACTACAACAGCAGCAATAGTGGCCATAGTTGGAATCACTTCCACAGCAATTTGAAGAAAGCCCAAAACAATGTCTACCAATCAAATATCATTTGGACTCCCATTTTCTACTCCAATGTGTTAAAAGGTGGTTAGCTCCAAGCCACTGTGCATCATAGGTGCTTAACATTTTTTTTTTGTAAAACATTATTACTTGTTATAAAATTATGTTTCCCAGACCAACCTAGACCACTTTCTAATGGTAAATATTGGAAACATGTATCAGGGGAAAATTTATACATGATGCCAGTGCATTCAGTTACTACTAGATTAATGAAGAGCAGTGCTTGTCTGAAAAGGACTTACAGTACTCCACATGTTTATGTTGTTAAACAGCTTTTACACTCTCACAAATAATTGTACTTTGGATGGTCAGAGCAGTATCATCTTACATCCTGAATGCAACTAGTTAATGGCCTTGTGAAATTTAAAATATAAGAGACTTCAAATCATTTTATGTATTAGGTATGTGTATGCAGAGTGTGAGTCTTTCCTATGATGCAGATATTGTTGTATAGAAAGTAGAATATTGAGTGATTTTCACATTTAATTTCCTTTGTGGCCTGTTCCAAGACAAACTATTTGAAAAACTATGCAAATATTGCGAGGAAGATGGCTAGCCCCAACCCCCACCCCCTCAGTTTTTTGTTTTTTTTTTATTTAGCTTCAGCTTTAGTTGCTACAAAGAGCAGTAATGTTCTAATTGTGGGATTAAAACACCAATATCACTCAACTTCAACACAAAGTTCTCAGAGAACTTTGTCTTTTATCTTTCATATTGTTGATTCACTAATAAAAGCAAAGTATGAACTCATCTTCAAAGTGTTTTCAGGAATAATTTTGCATCTTTAATGGATTGAACAATGTCAGGTTCATCGTTACAGACCCCATAGAGTGATTCTTTATATAGTAGGCATTTCATGGGTCGATCTAAGGTTTCAACTGAATCAAATTTAAGCATGTAATTGGATAAGTTTTTTTGTGCTTTTAGCAAAGATGATTATAATAGTTTAGACAGAGACTGGAACCAAGATGCACATTTATGGACCCTTGCATACCAAATATTGCAAAGTTGTTTTAAGGCACTTGTAAATGTATAGAGTCATAGTTGCTGATCTGGTAGCAATTAGAGCGCAATATTTCCCCTAATTAAGCTCAAATTATCCTTTAACATCATCTGTGTAGTAACAGTGAATGTTCAAGGGCTTTTGGTAATGTTGGCTTTCTATGGAGATTAAAGAGGTAGCTTTAATCCTCTTTTAAAGAATTTTAGAAGGTCCCCAAATTGGGATTAGTCCTCATCTGATCCTCCTGAAACTTAACCCTGCATTAACTAAGGACGCCAACCATACGTTGCAAGTTTTGAAGGAAGTCAGATAAATGGTGATGAAAATGAAAATCTCATAGTCTTATTTGTATTTGTGTATTACAACAGGAGAAATAACTTTATTTCATGACCAAAGCTATTCAGATGCATTTTCCAGCTTTTGTTTATTTTTTAAAACCAGTTCATTTAATAAAGGGCGGGGGATGCCTGTTGCATTCTGGGACATGGGGGACATGTTGGTAGATGTGTGTGATAAGAAGTCAAAAATTTAAGAAACATAGAAAGGAAATACAATAACAAAATGGCATACCATTAAAAGTTATCATTTAAACCAAGATATGGTTATCTGTAGAACATAGAGGCTTTGAATGGTTTAGAGTACAATGAAACCCAAACACTGCACCCCTGATCCCACCTGCTACCCCACTTGAGAGACCTAACTTTTTTTTTAATCTTGTTTGAAGTGTGAGTGCATATACAGTGTCACATAGAGTCACATGTGCAATTTACTTTACAAATGGATGGGTGCAGGATTTACAAACGTTTAAGCCAGCAAGCTATTGTATCATGGTCAATCAAACAATGGTATGTGAGGTTAAACATGTCTTTATTTTTGTATGTATATAGCACCTGTTTTCAAAGTCTTGCACAGCTTTCTGACCTTGTTTCCTTATATGTTACCTAGTGAGTATATGACCTCAACTTGTTTCTGATTTTTGAAATGTCTGCTTTGTATTTTTTTTCTGGGATTTTGATGCTAACTTTCTTTCTGGTTTCTGCCTTTGTCAAGGCCTTTCTTACAAAGTTTGGCTTGAAGACTGGTTTCTTGCTTTGCTCATAAACTTGCCTGTTGAATTTTGCCAGCCAATCTCTTGCATATGGGTCCTCGTTCTGTCACCCATCATATGTTGCTATTACAAAGGAAACAAATCATATTGCATGGAGCCATTTTTTAATGAAGGTCATAATATACTCCCTGAGTATTCCTTCCACCCATTATTAAGCTGAGTTATCTTGTAATTCTAGTGTACAAGTCCTGTCTTGCTCCAGTCTATGAAAGAAAAGATAGGGATGTATTGCACATCTAATCCCACAGCAGTGATATCACACAGCACTGATCACATTTTTTCAAGATTAGTACCGATTTAGGCGTGATATATGTACTACTTTTACGCCTCCCTGTAAAACTAGTATTTGCTGATTTCTTGATCATCAGGTGGCATGGGCAGATGTGAGTGGATGAGCTGAACAGGAGCCAGGAAAATAACACTCACACATTAATGGTTCCTGTGGGGAAAATGGCCTGTGACTGCAGTAGTGGAGCAGAATATAGATAACAGTGTACAGCAGCCCAAATCCAGTTTAAACCCATGACTACTCACAGCAAGGGAATGATTTTTTAAGTAAGACTGCAGAGTATGTATGGTTGAGCATGATGGGTGAATTGTTTGCTAGCTAGAGGTTACATGGTGACTGTCTTAATGTATGTGCTCTTGGGTATTTAATTAGCTCATGTTTTAAAATAGAAGTAGCTTATATGCATAGGACTCACAAAATATGCAGATCTATCTCTTCAGCATGAGTTACAATATTCAGGATAAGAAAATTAAACTTTTAATTACATCGTAGAATGCTTTCAACCAAAATAACACTGCTTTGGATATTACTTATATGTGAAATTCTATGAAGGACCTCTGGGGAAGAGGTCCAGAATAGATGATCCAACTTCCAGATTGTCCCAATATAGCCAGAATTCTTGTTTATTCAGCTACACTAAGATGCCACTGTGAGTTATCCTTGTTGGTTGTTTCTGTGTGTGGTATCGTTTCATTATAAGTTCCATTTAACAAACAAAAAATTAATTAAATATCACGACAGCAGCAATTCTTGTCACTGAATATAGTATAAAATATTGAAGTCTGCTAAAAAATTTTGTTCTGAATATATGCAACAGAAACATAAGACAGCCATACCTGTTGTATTTGGACTTTCATGTAATGCCAGAAACAGAAAAGAATGAACTAGAGAAAGAAGTTGTAAACTGCCTCTATCATTCAGCACTATCATTAACAAATTTGGCTTTGTTTAGCGATGACTGTAGAAGTCTGTATAGAGCTTGATTTATGCTTCTCCGTAGCAGCGAGTACGTAGGGTACACACACCTCACAGGCAATTGCTGGTACTTAATACTTCTGAATTTTTGGTTGCTTTGCTCTGTAATTACAACACCAACCACTAGGTGGTAGTGTGGGTTCTTTTCTGTAGCACCATAGGTCATAGTGCTGAGTTTTCTTTTATTTGCGCTCTGTATAGCTCATACATAGCAACTGAGCAAATAAAGTTGCACAAGTTGGAGTTAATAAACATTGACCGTCAGTTGTTTTTACACACATTACGGCAAATTATTGTTCTACCCAATTTAGAAATGGCGAAGAAGCGATAGGTGCGAGAAATTCGACAAAGAAGAAGAATAAATCCACCAATCTTGTTTCTTGTGGTTTGCGTCATCACAGGTCATAGTGGTCGGGCAAAGCGGAGCTCTGCAGGGGTGCGTTGAAGGAGAGGTTCAGGGTGGTAATGCTGTCTATTCGATGGTGAAGCATAAATTTTGCTTAAGTGTGCAACCAAAAAAAGATTAAATGTAAAAGAAACACCCAAATGGAAAGTGCTACCCAGTACAGCATTTTGTGTTGTTTTCAATGACTTTTTGTGTTTCAGATGAAACAGAGTGAGGATCCTTTAGACTTTTGACTGTTTTTTTTCTCTTTTCTTTTCTCTCAGTAGGCTGAGATACAGCAGCATGCTGAGGGAGATGGGTATATTACTTTTGAATAGTCGATTTTAAAATGCCAATCCAGCATGCATAAAACACAGAGGAACAGATGCTAAAATGTTCTTGTAGATTCATGGCTAAAGCTTCAGATTTATAAAGGTATACATGGCTAAGGCTCTATAAATCTTAGTTTAACATGAGTTTAACACTTTGTTTCCATAATCACACCCCAATGAGCCTATCGGGGTATCAGTATTGGGATTCAGTATCTTGCCCAAGTACATGTGAAATGGCACTAAAGTCAAACCCCCAATTCTGAGCGGAGGATAGCCTTCTCTACGTACTCCCCAAGAACAGGCCCTCATGGATTTGAGATGCTGCTGCGGTGGAGTAAAGACCTTTTTATACTTCTCTGTCAAGTCGATGCAATGGGAATGACATTTCCTCAGTGCTGTCTTTTACCCTTTGAAATCTTGCACTGAGGTTATCCGACACGAAGTGCCACAAAGAAATTCAACTCCAGGGAGTGTCAAGTTTGAGAAAGCTCTTTCATAAACTCACATAAACTTGGTTTAATGGTCACTTTCTGGTTTCACTTTTCTGTAAGAGAGTTGTTGAAACTGGAATTGATAACATGGAACAGCAAATGCTACATTGTAAACAAAAGAGAAGTTGTATGAGGAGGTGGTTGGTATGCCCTTTGAACGAGTCTAGCTTGAAGGTATGAAGCAGAAAAGTGAAGTATCGCTTGGTAGTACAGACCAATCACACCCCTTGCGCTATGCATCTCATTGACGTGTTGCCAAAGAAAATGGAACAAGAGGCAGAGTAACTGAACCCCAGTGATTTTTTTTAAAATCAAGATGGACTGACTGGCTCACAGAAAGAAGTCAAAAGAAAAACGATTAAGTGATGCAGGAATTAAAGATGGAATCAATTTGACAACATGGGATAACAGAAGTGATGAAGAGAACTGACCATTTGCAACAACCCACTGGAAGACACAGTATTAGAGACAACCTGCCATCCTTATCTAACTTGTGTTCAAGCTTCATATATTAATCAAAATACAAAAAAAAAAAAAAATCAGCAGTAGCTACTGTGACTACTGTGGCTACTTTTACTATGTAAGATGCATTGGATTAATTTTATTTTCTTTTCCATTCAAAGACAAGTGCATTATCAATACCAGTGATATTGGCTATTAAACTGCATGAGTTTGATATCAAATCAGTTCAGTCTGTCTTCCAGTCTTTTGCTGTCACAATGCTTGATCTGTGCCAAATATTTTGCAAGTACATGCATTTTAATTTCAAACCACAAACTCTTTTATTATGCCAAATGGGTGTTCTTAGGATACAAAATAGAAGACGCCGCTACTGAAAAACAAGTAAAGAACTCTTTGAATGAATACTCTCTAAAGAACTACAAAGATATCACATACTTTTTAAAACTGTGAAGTCTAGTCTTGTTTGTAACCATTTTTGTCCATATATATTCCAGTCACATTTTCTTTTGGGGTTCAAAATTTAAAAAGCAAAGCAAAAATAGCAATAGAAAGGTTTAAAGTTGTTTGTGCATGTGTGTGAGTCAATTTTTAATCTTGTAGCGATAACAGTTTGTGCAGTCACAGTATGGGAACTCTCCTCACATTTGGACAATAAAAGCTGGTTTTCTTTATATCGTTGAATTGTTAATTGATTTTCCTTTTTAGCGTGGTTTTCAGATAATTGGAGTGGGGGACTTAAAGGCTAAATGACAACCTCTGATCATTCTCTGTACTTTATGTAGATGTGATATCAAGACTTCTACAGACCTTGTCAACAAAATACAACATCAGAGACTTTTTCCGGGTAAGACAATTTTTTGTCACTTCACTTTTCACCTGCTTGTCCACATCTGGTCAGGAAACAGAAGATGCAACTTTAAAAGACAGGAACAATTTCACTTCAGCCCAGATCTGTACCCTGCAAAACCTCTGTCTCTCCACCACCTAGTTCAGGTACAACAATGAGTTCTACAGACAAAAACAAAGATTTATCATGGGTTTTCCAGTGTCACCCAACATGTACAGCACAAGGACATGGAAAGCACTGAACAACAGTTCAGTGCTTTCCAAGGGGAGAGCAGTAAGCCACTGGCTCAGATATGTGGACAACACCTGGGTCAAAATCCAAACCCAAGAAGTACAGACCTTCACTGAACACATCAACTCAGTGGACAGCAACGCTGGAAAAGAACAGGGTGCCATTTTTGGACATTTCGAGAAGGATGAAAGTCTCAACACTGAAGTTCATTGGAAACCTACTCTCTCAAACCAGTATCTGCTTTTTGATTCACCCACTGGAACACAAGCTGTTCAATATCAGAATGTTGAACCTTCAGGCTGAAAATCTTTGCACTAAGACAGAGGAAAAAGAAAAAGAGTTCAAAAGTATCAAGATAGCACTTCAAACCTGCAAATAGACAAGCTGGGCCTCTGTCAAATGCTATCAAGCAGCATATTTGTGCATCTTTTTCTTTTCCACTCAACCATCCATTACAAGGAAGCAGTGTCTGAGAAACTCAGAAGGATCTACTCCAAACACATCATCCCAGCCCCTTTCAAGCCTAACACCACCCTTAGACAAAAACTGGTTGACCCTAATGACAAAAAAAAAAAAAAAAAAAAATCCAGTAAAAATGGAACATTGTGTACACAGTTCAGTGAGTAGTGCACAGGTATTTACATCAGTGAAACTAAAATATAACTCCACAAATGCACAGACCTAAACAGGAGAACCAGCTCATCAGGTCTAAATTCAGCAGTCCACCTGCATCTCGAGGATAATGGACACTCTTTGAGGACAATAATGTACTCATTTTGGACAGATATTTTAAATGAGGAATAAAAGAAACCATCTTTGTCAAACATGAAATTCCAACATTAAATTAAGGCGGTGGACTCAGGTTTCACCTACACCATTGTAGGTATGACTCAGGTCACACCTACAATGCAGCCTTCACTCTTGTACAAAGGATGTTTCACAACTATTCACATCTTGATTCGTTTGGCCAAAACCTGGTATACAACTCACTGTGGAGAAAAGATGCAAAGACCCACAGAAGTGAAAGGAGTGTCAGTGATTTGCATACAGGTGACTTTTGCAGCTTAGAAACTTGAAAAGTCCTTCAAAGTCAATTTGAACTTAAGATGCTTTTTAGACAAGTAAAACATTTTCAATAATAAATAAAAGGAAGTCCATTTGCGGTGATTCAACAGTTGTTTGTACATGTGTGAGGTTTACCATAACCTGAAGGAGTCTACACCAGTGTATTAAAGATGCTGCTGACAAAGGATGAGGAGAGTTAAGGAGTTTCAGTGGTGCTGGTCAACCTAAGTGGAAATCTTTATCTGAATCCTGTGTCTTTTTGTTGATTTAGAGTAGGATGGTAATATAAATACTGAATGTAAGGATATAAGTGATCAGCAAAAGCTTTGAGCTGTTTTTTATTTTATGCTACTGGTTTGAAAAAATTATCATTGCTACTATATACAAAGTAATTTCGTTTATTAATGAATATGGGGCCATTCAATTTTAATATATTCTTTTCATTTTTTTCTTCACCTCAGTGTTGATTTCTATTTATTATTCTCTTTGGTGGAAGCTGAATCTATATGATGGGGAATTTCTAAATATTAAAGCCATAAGGAATGTTTATCAACTTACAATCCTCCAGTATCTTTACCTATTTAGCACTATTGAGGGTCACGAGGGTCACCCAGAGTCTGTTCCAGCTTTCTCTTGGGGCAAAAGTCAGGGGTACACTCTGGACGGGTCACCAGTCCTTCTCCCTTTGAAGGCATAAGTCAGAATTGTTCTGTGGTCTAAGTGTTTCTGACCAGTTTGGCATCAAAAAATTAGTTACATAAAAAAAGAAAAAAACGAAACTGCTGCAAATAGTTCCCGTTCAAACTTTAACAATACACTGCCTAAAAGATATGCTGATGTTATGCCATCTTAATCGGCACATTTTCTCTTTTATTAACTGCTTCTAAGTCATTCCAAATTACCTCTAAATTGTCTGTGTCATGATCTTTCATTCCAGCTAGTTAAACTGAGCACTAGCTTCTGTCAGCACACTGCAGCTGGTCTGAATGACATCCATTTCTGCAGCATTTTGGCAGGCAAACAGTGATTACGAAAGTAATATGCATATCTAATAGGTTGTTCATGAAATTCTTTTTTATTCCAACAGCACAGATAGCTGCTCAGAGGAAGCTGAGCTTAAGGTAAGGATCCTCTATACACTGTAAGCAAATGTGTTAGTTTGCCTTCAGTGTGAACAATAGGATATTTGCATGTGAGTTATGGCATACAGAGGCTGCATGATATTGGCACAAAAAAAGCCATCCTTGTTAACCGTCTGTTGTTGCTTTTTTTATGCAGACTTAAGTGAAGCAGCACAGAGCTGCATCATCCGAGTGACAGGAGCGTCACTCATAAGAGCGGTATGCTCCGTGATGTCCTGACAGAATGAGCTCATCTCCACTTTTTTTTCAGCTGTTACTAGGTGGAACACAGGCGAAATAAAAATGGTCTGCTGTTTGGCTCGGGGTGATTCACATACAAAACAAGTAGGAATATCAGCTTAAAAGTCCCACTTGGAAAATGTAAGGGGCTTTAATTGACTAAGTCAAAAATTAAGAAAACAGGCTCTGAGCCCAGAAGGACTCCATCACAATGACTGCCATTTTTTTTGTTTTGTTTTCATGTAGAAAAATGCTCCAACAGATATCTAAAATATCCTCAATTTTTTAATTAAGTGAAGGGATAAAAAGCAGTTTTCCATAACATACATCTTTCACATTTAAAATCTTGTTATGAAAAGTAATTTGTCTTAAGATAATTTAGAAAACTAAAGATAACAGTATATTGCTTTGAAATACAGTGTATTAAAAGTAAATATGGTAAAATATAAGTCACAAAGTTTTCTAGTTTAGGGCTTTACTGAAGTGAATGTAATCAGTTACATCTCGCTATTGCAATCCATTTATTTCCCAAAAATAATCTACAAATCACATGTAACAGCATGTTTTCATAAACGCACAACTAAAGACTCATAAAATTCATTAGGCTTGAGTTTTGTTTGTTGTTGTTGTTTTTCTCTTTTTTTAAACTTTATACACAAAACAAGGGTGGTTGTAACATTACTCAAGGCAGTTATGTAAAGTCTGGATTTTGTTCTAGTTTTTAGTTTTCTTTAATGTCACAAACAATTTTTTTTACTGTGGATTCATGGGAAATGTGAAGTAGAAATAATTAGGATTGTAAGAAAACATGAGGCGACAACAGGTTGTTTTGGTCGTGTTGGTTGTTTTGTTTGAGTTAGTATCATCATGCAGGGAGGGTAGCTGCGATTCATGTATCTGAAAATGTGCAAGCCCTGATGACTGGTTTACAATTGAGCCCTGGCATAATCACACTTACAGTGGCATTGACCACGAGACTAGTATGCACCTCATACTTTATGCTAAACCATGTACCGTACTCTGCAAACATGCTGACAGCAACAGTTCATAATCTTAGAATAACAAATTATGAGTTAATTAAAATATGAGGAAAAAAAAGCATGACAGTAAATATATTAATGTGCACTGGTAAATTTCCATTTTTACCCATTCATTTGAAATGCTGCCAAAAAAATGAGTCAGCTTTAATAAACTTCTCTCACAAAGTAAAATCCCTCTCCACACAAGCACATAATTACTACCTATATACATGCATGTCCACACCATTTCTTCCTTCTTCCCTTTCAGTGTCTCTCGTTTGCTCACTCCCCAGTTGGGATTATTTACCACTAGATCCAGCAGACTGAAAAACTCTGTAGTTACTCTGCCCCGGGAATGCCTGCAGCCATGCAGCAATCAAAGTAAAACGTCATCCTCTACCACCTGCACCCATGGGAAAGCCGGAATGAAGAAGGAAGGGGAGTGGAAGAAAATGGTTAGAGGAGGGATCCAGAGTGGGGCCCTGTTAAGGAAAGGGAAGATGAGAATCTTAGGCCAATAGGATAGGGCTGGCATAAAGGAAAGAGTTCAGATTTAACTGCAAATGCTTTTTGTACTTACGGGCTATTTGGGCCCCACAGAGATAGAAGCAAGAAATGAAACAAGGAGAGAACAGATGGAAACAGAGGGGAACGCAAGGATTAGGATTAGAGGATGGGAGATAGATGGAAGTATGTATAAATAATGCAACTGAAGATCATATCAACTGCATGGTTAGAGGTACAACAGCAAAGAAAAACTGAATGAAGAGTACTAGACCCTGAAAAAAGAGTGAGAAGGAAAAGAGTGAGACCAAAAGGAACAAAACAGAGTAGGCCTGGCAGTAACAGGTAAATGGCAAGGCAGATGTTATGAAAAATAAAGAGGCAGTAGAGGTCGAGACATTAAATTAAAATGATGGATTTGACAGAATGAGACAGGACTCGTGGATTCACAACTGAAGAAAAGTGATAAAAAATTAAAGAAGTAAAAAGGATGAATTTGGCAATACAACTTAACTAGACAAAGCAGAAAGGTAACCATGAGAAACGATGGTATACATAGACAAGCAAACCAATAGAAAGAGCAAAAGAAATAATAATTTCCCTAAACTTGTTAATTTATATGCATAATGTTGCATTATTTGAGTATTTAAGCTATCATAATTACAGTAGCCCCAGGCCAAATGTGCGGAGTATCATTTTTGTGTGAAATAAATAATAGCTTGGACTCAGGAATTGTAAGACATTTAGCACTAGTAAAATTTTAAAATCATTCCCCTCCACAATCTGCTGCATTAGAAATAAAATAAATTTTACATTTTGGCTTGCCCTCTAATGCATCTTATGCCTGATGTGGTGTGATGTGTGCTGTGCTTGCCAATGCAGGCACACTGATTTCTATTCAATGTGCATAATGGTCTGATGTTAATATGCATTTTTTTGCTGGTAAATGTTGTCAAAACACTTGGTATTCTACAGCGTAAAGGTTATTTTTAATTAAGTTTTTAAGTTCTACATTTTTAAAGAGAAGTATAATGTAATTTATCTACTCCGTAGTTGACTTAACATTAGAACCTGTTAGCACCCTGTTAGCAAGCTGTCTAGCACCGTAGCCGTCTCACTGACCTTCAGATGCAATTTTATTGTTAGGGTACAGAAATCAGTTCTTCAAGTGTAAACATTTCTGTTAACACTTCTTCTCCTTTATATTGTGTTGTACTGACCTGAGAAAATATTCAATGAAAATTAAATGTAACAGCTGTAAGGCAGAGGTTAAAAAAATAGAAGGTTGCCAAGAAAAGAAATATAAAGGGGATGATGAAGTCTAACAAGAGACAATCTTAAGCTAGCTTTTAACTACAGATTGTATAATTCCTGGACAAACCTTCTGTGACATACCCCACAGGCTGTATGAAGAGTGACTTTGAAGCTTATTTTTCCTTATACTGCCCATTTGGCCATGGTGCAAAAATAGGGAGAGAAGTACTGGCCAGGGAAGCCAGCTTGAACATGACAGCCTTGTGTTAATCAAAGTTAGCTGTGGATCCTGTACCTGATTCAGGGTGGAGGAGTGGCAGAGTTATTGGCAAACATTTACCTGGCATTGCCTACTCAACTTTTAATATCTAAAATACAGTATAAAAAAGGGCACCCAGTCATCGGTAGATATAACAGTATAAAGTATTTCTGAAATATGGTGTGTTGCAGCAGCAAAGTCATAAAAATAGATGCCATGTGTCCTAATGACACATAGAGATTAAAAACTGTACAGCCTAAAAATTACCCTTATGGCACTCCGTAACTCACATTGGAGTTTTTAAATAAATATTGAGCAATTCTTACAAAAAAATTAAAGATTTCTTTTTGTTTGAGTTATATTCTGTAGCATGACCTAACATTGTGAGCTGACATTCCTTCGTCTCTTCTGGCATTTCCAAACTTGTATCTCGACAAAAGCTAGCGGGCATATGTCAGCTCAGTTTAATACAGTTAGAAAATATACATATATACAGAGTACTGTTGCTTTCTGAACCCATAAGGGGCTACTAATAATTGCAATTGTCTTTGTACTGTTTTAAGGGTCTTTTTTTTCAGTACTTACTAATGCTAATTGTAGAAATTAATGTACAGAGTTTTGTTTAGATTTATCACTTATTTATTATTATTATTATTTTAATGTTTTTTTTCTCAGTAAAACCACTGAATATAATATTACAGACAAGAAAAGTCTGTAAAGTTAATAGAAAAGAATTATTCAAAAAGTCATAGCACTGCATTGAATAGAAACACTGAATAGTATGGATAGAACCCCATCAGTACTATCAGAATTAAAAGTGAATTAATTATCATTATTAACCTGATTACTGGAAATCATTTACAAGCAGTGAATCTATTCTCAACGACATTTTGTGGCTTTTTCTACAATTTTTTTCTAAATCTCATCAAAATTTATAATTGTTCAGGCTAAAATATATAAATTAGTTGTGAAACTCAAACATCAAACACTAAAATTTCATGAATGAAAAAATAAAGAAATGGTGGTTTATAGTTTTGCTTGCTCCCATTAGCTTATTAGAAGTTGTTGTAATGATTGATTGATTAGTTGATTGGTTGATTGATTGATCAATGACTTGAACTGGGAGGTTTTCAAACTGCTACTGCTGAAACAAGGGGAAAGACAGGATCTATATTCCTAACCTCACAGCTCAACCCTGATTTGCAATAGTTTACTTGCTTATTCTAGGTTACAATCATTATTCATATCAGAGTTTGTCTTTGTGCCTACATGAAAAAACACAAACGTAAACTATTTTTAGTGTCTTCAAGGTTTGTGTCTTTCTGGATACATCAGTAATTCAAAAGAACCAAACCCTTTGAAGCAGGGTTTCGACTGATGTGAAGTTATGGTGTACCTCCTCAGGCACAAGCTTGTTCTCTAACAGCTGCTAGTGAAGAAAGCTCAGTCAATTCCCAATTTACTGTTATAGCGTTAGTTTCTCATAATTGTCCATTAACGTAATTATCACAGGCAATAAGTACCTTTTAAAGTAATAGGTGTTAAAGTGGCCTGGTAGCTGAATTTTGATAAATGATGCATCTAAATTAGACCCATGGTGTTTTACCTGAATGATAAAAATGCACCAAGGAGATATTAAACCACAGGAAAAAAAAGAAAAGAAAAATATTGGATCATGAAATGCTTAAGCAACATAGTTTATCCTCTGTAACCTCATACAAACACAGAAAATGGACATAATCTAAACTAAAGTCTGAGCAAATAATGGGAACTGAAAGAGCTGTCATCACTGCAGTAAGCAAAGGTGAGCTAGAAAAAAAGAGCAAAAAAAAAAACCCAAAACAAAACAAAGAAAAGCGAAGTATGGAGAAAGGAGAAGACGGTATGAAAATGATACCATGATAAGAGATTTAAGAAAAAAACACCATGAAAAACAATAAAAAAAATACAAAAATAACACAGTACTACAACAGATAGGAGGAGGATGAAGGATGTGGAGTCAGGATGCCTGCTGGGCCTCCTCCGAAGAGACGGCCAGATAAACACCTGAGACTCAGACGATGATGATGGGCGTCAAGGAGTGAAATACAGGCAGGCCTTTGCCTGTTGCCTCTTGTCTGGTGATAATGGTAATAAACAGCAGCATAAATGAATTTGCCACCTGTGTGCCACCAGATGTACGTACATCTGCAGCATAAATGAACAACCCTCTTTCATATGACAGCCCTTTATGGATCATGTGTGCATAACCAGGATAAAAGGCAGATCCATTTATGCCTCATATTAGAGGAGTGCATGGGTGACCAGGTACTATCATTCGCCCAGCCCTCCTCTTCTCTTTCTTTCTTATACCTCCACTTGGCTTGTAAATTTTCCCTGCACACTCTCTGCACAGGCTTTTCTCAGCAACTTTTCTTGTTATTAAAATTTTCTATCTCTCCTCACTTTGTCTGTAGCTTCATCCTCAGAGGGGTCGTCCAAAAGACACTGAGCACAAAAATGGTAAGATACTTAACAAGCTTTATCATTATTAAGGAACTTTATTAATGATAGGATGGAAAGTAATCCAAGACAACTTTTCATAACACTTCGAAGACAGAGAGCTTAATGAAGAGGTGTCGGTAAGGGTATGTATGTGGGGGTTATGCTAAGAAGACAGCAAGGAAAGTCATGGTTATAATTCATCAAAAAACTTTTTTTGAACAGTTCAGTTTTTATGGCTGTGTTTGCATGTTGGTTTACATTGTGATCTCGTAGTATGAGAGAGATTCTTTGATATCAGCATAAGATAGACTAAAACATTCAGTAAGATAAATTAGGCAAAGACTTCAGAGAAGGCTGCTCAATTATAACTAAAATGCAGTACTTAACAAGTTAAAGTTTTGCTTGTTAAAACATAGATTAGGCTTTTGAGTTTTAGCCCTTTGGGTTCTGTTGCAGGGATGGGGTGGGCCTGTAATTAGGCTGCAACATATTGTAACTGAGCTGTAGCACCAAAACATTGAATGTGGGCCTGCATCAGCAACATTTACGGATTAGCCTGCCAGCAAAGAACTGGTTGACCTTAATTATCAATAATGAGCTGCATACCCAATACCCCAAAAATCCAGTACTTACTGACAGTGAGCTCTTTAATAAAACACACTGAGCCATTATATTCCATCTCTACAGGTCACTTAAGTTATTGTTGGGTGACTATAGAGTTTTTAAATTTAAAGTAATTTTATTGACCAAATACTTTAACAGTGTTTGTAGATAAAAAGGAGTGTACTAAGCCTGTCTCATCCTGCTTCCAGCATAGTCCATGGGACACCTTATCCTGCCTCCTTAACCTGACAGGATGAGGTGCGCCCTACAT
This sequence comes from Zenarchopterus dispar, assembly GCA_028564865.1. Taxonomy (NCBI): domain Eukaryota; kingdom Metazoa; phylum Chordata; class Actinopteri; order Beloniformes; family Zenarchopteridae; genus Zenarchopterus; species Zenarchopterus dispar. The sequence continues at coordinate 14,292,642 of JAOWBL010000018.1, forward strand.
CACTTTGACAAATGCTAAGCAGCCGAGCTCCGTTGATGCTGAATGAGCCAAACTTAGAGGTGCCGAGACACTTGGGAGATAACAAAGAACGGGTCGGGATAACCAGGACAAACCAAATCAACAAAAGGAAGTCTGACACCTGGGGCAAGCAGTTTCAATATAAAACAGGAAATCTTCATACACATCAGAACTCCATTAATAACACTCAGCAAGAATGAAATAAACCCAGGATCAAAGTTCCAGGACCTTTGTCTTCTGACTTATGAGGCTTTTATAAAAACAGGAGCTTGTCCTCATTGGTATCTCATCATCAAGACTATACAAGAGTCCTGATGATGAGATCTGTGCAGTTTATCGCATTATGTTAGTGCTTGTAGGGACACATCTAGTAAATAGGAGGGTGAACCTGATGGCAAAACTCTCAGTTTAACAACACATTCCACCTGTTGCCACAAGCACTATGTAGGGACCGACACAAATGCAAGAGATCAAAATGAACCCTTCTTGCATGATGTCTTGGCTCTTTTTTTCAAGAGCAAGACAGGGAGCTCAAAGTGGAAACAATACAGCTTTCATGATTAAATAATTGTCTTCAGATACTCGCAGTATGTCATCAGAATAACACCTGACTACTTACCTCTGGAGGTATTCTTGTTATATATAACAAAAGGGTGAACCTTGGGGATATCCAGAACACATATGAGGGAGTATCTATGCCACTTTGCTTTGTGAAAGCTCAGAATATTTAGCAGGAGAAGTAGGTGAGCATAGTTGAGCAGAAAAATGTTTGTGATTTCTCCCAAAGAATGATTTCCAGATGGGTAAGAAACATCTTCAGGGAGCACAGGCAGTGACACAATAATACTGTATACACCATTAAATAAAACCAGTTTTCTGTTACATAAAAAAGATATACAGTATTTGCCAAAATTCTTTCTCTGTGTGTCTTTGTGTGTGTTTATGTTTTTATTCACATATGACCAACTGTTTTCCAGTTTTGTTCTCCCTCAACTGCTGAAAGACACGAGACCTTCATATGAGAGAGGAAAGTTAAGTGGAACCAGTCTATCTTCATAAGTGAGACAATAAAGCTGATGTAACAGCTTTGAAAAGAGACTTACGTAGTGGGGATAATTAAAAGAGAGATGGCAACAGAAGAGGAAAGACATATCTAGAGTAATGAGAGCACCTGTTTGTATCAAGTCAAGTCAGATTTATTTATAAATCACTTTTAAAAACAACTCATCTCAGTGGGATGAGGAAGCATGCAGTTCACAGATCGTAAATTGTTTTGGCCAAGCTATTTTTACAGAACTGTATACCTGTTTGTTTATGCCTTTGTAAATTACTGTGTTCAGCCTGTATTTCTACTCATTTTTATTGAAACTTCTTTCTTCTTTGTTTATACATTACTTTGTACAGCTCACCTGACAAACCAGACTAACTTTTAAAGGAAGAAGCAAATTACTTTTATCAATAAGCTAAAGTGACAGCATTCAGTCATTCAAACACAAGTTAGATTATATTACAAGCCAATCAAATCCTTTTCCACTGCAAGTAGTAAAAGGTGCTAAAACCTGAGATTTGTTCTATGGAAAAGTAGATAGATTCTTTGTCATTGTATCCATGAGCATTGTACAATGAAATTTGGTGCTCAGGAAGATAAGTATGCTAAAAAAGGTTAAAAAATAGAATAAATAGACATTTACTAATAACTAAAAATGCACACAATTGTACAGATATACAACATATTGCACTGGTCCCTTAGAGTTAAAATGAAAACTTACCATAAATATAAACCTTAAATTTCAATTCCACCACCGAAATGTGTTAAAATGTGTTGACCTCTGTGCACTGAGGGCTAAACATGTACTCATAGAGCTTAAGTTGCTATTTACACATCAGGTTTCTCTGTCTTCATAGCTTGAAATAATTGTGACCAGCTTGGTCTTTTCATGAATTACAAAGCTGTTGGTGTAAGTTCAGTAAAGATCTCTTTCTTGCCTGTGCCCAGGGTGTATTGACTTTTCCCCTGCTACTCTTTCCGTCACTTTTTTTCCCACGCTGTCAGCCTAACCTTATTCTTGATTCTGATGACACTACTCCACTCCAGTGATCTTCTACCCCACTTTTGCTTGAGCTAATCAGCCTGAAAGTTGTTGTTTAAACCTCACCCTTGTTCTGTAATTCTCCCTCAGACTGTCTTTGTGCAACAATCCCTCTCATCTTCTCCTGCCCTACATGATACCTAAGGCATTTTATCCTAAGTCTCAGTCATCTTCTAACTCAGCTCATCCACTACTGTGGATGTTCAGAACATGGAGTCGTCTCCTTTCTATCTCCTTGTTTCTCCCCTACACTAGGATGATCGATTTTAGATTAATCCCCAAACAATGATGTTGTAAATTCATTCTTTCTAACCCTCCTCCCCCCATTCTTTCCCTCAGTCGAGCATATGTTCAACCTGAGGTGGCTAATCATTATGCTGTTTGGAAAAAGCATTGTTTGCACTCATATGTTTATGGCAAGAGCCCTTACGCACCTTACCTTCATTAGTTTTCCTGCAGACATATTTTCTGGTCTGAGCTATTCCCTCCTAAAATGGGTTTCAATCACGTATCTATGTGGAAGTGTGTGTTTAAAATGTATTCTTTACAGTATTTGAAGTTGACAACTGAACTGAAGAACATGCAAACAAGTTATAATTTAACCTTTTCTTTTTTTGGTTTCTGCTCCCAAAAAAGGATGATGGACAGCAGAAGCAGATTTGTTATTTGTGGTACTGAAAGCTTTGCCCTAAAAAACAGAAACAATCCATGTTTGTATGTAACAGTAAAGGTGAAGAGGTGGAAACGTAGTGTGGTGCTGGAAGGCTTGCTGCAGGGTTGTCAGTCAACAACGAGCAGGTTTAGCTCATTCACATGCTAAAAGCAAAACATTGAGCCGACCAACCACTTAGTCAATCATTCCATCAGTCAGCCACTCAGTCGAGCACAAAGTGTATGACAAATTTGATGTTTGTCTCTGTCCATTATCCGTTCATTTCTTTCATTTAATCAAGAATGTAATCAAGTCTTGCTGTCTCTCTCTTACACCCCTCCTCTAACTCACAAACACACACTTCCTTCTCCTTGTTTTAGAGTCAGAGCCACTTATGAGATCCATTTTGTCATCCAGATAACTAAGCAATTTGCAGCTGGGGTTCATTCACCGTGTATGGACACAAGTAGCATTTTAACTAAATGAGGCATCAGTAAAATAGAAGGCAGTTTGAGAACGACAAAAGGGAGGCTTCTCATTCATTCCTGGTATTCTTCCCGTTTGTGATGTCCCTGATTCCTGCCATCGATTGCATGTGCCTGCTCTGCAAGAGAATGCAAATCAATGTGATTGAAGGATTCTCTCTTCATCTTCTACCCTCCGGTTGTGTAATGTTCTGCGAGGTTGTGCCTTGCAGTATCAGTGCTTCAAAATCTAACAAACAAAATAAAGTGTTAAAAAGTTAAAGTGTGACTGGGTTAATGTTCGTCTACAGAAAATGTGTGGGACCAAAAGAAAACCTACAAACACAAAGGGCCTTTGAATCCACTGCAAATTATCTGAGCGGTTGCATGCACACAATCATACTGCATGTCCTGTTGAGAGTATCACAAAATAATTCAGTACCAAACGTATACCATATTTTTCCTGTGTAATGAAAGGAGAAAACTTTCACACTTCATGTTTCAACTTTTATCTTTTTTTTATTTGAAGTCCAACATTTTAACTGAAATAATCATTATTTAAAAGTCTTCCATTAGCTTCATTTATAAAATACTCTGTATGTTGCATGTGATAATTCAGAGGCTCTGCATCGCAGGCGAAAGTGAGGCTCCTGTCAGAACTCAGCTGGTGGCCTCCAGGCTGCTGGAGCTTGAGTCTTTGCAGTCTTTTCTGCAGAGGCCTACTGTGCTCCCCTGCATGGTGGAGGGGGCCGGTGGACACGTTCTCTTTCTGTACGTCAGTCTGCCCATTCCAGCAATGACAGCCTGATACCCAGAGTGAGTGTGTCTGTGCATGTTTCTCCCTCCGCTTAGACAGCATGCTGAGAGAGGGCTTTGGTTATGCTGTAAGCCTCAAAATAGCTTCAGTCATAAAAAAGGTGCAACAATGTAATCTCTCAGTTGGGGGTATTCCGGGGCTTCTTCTCCAATGTTTGGCATGCTTAAAGCCAAATGTGTAAGTGTCTTAGTCCAAGTAATTTTCCGTGTTTTCAAATTTCAATTTAGAGGGAGCATGGTGGTGTGATGGTAAACACTGTCATGCATCAAGAGGGTTCCCTGTTCAAATCTCGGCAGGGGCCTTATTATGTGCTGTTGGCATCAGTTTGAGCAAGGGCTTTCTCCTGGCAACATGGCTTTTTCTTGCCAACAAAAAACACATGTCAGGCTAACTGGAGATTACAAATTTAGTAGGTCTGAGTTTCTCGAGTTTGTTTTTCTCATGAATTAGTGAGCTGTTCAGGGTGTTGTCCATCTTTCGCTTTGTAATAGCTGGAACAGGCTCCAGTTTCCCAATAACCCTAAACAGAATGAAATGGGTGCAGACGTGGAAAGAAAATCTAAGTTATTTTGTATTTATTTTCTCTGCATATGTATCCTCCCACATTGCCTCAGTTATTTTTAAATGAATATATCTCTTTCATTTGTGTTGTTAAGCCTGGAAGTCATGTGCTTTTAATTTCACTTTTTATACAGAAAACAAGATATACTATCACTTCTTTCCAATAATTTACAGCCAAAGTTATACTTACAGCTGATACAGTTGTCAGGCTTTCTGTTGTCTTCTAATACAAAATGATAATTTTCTAAAATTAAGGCATATGCAAAGAAGAAGGTTTCAGATCACCACAAACACCTTCAAAATATTCCTTATATGCTTCCTTCCAAAGTCAGTATGGTGCAAACCATGAAAAAACTGTTCATGTTGTAGGACTTTTTTGCAAAGATTCACTGATACATATTTTATTATTAATTTTAGCAAACACTCTAGTTGTTGTTTTCAAGCTGAAGCCATCAGCCTACTGCATGTATGTTAACAAGCAAATAGGATTCAACCCTAAATCCAAGAATATCACTGATTGACTGCATGGCTGCATTTTAAAACCTATTTTTTTAGATTGATGCCTCCAGAGGAATTTTTAAGGGACGTTTTGAGCTGTATATATTTATATTTCTACCAATTAAATTCATAAAATAACTGCAAAAACTGAAATCTGTAGAGGTTTTATTCAAATGTTAGTACACAATGTGCCAGTTGTCAAGCCCTTTTTTCACATTTACACAAGTGCATAAATAAGTTCACAATAATGTGACAAACCATCTCTCATGACATCACATATCTGAGAGGTGTTTGAGAAGACAGTTTCCCAGGACCAAAGCATAAATTATTAAATCCTCTTGGTTATACTGTATCTCACTGCATCCTTGCTGCTACATTATGATGTAGCAGCTATTTTGCTATTTCCTTTCAGGAAAACCTGAAATACATCAGGACCTTTGAAAGAATGAGACTCAATTCAGTTCAATAATACTTTATTAATACTTGAAGGGAAACTATATAAGATGGAAAAAGAAAGTGGGAGGAACTCAAGTAAAAAAAAAATGGAGAAAGTGACATAGGCTCAGAACTATCAGTAAAATACTGAGTTATGCTCAACATCAGCTGAGTTTTAGTTAACCCACCAGAGACTCAGCCTGCCTCTTAGAGCGTTTCCAGAGTGAACTCTCAGATGTATCATACTCTTTTATTCCTCTTGTTAACTGGACACATTGAGGAAAAGTGGCAGAATCAGTAACTTTAGTCCACTAAAGCAGCCACATATAAAGCAAGGGTCCTTTGGTGGTTCTGGATGGAAGATTATATCATTCATTCTGTTGTCATCCAGTGTCACTGTATATATTGATTCAGTGACAGATTAGTCTCTGTGGGGGAGCCACGTTGGCAGATTTTGTCTGTTTCTTGTTTTTACTTCTTTGTTTCTTGGCATGATGCAATTGACATGGGGTGTATTGATTGGGCAATTACTGCAACACTTGAGACAGCCAGGTCAGAGGGGCTGGAACAGGAAGATAGTGAGCACATGTGGTGTTATTGCAGCGGGAAAATCGTTCTTTATTGATGTAGAGAAGATACACCTTTTACACAGAGGTTTGATTATAGGGAACATGTGCCCTCCCCAGGATGATACTGGAATATCATCAACACAAAAGGTTTACCGGGAGCATGATAAAATTGATCCCTCATTCTCCTCATTTCAGATAGTTCATTAGTGTAGCCTGCAGCACTAGGCAATATATTGGTACATCTGTGTATTGATTTGAACTGGAGTGTGTGGAGACTTGCTGAGTGTAATAAAAGACCATGTAAACCAACAAAGAAAAGCAAAGCTCTTTGTTAAGACAAATTTTGTTAAGGTCTTGATTGTTTTGTGCTTAGAGAATAGTTGGATCTGAAAGACCCGATGAGTCTGTGAGGCTATTCAACATTCATGTGATTTTAATGGAGCTCAGCGCCATCATAACAGTCTGGTCTCCTAATTTCTGTGTAACATTAGCAGGATTAGTTGGTCACCAACCAAGAACAAAGATTTGGAAGATCTCTAGAATATGTTTGTTTTGTCAGGTGCTTTTGTCCGCTTTAGCTCAGAGGATCCCCCTACAGCCGTGGAGGTGAATTTGCTTTAACAACACCGGTTAAGATTTGCTCTAATTCAGTCTCTGACTTCGACTTTTTTCTCTCATGTCAGTTGAAGGTCTGCAAGATAACTTTGTCATTGTTGGCACTGCTGACATAGTACCATAAAGCAATACAGTTATCACCAGAGACATGGAACTGTGAGATCTAGACGACTTTCTAAGAATATTACAATGAAACTGATAATGAAACTGATATTTTAAGATGGAAATCTTTATGGTCCTTGGTGTTGATTAATATTTGTGCTTTAATTGCCTGTTGTCCTTTATCATACTTGAGCTAATTTAGAAGCCTATAATGATAACTATGACTTTTAAAAAGTTGATGTAAGAGAAATATGTAGAAAAATCTTTTTTGCGTGTGTGTGTGGAAAAAGAAGCCACAAAAAATAAAATAAAATTATAAATATTTTTGTAGATGAAAGTAGTTTGATACACAGGATCAATCAATATTAAGCTGCTGGAAAAATCAGCCAGTCAGTCAATCAGTTAATGAGTATCTTTCACATGTCATCTGCAATACAGTCCATTATACATACAGTACATATATAATATATAGCATGCTCCAATTACCACTGACTCTACTGTTTCCTACCGATAATTTCCAAATATTTTCTGCTCCTTATTTTAACCCTTGGCATTTTTAAATTTTCCTGTATTCTTATGTGTTTTTGTGCATGTGTGTGCACGCATTAAAGAAATGGACTGACAATTTCCAGGCATAGAGAAAAAGATAAACAGACACAGCTATGCCTAAATGTGCTTACATTTCTATACATACACTTACACACATGAACACACACATACTTGTATATTTGTGTGTGTGTGTCCAGACATCCTCTAGAGTATGATTGGGCCTGGGGAGACAGTGATGGATTACAGGTGCATCTGGGCTGTAATAAGTAGGTCCCCATCCCACCTATATACAGCAGGAGGTAAAAAATCCTGCATAATGGTTTCGCATAGCGGGCCAGGTAGCCTGTGCTGTTTAATGCCTTGTCAGCGTGTGTGTCTTGTCATTACTGGATGAACAGTTCTGCATTGTATTTGGGCAACGGTGCTCAAGAACATTATCACCTTCACTGCATTAGCTGAAAAGTGCAGGAGCTGTTTGAAATTATTTGTTGAAAACACAATATAATTCAATATACCATATAATTCTATAACTGTGAAAAATAAATAGTTTTCTGATATCCAAAAAGTATTTAATTCTGAACTAATGTTAATATAATTTAACAGCAAAATAAACTTTAAAAAACTGACTGATCTGTTAAGAAAAAAAAATCAAGACATACCATTAACAAAATTCTCAGTGATCCCAGATCTCTCAAAAGATTTAAAGGACACAACAATAAAGTACAATAATCCATTTACCTTAGCAGAATCTGTCTTCTATTTTGCTGCTGTTATATACTTATATTTCAGCATAAGTTAGTAATTCCATTAAGTGTTTTCTTGTTGTTGTTGTTATTATTATTATTATTACTACTACTACTACTACTACTACTACTTGTGCTCTGTTGTCTGCTTCTTTTAACTTTTTCTGTGTAATGCTATCTGAAAAAATGTATTGCAACAAGCTTTTCATTTTTGATCAAATAACATTGCCTTTACTTGAAGAAAAAAATCAATACCTCTAAGCATTTAATTGATTCCCTTCAATCACAATATGAATGAGATAAGATAAAGTGAGTGATCTTAATACAAATGGTTAATTACTGATCAGTGAAGGATGCAACTAATAAACCCATAAAAGACATTTACCATTTAATTATTTTTGATCACCTAAAGTAAAAATTATAAGAATTGAAATGAGCTCTAATAAATGCATTCAGTTGTATTTTAACTGATGCAATTCATGTTGTTTCACAATTTAGCCCTAATTTGAATTAAAATGCAAAGGAAAAAAGACATGCAAAAGCAAAGTGGAATGAAAAGAGTTTCACACAGTTGCAAGTATTCTCAATGGAACCACCCTAAACGTAGTCTGCTCTGTAACTAAAGCAATCTATACCACTTTGTGTACAAGCCCTCTCACAACAGACACCTCTGTCTTTTCTGGCAATTGCTTTCACAGCAGTCTGTTCACGCTTCAGCACCCTGGCGCTTGGAAGCCACTGACCCTTTACCAAAGCTACTGACCGGAGCTGATGAAGGGCTCGACGGGTGGTTGTAAGACAGGTTGGATTAATTAGCTTGTGGGTTAGCTGCTGTTGCAACAAGCCCTGGAAGGAATTATTGTGGGCGTATAAAGCATCAAGTGTAGCCTTGACCTTTTTCTTTTTTTTTAAAGCCTGGAGGGCAAAAAAACAGTAGTTATCATGAAGCGAACCCTGGAGGCAGAAAGCATGCTGCTTGTTCGCACCAGGAGGCATTGCTGTCAATGTCTCTTTTTATATGGTTCTCCATCAACTGCCGTATGTGCCTCAGTTACACAATGGTGTGTTGTGTATGTTGGCAAAGGCCTGTGTGCTTGGTTTTTGTATTATACTTTGAGATGTAAAAATGGCCAAACCATTCAAACAATCCTAAGTGACATAACCTGGTCTGACAGATGCTTATTTGGATTCAAAGACAGGTCTAAAAAGAAGCAGATGATGTATTTGGGAAGTGCTTATTCATTCTGTTTAATAGCTTCAAGAAACGACGTTTATAGCACTCCCAGTGCTGAACATAAAGCTACTGCCAGCTGGTGAATAACTGCATGAGTCCAAATAAAGCCAATGATGTTTACAGTCTAGTTTATGCCAGAGCTTTATACTTAACAAACTGGACAAACAAATAATACTGAGTATGGTGATCTATAAATCTTCTCAAAATGACATTCAGCATTTCCATTATGAAGTGAAAAAAAAAACTATATCTAATTTTTGGAGTACATTTTAAATTGACAAAGAGGTTTTATCTGACTGGCAATGTAATTAAAATTGTTATAGTATGAACTAGTTTACTTATTGAATTTATTTTTAATTTCAAATGGAAAAAGTCATGACCAAAATAGTTTTTTCATCAAAAATAATGGAAAACGTTTTGGCATCACAAATATTGAAATATGCTAAAGGTCTCTTATTATTTCAGGAATTTGAGACTTTAAGTCTTCCTTGTTATCATTCTGGTCTTAAGTTCTCTCTAGAGATTGTAGTGATCAAAATTTAAGCATAAAAATGTTGACATTTTTGTGTTTAAACTCTATTTCACCCTTTTGGCTGCTTTTTTTGCCTTTTTTTTTTTGAACAGCTAGACTTGATGTTTTCTTGTTGGATACTGATGCAATATATCTCTTTTCTTCTTTTTCCTCTATTGCAAAAAGTGATTTGGACAAACTTGTCATTGAGTAAACACTTGTCTTACCCTCTGTTACACACCTGGGTATTACAAAGAGGAATCTATTAGTTTATGTGAAGCCTTCTCAGCTCAACTGTTTCTTTTGGTTGAGGTATCAACCAAAATACCTGCTTTCTGTTTTTGACCGCTTTTTTTTCTTTCCATTTGTTTTTGTGTTTTGTTTTGTTTGGTTTGGTTTGGTTTTTTTTTTGTATTTCTGTGGTTCTGTGTGCAAAAGTCACATGCTGTGTCTACCTTCTATTAAATGCTATCCAGAGGCTTAAGTGCAGCTTCAATAAAGTGACCTACATGAAATGCAATCTTAGTTTTTTTGTTTGTTTTGTTTGTTTGTATTTTGGCAACTGCCTGTGGGGAAAACCTTAGACAAATTTTGGACAAGAAATAATTTCCCTTTATCTAGAAGCATTCAAATTGAGGCATACGCACAAAGTCTAAAAATAGATACTACTGGTAATAAGGTTAAATTGGAAACAAAGGTTTGCAGATCACAGTCCAAAGTAGAAGAAGCATTATCTTATGGTTGGTACAATTGCAGATGACAACATCTAGTATCAACACTAATCATCCACCACGGAGCAAGATTAAATTGATATACTCTTAATTATTTGCATAACGTCAGATCAAACTTCACATCTTGTGCTACAAAGTAAGTCGTGAATCTGAAGTTATAGGACTACATAACTTCTGACCTTCTATTAGCTATGTAGCTCTAGATCTGAATTTATGAAGCTATAATACTGCTAGCTACCTAACATTATATGTTATAACTTTGCATCTGGTGATCGCTAGGTCCATGATCTGTGGTAAACTCATTACACTCATAGCAATTAATATTAGTTTAAAAGATTTTTGCTTTGATTTACCTCTGAATAAGTGTAGACATAGTTGTTGATTTTCAGACATTTGGCTCTGCTTGGTTTGGATTAAGGAAATGGCATACAATACACTCAATACCTGGAGTTGGTATTACAAGTACTCCAAATACCCTTTGGCCTAGTCTTCATAAAGCAGGATCTTCTACTGTTTTTTGTATGGAGCTGAAAGCGATAGATCTCCATGTGCAACCAATACTCAATAGCCATTGGCTCATCTGCATTTCAGATGCAGATCTTATGAATAAGTGAGCTGTACCAACACCAGTTTGTTAATGTTATGCATTGCCAGTAAATCCACCTAATGTTACTTTTCTGGCTGGTGAGCATTGAGCTGAAGAGATAAGTTCATGAAAGAACTGACTCTAAGAGAGCTCCTTTAAATGTACTGATATATTGATTGTGAGACTTAAGCAATCAGCCCTTTTCAAATGCTTGAGAACTACATGAGCAGCTTTATTTAGCAGTGAAAATCACAACTGTTAATGTGAAAACAGCAACAAACTTATGGAGACCAAGCAGACAGACAGAATAAAATTGGCACAAACATCTCTCCTTTTGGTTAAAGGCTCTTTTTCTGCTCTGAATGTCTTTGTTGTGGATTTATATAGATCTATAGATAGGATGATATAGATTCAAATTATCAGTTAAAGTTACGATTATTCTCTTCTGGATTTCATTACAAATATACCAGATAGTGGTGCTATTAAAAGAGGGGCAGAGTGGAATCAATTTTTGAGCTGAGCATTTCATGTCTAATTTAAATTGACTTCAAGAATGAGTGTGACCATGGATACTTATTTGATTTGTCTCATTTTGTTTCTGTGTGGCTCTGCGATATACACGCCACCCTGGAATTCAACTTTTGGCTGCTGAGCTAGGCTCCACCCTTGCAACCATGAATGACAGTAAAGAAAATGTGTGGATGGATGAAGTTTCCCATTCAAGATGTTCCACATCTTTTGGATACAGATGAAATAGGATGAATGTGGAAGTTTAGTGTTTAATACCATATAGTTTTATTAGTAGTTATTAGTAGCTTTCTGAGAGTCAGTTCTTTCATGAACTTATTTATCCAGCTCAATGCTCACCAAGTTTAATAAAGCCTGCTATTTTTGTTAGAATAGCAGAATAGTTTCCACTCCTATAATAATTACCTTCTCATTGCAAGTGAGGATTTCATTTTATGAAATGAAGACCTTAACATTTTTTTCCCTTTTTCTTTTTGGTGCTCTTGCAAAAACTGAGTATTTGTAATATTAATTTTAAAAAGTTTGATTGATTATTTACACAGAAATGATCTCTTTTTGTATAAAAAAAAAACAAAATTTTATTCATAACCATGATCTTTTTTTCCAATGTCTCCCACACCATGTGACCTAGTAATTCCAATCCTAAGGCAATTTGTAGTAATCCAATAGACAAATAAGGCAAATAAAATAGTTTTATTAAATTTGGACTTCCTCTAGATTCCTCGGCTGAATGATCAGGGCATGCCCTGTTCCTCATCTATATCTGTGTGTTCTGCATGTTCATGAGCTCATAGCCAGAAGATTAAAAATAAAAAAGGTGGTGGCCAGGGTGGGAAGAGCCCTTTTTGAATTTTGTGGCCCTGCGTAAACAGCAGGTTCTCTATATGTCCTTTAATGGAGATAGCTGAGTTTTGATGATTATCTGTGCTGATTTGATGACTCTCTCAAGAGCCTTCCAGTCACCTGGAGAACAGCTGTGGTACCACACTAGCATGCCGTTGGTGATAATGCTTTCCAGGGAGAAGCATTAGAAAGATACCAACAAGTGATTACACTGGTCATTAATGTTCTTAAGAAACAGAGCATCTTCAAAGCTTCAGGGCTGTGAAGTGGTGGATTCTCAGCTACACAGTCAGCAGTTGTTTGGTCAGAAAGTCCTTGATCTATCTAAGCATGGACTGAGTGACACCTAGGTTGTGTAGTTTTCCCACCATTCTACTAGAGCAAACTGCATTGGCTTTGTTTCGTACAAACAAGATCTTTACATACATCCTGTGGTGATCCATGTGAATCAAAATGGTATGCCAAGCTGTACTGATGGCATGTTCTGTTAATCTATTACATCTTAAGGGAAATTGGTGATGGTCTAAGGTGGGTGAGAGTGAGGCTTTAATGTGCCTGAAGACCAGCCTTTCAAAAGTTTTCATCCAAGAGGGGGTGAGTGCAAATGACTGATGACACTGAGGTTGCTGATAGCTAAAGTCTTGGAGACAAGCACAATAGTGGCAGACTTAAAGCATTTTGTGACACTTCACAGAAACAGGGAGGTGTTAAATATGTGACGGAACACTTATGTCAGCTTATCCACACAGTTCCTGAGTACTCTCCCTGGAATATCATCTGGACCAAGGGCTTTCCTGGCATTGACACTACACAGCCCTTTTCTGGCCCCCTCCGTGCTGACAGTGAGTGTGGGGCTGTTTGTGATTGGAAGCAGTCTCAGTCTGTGTTTTAAGGTGAATAAGGCAAATGATCAGAGTTTTATTATACTAATGTTTTGTGAGGTGCTGAACACCTTACTATACAGGCTGTCAGTCTTTTGATTGTAGGTTGTTTTGCTTATTTCATGTTTCTGTTTAGATTGGATCTGGCTGCCCTGTACATTTCAGGTTTTCCAGGCCTAAAGACAGTGGTCTAATTCTCCAGCAGAATCTTAATATTCTGGGTCATCCACAGTTAATTATTTGCGAAAAGTTTGATCTGCATATCAATAGTCATATTTTCTATGCAGCAGTGGATGTTGTACAGTGTATGTGTCGTCCTCAATTCCTTGCTGTTCAGAGAGATTCCAGGAGGGATATTCACAACTGTCTTGCTGGTTTAGCTGTAGCTCTTTTAGGTCAAGTTCGTTACAGAGAGCTTTGTTTTGTTTATAAGAAGTATCTATGCTGTTGTGAGGAAGACGGAAACATCATCAGATAGGTTAAGGTGGATAATGTAGACTTCATATCCTCCCCTGGTACTGCTGTGCACATGTTCCTGGGTATTGTTGCCCCTCATTGGTCATGCCACGTACCCTTATAGGTAGTATGAAACATTGTTTATTTTGCAATTGTATTAACATTTTTCCCACTCCCCACCTGAGGTAGTACAGGAACCTGGTGGAGAACTTTGTTGGGTGGTGCACGGCAAGCCATCTGCAGCTGAGCACCTCCAAGACCAAAGAGATAGTGATGGTCTTTTGAAGGAACAGACTCCATCTGCATTCAGTTTCCATCAAAGCGTCTGAGGTGGAGGTGGTCACATCTACACTGGGACTGCAGCTAGACAATACCCTGAACTGGTCAGACAACCTGGACAATATTCATAGTAAAGGACAGAGTCATCTGTACTTTTGGAGGAGGCTGAGGGTCCTTTAACATCTGTAGGGAACTGCTGTACATGTACTATCTAGTCTGTAGTTGCCAGTGTTTTTTTATGCTGTGTTGTGCTGGGAGGCAGCACTAAGAAGAAAGATGCTGCAAGGCTGAACATACTGGTGAGAAGGGCAGCTCTGTGGTGAGCACAGGGTTATATCCGCTAGTAAAAGTAGTGGAAAGAAGGACCCTAGACAAACTTACATCCATCCCGAAAAACTCCAGACACCCTCTACAGAACATACTCAGCAGTGAGACGAGTGTGTTCAGCACCAAGCTGCTGTCTCTGACCTGCTCCATGAACAGATTCAGAAACTCCTTCATCCTCCTGGCCATACGGCTTTACAACATGTCACTTGGACACCAAGAATCACAACCACAGTCACTGACGTAACTCATACGACATGTTCCATTTGTTTTGAAAAAAACTGCGTCACTTCAAAGATGTTGATGACGTTTTAAATGCCTATGCCTTTTATTTTATATATGTACACCTTTTTAGAGTGTCTATTGCTTGTTATAATATCTGGGATGCATGCTGCTGAACACTTTGAATTTCCCTCTGGATTAAAGTATCTATCTATCTACCTATCTACCTATCTATCTATCCATCCATCCATCCATCCATCCATCTATCTATCTATCTAGAATATGCATTTTTTTCTTTTCCACAGGTTCCCCATAATTTGTATTTTGTAAGTTAAACTAACAAATTATGTAAACCTAACAGAAAATAACAATTCAACTCAACATACATGTGTCTGCTGAAAATAAACAACTTACCTAGCTTTAAGCAAAGATTCTGCAGTGCAAAAGTCAAATGAAGCCTTCCTTTTCTGACTCCAACTGTAGCTTTTGGTGCCAGTACATCTAAGTTATTTCACACCGCGATGAAGCCCACAATCTTTGTGGGCTTTATTGTGTAGAAACGTATTCCATATAAATATTTTTGTATTTCTGTGATGAATCCTTTTATGAAGAAATGTGGGCAGTGGCATTTTCATTCCCCCTTTTACACCTGTTATGCAAACTCAGAAGCTCCCTGATGTAATGGCATATTGTTGACATACTGGGTACAGCACAATTGATTTGCAATAGCAAATTGGGTGTTACGGTCCCGAGCCTCGGTTATTCCCTACCCTTCTCCCTCAGCTGCTAGGGTGTCAGGGGCGAGGCGATCTCCCTGAGCGCCGGATCCCTACACACCTGTTCCCAGTTAATTAACGATCAGCAGATCCTGTATATAAACAGTTCACTCCCGACCTCCTGTGCGGGA
>JAOWBL010000018.1:14315041-14358958 GCA_028564865.1 Zenarchopterus dispar
AAGTCATGGTACTAACCAGTAAAATATATGCAGACAAAAAAACAAAAACAAAAAAGGAAATGTGAGTGGTTCTGCTCTGATAAAAATCAGAGTCACAAATGAGCACATGAGTATTTTTTCGTGGTTTTCGTCAGCTTTTTGGATCAACATGTTTGTACTGCAAAACCAGTATGAGTTACCATTGTTCCTATCCCAGTCCATGATATTTTGGATGTTTTTTCTTTATAGTGGCCTGGTTGCCCCTCTGACACCTTCAGGCCTTCTTTCACTGATTGGTTGAGCCTATCCAATGACATCCTGGTGCAATTTTTTTTTTTTTTTTTTTTTTTTTGCATTTGTTTGTATTTTTCCATGGATATCCAGGTCAAATCCTTTGGAGAAAATTATGAACTCTTTACATGTGTATTTCTTGAACTTTTGTTTAAAACTGAATCAAGTTAAACTTCAAAGTGATGTGATTGTGTCTGTGGATCTGCCCCACTCAAGGATGCCATGAGGAAATAATATCCACTCTTTCTGCCCTTTTACAGACTTTGAATGATACCTCTGAAAATGTCTGGACTGTTCAATTTATGGATGGCTTTTAAGGTTTCCAGAATTTGGAGGACAGATGACTAGTGGATTTGTTCTCAAATTCATTCACTCATCTTACTACTGTTTCTATGTTTTCCATTCAGTTTCTGTTTGTCCATCACAATTGCACCCTAACAACTTTAAAAAGATTAGCACATTCTTAATATGCCTGTAAATCCACTTACAATGAGGGCTCAAATTTAAGACAAGGCAAATAAACTCAGCTGACATTTGGGTTTAATGGACTTTTTCTCAGCGTAATGTGTTTGAAAAGACAGTGCTTAACTATACATGCCTATCCTTCACCTTTTAACTTTGTTGCAGGACAAATAGATCCTTGTCATACTTATTACCACTTGGATTCCAGAGACAAAGCCTGCCAACATGCTGCAATTTAAACATCAGTCTGTTCAGCACAAAAAACTGAAATATGAATAATATATGTAAATGCATATCCAGGGCTTTTCGACTTTGTTATTTCATTTGAAACAGCAATCCATTGGAGTACATCGCTGTGATACGTTATGCATCTCCCCTACAGTGTGCCTCTATCATAAAACGTTGAGAAGGGTTGACAGCTCATTCTCCTTAAAGTATAAAATATATAAATGTGTCACTTGAAGTCAGCACTTGCTCAAAGTTGAGCATCCCCGTGGAGAACAGAGTAATTTAGTCCATCTATTTCAAGTACTTCAGCACTTAGCTTAGTCACAAGCCTGAGCAAAGACAGGCGCAGCACAGAAAGACAGCTATCGATCAGAGCGAGGCTGTCAGACATTTGAGGGAGAGGTTCCCTGGAAAGTGCTGCTAACAAGCTCTGCTTTCCTCCCAGTGCAGCCTTTGATTCATTGACATCAGGGAGACGTAGATGTGCTTTGATAAACGCGTAGTTTAGTGTCACAATCAATGAAAACAGAAGCAGCACTCTTTTCTTCGTGACCACTCCTATCACACATGCACCCCCACCCCCACCCCGCCCTCTCAGAGCAAAATTGTTTCCGGAGTGGAAAGTATCAGGACAGGAGCGTATTGAGATCTGTTTAAACATCCTAACATGCAGCTTGTGTATTAACTAGAATCTCAAAGTAGAATGAAACAAGTTTTCTCCCCTTGTTAGTTTCATGCCATAGAGCAATGCAGATGTTTCAGACGAAGAAAGAAGCCCCTTCAACTGAGAGAAAAATGAAGGGATGGAAAAATGAAAAAAAAAATCATACAAGATGAAAGAAAGCACAGCTCATGTGGTAAGTTTGAACTGTAATGTACCTGCTTATATATTTTATTAAAATATCCGTTTTAGTTGCAGAGTGGGAGATACATTTATTTTATTTATTTATTTTTATTTTTCCAAGTTCTGCCTTGTTTTTCTTGGATGACACCAGCCAATGAAAGCATGTAGGTTATGAACACATAAAGCATAGTCTCATGCATCAGAACAAGGGCAGTGCACGAACCTCCGGGGGACTCTCCAGAGGGCTTGTTTAGAAGTGTCTGGAATTATTACAATAATGCACCATTTAATATTAATCACTTTAGGATGTAAAATGTTGCAGTGTTACATTTAACTTATTATGAATCTATGAAATATATTCCATCTTTTATTATTTTAGTTGCCTTCACCTTCATCCAGCTTATAAATTTAACTATGTTGTATGCTCAGTTAGACTAGTAGTTCACTGTGATGCACCACTGGGGACATGGATGTGTCAGGGAGGAGGACAGACCTCTAATTAGTTCCACTCTTTCTCTTGGGAAGGGAGGGGCTTGCGATGCTGTCCCTGCTTCCTAATGAGCGCACTGGAGACCACCAAGACAAACCCTTACTCACTACACACAGCAGTATTTCTTTCTATAGTACACTTAACACGTCTCAAACTGTTTGTCCCTAAAGGTCCCCCCACTCCCCTCCTTTATGTTGTACTCTTTCTTTTTCCTTCATATTTTATATTCTACCACTCTGGCAGCATGGCACATCACTTTCCAGCAACAACAAACACTTTTAACCGAAGGCCTTTTCACAGGAGACCGCACCAAAAAAAGAAAGAAAAAAAAAGTCACTGCCCAAGTATTGGAGACAATTACGCTATACAATGCCTCATTATGGCTCCGGTGTGCCAAGCAAAGAAGCATCAATAGACAGCTCCTTAAGCTTCCTGCAAAGGAGGTTTTTATCTGAAGCAATAAGACTACTGAAGATAATAAATTACTTGAGTGTCTGAGCATAGGACAGCAGGCGATTATTCTCTCAGTTTGGAGGAGAGTAGGATCATCATCTGTTGACTTGCACAGGGGAGGAAGTCTGAAGATCCATGCAAGAGATAGCTTAGTGTTATGTTGGGGTTTGATTAAAGAATCCTCTCATTAAAAGGTTCCCTCCAGTTACTAATCAAAGCAGAGTCGATATCTGGGAATTAGCTCACCAAACACTCTTACCCTGCTGTTTCTCACTTTCTCTCTCTTACTTTTTGCTTACTGTCACTTTTCTGCCCTCATTTCCTCCTTTCATGCCCAACTCTTACTTCATTTTATCACTCCTTTAATTTAAGTTACCGTGCTCACTCACACCTTGCTATATATTTTTTTTCTTTTCTTTTTTTCTTCTTTTTTTTTTTTGCTCACACTTGTTTTGTTTCCCTCTTTTTCTGCTCATCAACTCTGGCAATGTTTTGTTTATAACCAGCAAAATAAACACTGAAGTGTGAGCACTACCGGCCATGGGAGTTACAATTTCATTAAGATTAAAACATTTTCAAAGGAAGCTGTTAATCTTCTCTTGGGCTTAGTCAACACAGGTAACTTCATTTAGGACTCATTTTTACAAGTCTGTGCCACACAACACTAAGACTTCTGCATGCCACATAAACCGCATAATATGCTACATGGCTGATTTTCAAGATCTTTAGTTCCAGCTAAGGGAGATCTTATACACAGAACATGAAATTGAAACAGCATTTGGCTTCCAGCTGTGAGAAAGCTGTGTGAAATTTTCCTGCACTTACAACAGGAGACTTGTGCCTTTTCCTGTAAACAGAGTGCTTATTAAACCAGCATATTTAACACTTCATGTTAAAATAGTTTCTCTTTAGTTTTAAGGAATATTTGATTACCTTATGGAGGCGTTGTTTACCTTGTTTACCTGTTGTTTTATTACACTATGTGAATCACCAACAATGATGAAGTTAGCTCACAAAGCTAAGTGGACATATTGGCAGAGGCAGCTACGAGGCTCAAAAGAGTAATGATGAGAGCAAACTAAAGTAAATCTTAGTGTTGTAAATGCTGCTTGACCTTCATGAACTGCAAAAGTTCCTTCAAAGATGTGGTTTGAAAAATGCAACTTATTGAGATAGCAGTCACCAAACAAAGTACTTTTTTTTTCTTCTTTTGAGTAGAGTCAGTTTGAGAATTCAGAATTCCTAGAACTAGCATTTACCTTAAAAATCTACTTACTAATACTTGAAGCAAAAAATAAAAAATTAAAAATATGGCTTGGGTTAAAAACATCAGCTTCAGTTTCATTTGAAGGAATATATGCTAACTTTTACAAGGCGTCATCTAACTGCACCGATCATCTGTTCCTGCTACTGGCAAAAACCAGACAAACTAAGTTCCAGATCCCATCCCAGTCAGGCAGTCACACATCGCTTACGGTACTATGTCACACATCAGTAAATGTGAACATCAAGACAAAGGAAACAAAGGTGCTCAACATAAGGTGCGTTCCCACTAGCGGGAGTTCCAGGTGGATTTTTCGGGGCTGGATTGCTGGCAACTATCTCCATTATCAGGAACGGCCCTGCAAAAGTGGCTTTCAGGAACCTTTAAGGGGAAAAAATGCCCCTGTAGTAGGAAAAGTATCCAGGTTTGGCCAACAACAACCTCCTGGAGGGAGGTCTCTGCTAATTGGGATTTCTAAATTAAGTTCATCACTCTCATGTAAACATAAATCATGTGAACACAACTCATTTGAACTATTTGGACCAGAGATGTCTTGCTATGAGTACATTTAATGAAGTTGGAGATTACAATTCGAGGTTCTTCTCTGGTGGGTTTACCCTGAACTCCTTCTTGTGGAAACCCACCTAAAGTAAGAAAAAAAAAAAAGAGAAACTGAGAGTGAACAAGGAATAGATCAAACTAAATTAAATCTCAGTGTAATAAAAGTGTAATTTTCACTCATTTCTAAACAACTTGGACTACTTGTTGTTAATATTTGTCATTTATTCTTTTTTATTTTTTCCCTTCCCTTTTACAGCAGATATTTGATTTCACCTTCAACTCTCATGCTTTCAGTCCTCTCAGAGCAGTTAACTTGAATACTAAATACAGTATGTAACCATATATATGAAAAACACTGAACAGAATGCTGGAAATCATGATTTATCTTTTAGTCATAGTTTTTGATAACAAATTGTGTTTTCATATTTTGCTTGGTTGTGCCTCATTCAGGTGGATAATGGGAGCGGATGTCATTAGGTTTAAGGTGAAGCTTGTGTCTATTTTATAGTTATGTCCAACAAATGCATTCATTTTGTAGATTGTACAGCCAGAGCATTCATAATTTATATTAGTGAGCTAAAGTGATTACATGTATATCCTTCACACAATTTGGTTTCTGTTTACATTGAGCGGTACTTCGTTTTATTCCACACAGATGCCTCTGTCAAAGTGATAAAATCCAGCTTTTAAAAAAATGAAATGGCAGCACACCTGTGGCTCTTTTTTATACTTTATCTATATCAATCTGTCATTCATTGCCTGACCTTTTTTAATGTATTCAACAGAACATTTTTAAAGGTTTCCACAAAAATCCATTCACTTTTTTTTCCCTTATGTTCATTGTCCTTCACTAACCACACACCACAGGGCAGCGAATCTCCCACTAGAACCCTTGTCATTGCTGCTGTTTTTACTCGTTTTATGTGAATGTTAGGCTCACTCTGTGTCTGTGACAGACATGCGGGGGATAGAGTGGCGTCAACAAAGAGACTCTGCGTCTGTCGACTGATCTCTGCATCCTTTTGTGTTGACACTGCTTACATGAGCTGTGTATAAAGCTACAAAGGTTTTCTGTTTCACACTCTGTTGGCTAATTGCATCAAAGCATTTGTAGTCTGTTGTCTCAGCCCCTGTGTTTGTGCAAGCATCAAAAGGAGAGAGCTTCAGCATGTGGAGGCTGCGCCAGATACCATCTATCCAGCACGGAGGGACGCAAGAATGCAGAAACCAGGAGACTGTGACAGTGGCATTTGTTTGCCTCCCCCTGTGCAAGAAAGACAACCTGACAGGAAATTTATAGTCACAACTTCACTCTTCGATCCACCAATAATGAAATTAATCTTATACTGCAGTATGCCTAAACCAAAGAGAGATGGAAGTTATGAAAGCTGCAGAAACAGCGATTAAAAAAAGAAAGACATTTTTAATATCTGAGACATTTTCCTCAGTTTGTGGTTGAGAAGCCACAGTATAAAGAGTGCCAACACTGTGGTGTGGAGGACATGGAGTGTGTGTTTCTCTATCCCTGAGCATGATGACAGGCTCACATCCTGCATGCCCACATGACGTACATGATGTGCGTAGAAGGTGTACATCCAGATACTGTATACTTCACTGTGTGTGTATGTATGTGTGGGTGAGTGTTTGACAGCAGGGTGGGCTACACAGAGCAGGGTGCTGTTGGAGCTAAAACGCTGGCCGTGCCTGTTCATTCAACCATGTGACATGATTTATGGGTGAGACACAGAGCGTAAATGTCCTGCCTGTGACCAGCAGACCAAACAACAGACTGAACCTGAATATGAGCAAAACTGATTATATAGTGTCTTTTCCAAATATTCTTCCCTCTCATACTTGTTTTCTCTTTTCTCTCTCTGTCGTCATTGCCTCGTTTATTTATCTGTGTGCTTTCTCTCCTCTTTTCACCCCTAAAGAGAAGAACCTTGGCTAGATGCCCCCCAGCTATGTTACAGTGCTTTCACCACTCCTCTGCATCTGCAGTCACGTATTGCCTCTCAGTATGTGTTACAGATGCGTTAGCACCATGGAGTTTGATATACTGCCCTCAATTTGTCAAAAAATGAAAAATCAAGGCAAAAATAGAGACGGATCGCATGTGGAAGAACAGTGTAAAAATATTTCATCCACTTTATGTTCTGCACAGTTCCACTCTGTGTTCTGAAATGTTGATTTGGCATAAGTTTCCATATCTGGGAGGCCGGCCTTTCATTACAGATTCCAAACAGTTTCAAGGAAGGGAATAAAGAAATATTACATTAGTCACAACAGTTGCAAAAGGAAATTATGCAAAACAGCTTAACTGCTTGTGGTTTTGTTGTGAACAATTTGTTAGAATTTAGATTTCCTTTTTGTTGTTATCTTCTTCTGTTAGAAAGGTAATTTTCCTTTTTATTCACATCCTCCTATTATCAAATAAGGTTTTGCTCTCTGTGGATATCTGTATTTTGCAGACTGTGGATATGAAGAAATTTAGCTTGGAAGAAATGATCAGAGAAATTCAACCCAAAATTCTTGTTCCTCAGTCAGAGAATTGGAGAATCGGATGATAAGTCTGTGCACCAAACCAGCAATCAAATAGATGTATTAAGTTTAGTCTTTGCGTAGTGTGAGGAAGATTTCAAGTTTCTTTTGTCAGAATTTGGCATATATGTGCTTACCCAAGATGCCCAGTGTGGATATAGCTTCAGAAAAAGAATTTGGTGGTGAAAAACCTTCCACCTTATGCAGCCAGACTGCATATATACACCTACAAAGTATTTTTAAAAAAGTCCAATACCTGCACTCTCTGGATTCATGACCATGGATCCAGAGAGTGCAGAGTGGGGCATGAACTCTGAAGGCAGCATATGTTCCTCTCAATCATATGTTTCTGCATTAAAGCTGCCATCACAGAAGCAGAAGTAACCTTTGCGAGGGAGCGCCCATACCATTGGAGACTCCAGCTTTTCTGCTTGATACTGATAACAGTCTGGATGTTTATTTTTGGTTTTGGTTTGGAGTAATGCGGAAAAAGGTATCTAACAGCTAGGTCACTGCAATACCTGAATAGGACTGAAATAATATAATAACACTAAAATAGAGACTTGGCAATGTGGCTCGAATTAGTGAATTATTTAATTATCTTTTGAATGCAAACTGGTCAGAATGTACAGCTCAAGTTTCAATGCAGGAGTGACAGAGAGAGTTGTCAGTACAACAGTTTTAGTGAGCAGAGCTGGGAGCTATTTAGAAAAATAACATGTCATTCTCAAAACAACATCTTTGCACTGACACAAACATTTCCATCGCTCCATCATCATCCCATAAATAGTATCATTTTCTTTCGAAAAGATCTGGAAGTCTCCATTATTTGATGGTCCAAACTAGATGTCTCCGAGCCCTCTGGAAAGGTTAACTCAAGGTTTTTTGCAGTGTGTGGAATTTGTAAATTTAACTTCAAACTGTTTATTATGGGTGCTGTGTGCTGTAAAAATGTAAAGCCTCATGAGGATTTATTTCCCTTATCTATATATTGGGCTTTTGAAATTGACCTGACCTGGATACCAAGAGAAACATTTTGTTTTATGTTCATGTACTGCTACAAACAGAACATACAAATACTGTAACATATGCTACAGAAGGCACTGGATATACCATCAGGAGCATATATGGTCCAATACCTTGAACTACCTCGTGACTTGATAATATATCCAAAAAACTGAGTCCAAGAATAAGTATGATTTTTGGTGGCTTGATGGAACTATTTGCTGATTTGGCTGCATTTGATGAAATTTAATATTGAAATACTGATCTCCACCTGAAGTTGATGGTCACAAAATCTGAGTCTTGAAAACAAGCAAAAATAAAAACAGTAGACCACAATTTTTATTCTTCCCTGAGGTCAACAATTTGACCTTTCAGCTCAAAGTTTTCCCTCTATATGCTATAAAAAACTTTGTCCTTCAACACAAAGCCCCCCCCCCCCCCCCCCCCCCCCCCCCCCAAAAAAAAACCGCAAGGATTCTTTTGGGAACAAAGTTAGATGGGACGCAGGATATGTGAAGAGAGGATAGCTGACAGGAGTGAAAAAAACTATAAAGCAGATTCAGCTTGAGAAGGGCAGGAAGAGGTGAGAAAGAAAGGACACAAAAGCAGATTAAAACAGAGGTGAATGTCAACGTTCATGTGTCCAGGTGTTGAAATGATTAGGAGTGGCAGATTGTGTGTGCAAATTACTGGTCTACTTGTTAAATATTAATGAAGCAGACAGAGGCAAGTCTAGGTGTAAAATGGAGAGATGGACGCTGGGAGAAAATTGAAAGGGACAGATTGTCTCCTCTGATGGATAATGACAGCCCCAAGTCTCAGATAAAAGCCTGGACAACTACTTCAATAATATTAGCACCTCTGTGAGGCTTTTGTCAATGATGGCAAACAGAGAACAAGGATGGAAAACATACTGAAAAATAAACTTTAATCAGTGGAATCAAATATTTGTGAAATATAATGAAGATGCATTGGCTGCAACAGCTCAGGTGATGTGCTGTAGTCTCAAACCAAAACATTACAAGTGTTGCTGAATTTATATCTGATTTATGGTGAGCAAATGACAACTCAACTGGAGATGTTCATTAAACATAACAGAGAAAAATAAAAATATTGATTCACCAGTCAAACAAGAGATTTTAGTTTTTCAAAATCTATTTTCATGGTCTTAATAAATTTTAGTGAATAACAACTAATCCGAAGCTTTTTACTGAAATAATGACTCACACAGAGAACCAAAAAATATTGTTTGATAGTGTTGTTTACTTACAGTAAGTTATATAAAAGAGATGATCAGTTCTATAAAAGCAACATTTGCTCAGAGAAAATTTGAGGCAAACGCAGAGTCTCGTAAATGACTTTGATTATGTCCTGAATACAAAAAGACTGTTTAAATAAAAAATTATTTCTCCATTTTCATTATGTGTGTTACAGAGTTACTGTTGTAATGAGGCAACTGCTTCTTCAGTCCTCATGCACAACACAGTGGCACATATAGGAGCGTGAAACTAGAGCGGTGAGTTCCCGCTGGCAGGGAAACCTCGTGGTTTGGAGGAGAAGCATCTGGACAATACTTTCCCAGTGGTTCAAATACTGGCAGCTCACATGCTGAAGTCCCCACTGTGTCTGTAGATGGAATTCCCAGCAGAGCATCACTCCCTGTCCAGAATAACACATCACTACTGCAACTGGAGCCACTTCACATCTAAACAGCAACATAGACAAACTTAGAAAAACGACATAGACAAACTTGGAAAAACAAAAATAGCCACAGAAAATTCAGTAAATTATGCTCTTATGATTATCTAAACTAATCTGCATGTGCATGAGTGAAAATGAGAAAATAAATTACGTTTCCCCAGAATCGAATATTAACTGTGCTCTAGACAATACTGCCAGGTATTAATAATTAATAATATTTTTCCTGTCTTCTTTATCTTTCCTGTGATTGTATGCTTCAGTATAAATGTAAGGGAGATGCGGTGAAAGCAGCCACCATTAAGTCCAACGACACAGAGTAGCACAGAGACAGTTAGATAGAATGAGGACAGCTTGGTCCAGACCAGGAGGAGGGCTGCAGCAGCAGCAGCTGTTCCTGTTACCCTGCTCTCTCTGAGGCTGTATACCAACACAGCATGGCTGCATACCCTGGGAATAAAACTAGGGGGAAAAAAACCCTCTTAAAACAAAGCCCAATCACCATGCTGCAGCATTATTAGGCTTCTCTCAGGTGTGTACTCTATTAAGTCTACCATCTGTACTCAAATCCATAGCCGTGTGCTTCTTGTGTTTGACTATAGATTCCACAAACTAGGTTACACTAAATCTCTCACTTATTTCCTGTTTTCTTTTATTTGTCTGTTTATTTATTCTTTCGTGATTCATCAGTCCATATGGTATTGCAAATCACTTGTGCAACACAGTTTAGTAACAGACTCTTAATTTGTGTGTATGTCTGTGGATATGTATGGGGCTTGTCTTAAGACACTAACACTCATAATATTGCATTATTGCCTTCTAGCTTACTTCATCCAATCCCAGGTTCTTTTATCTTCTCTGAAAGCAACAACACAAGTGGCGTAGTGCAAAAAGAAAAATCCACCAGAAATGCATTCTTTGTGTCTACTTTTTGGTTGTTTAGGAAACTCAAGACAGCTCATTCAAAGGCCATGATACATTGTAATGATTTGTTATAAATTATTAATGCTTGATTATAAATGCTGAAGTGAATCCAGAGTTCTTGTTTATGCAGAAACGTCACCTTTTTTCTGTGGGAGTCGGGAAATTGACAGTAAACAAACCCTGACTTTATATATATAACAATATGAAAACTATCAATTGTGGCACAGAGCATTGTTAAAAAAACAGAAGGTGTGTCAAAATAAAAAGCTCTTCAAAAAACATATTCAGTAAATCTGTTTCAGAACTATGTGTAAAATTCTTACCATACAATCATGGACAAACGAGGTAAAGAAAATGGGAAAAGCCTAAATAACTATTATTTCTCTTATTTTCTGATTTCCAGTTGTGACTCAGGCTGGAAAAAGTTCTGAGCACATTAATGTTCAGCGATGCTTTGTATAAACTAGTAGTATGTGATCTTGTGTTCATTAACTTTTAAACAAATGGTTTTGATGTATTATAGCCATCTGTAAATTTCCGTCATCTCTAACGAATGGACGTATCCTTTGCAAGTTACTCAAGATCAGGCCGAGGGGGCAGAGTGGAAGGGAAATGGAAATATTAAATATAGATGGCTGTTGCTGACAGCAGAGTGGGAGAGAAATAAACTTTTCACCATTGGAGTGCCCTGTCAACACTATATGCCCCCATCCTTATTATCAAGAGGACCTGTGTCAGCCCTGTCAGAACACTTGAAGTGTCTCGCTGTCTGTGGAAATCTGTTAAGCTGTTGATCCAACATTCTCTCTTTTACAGGTTTTTTTTTTTTTCATTTTCAGAGCTTTCTGATGTGGAAACCTTACAATAAGATTTATAGTTGCATTGCACAACAGCTTTCAACCAGCAAATTATAACTAATTTAAATCACAATTTAAATCACATGAAGAGCATTTACATGCATTTATAATTGTACTGGGTCAAATTCAGGTCATTCAGCTGACAAGTGCTGTAATATTTTGGTTGCAGTGGGTGGCTCACTTTTAACAAGCCTTGTCAAGAAATTATTTTCCCCCTCTGTTTTTCCTGCTCTATACCTGTGTGAGATGCTACAAATATCAAATTGACAAGAAAAATCTGGTGCCAGTCAGCCACTGTAATGGAAAAAGCTTCGTATAACTAACTACCTTAAGGCAAACAGTCACTTGTCAGCAGGACTTCCATTATATAAAAAGATGCAAGTGTGGTGAAAAACATGTTCACAAACCCTGCATCTTAGCTGCTAATTCGCTAAGTTGTCCACTCATTGTCAGAAAGTCACTGACATTTCTTAAACTTGTGCAGACCAAGGGATTTTAAAAAAATATTTACAGCTCTTTGGCACAGAAACTACCTGCTATTGCTGCATAGCACATTTGCTCCATGGTGTGTAAAAGAGCTGAAGAGCTTAAAGGAACTCATCAACTTTGCTTCTTTGCCTCAATTAAGCTTAAAGTACAATGAACCAAGCACTAACTTTTCTTCGGTGAAGAAACATATTCCTCATTTTGAGTTTCATTTGCAGGAGATGCTCTTTTGAAATTGCTTGCTCTATCACCAGAGATATAATGTTTATGTACAGATTTTTTAAAGTACTTTTCTAAGGATGATATGCATTTGTCAACTCTTTTAAGAGCCCTCTGGGAAAGAAAAATCAATCGTGAACTGCCACTTCCCTCAATCATAGTTGTTTTTATAAACACACACAGCCTAATTAAGTTCAAAGTGATTCATGCTTCCATTATTCTAAGGTCATATTACATAAATTGTACTCCTCCGTGTTTCCAGTCTGTGATTAAGGCAAATGACTGAGCTAGGTGCAGTTATTTTCAAAGTGTCCACTAATTTATATACTCTACGCAATTACTGTTTTTTTCTTCTTTTTTAAGAACAGACTCTTATTTTCAGTCTCAGTGACTTAAGGAATGAGTACATGAATCACAACAAAAGGAATCTGGCTTCTGCTTAAAAGATAAAAGCCATTATTCCAGTGGTTGCCCACACTGTGACACTACAATAGTTCCCTTTCAAATCCCAAGCAGTGTAATGGGAGAAATTTCCCAAAAAAAAAACCCATTTGTAACAAAATTGTATAAATTATAAATGATGAGGAGAAGTGAGAGGCACTGAAGCAGGCAGATATTCAACCTTTTTAAGTGTCATTTTCTGAGATCAGCATGAATAGAAAGTAGTACCAGGTGACTTGAAATCAAAATGAGACAGGTCCATGCATGCTACTGGATGTCCAGTGAGCAATGTACAATCGCCATGAGGTATCCCATTATTATTTGACATGCTAAAGTTCTGGTGGGCGTTAAATATTCAAGTGATTTACTTCAAGTTTCTGCAAAGGGTTTCTGCAGTTTAATCTCTGTCAACTCTCTCGCTGACTCTTGAAGACATGACTAATGGAGAAGACCATTTTACACATTTTCTCTTAATATGAGCACATGTATGTGATCAAACCTAACTTAGGGCTCACACTGATGCATGTGCAACTTAACAGTCTGGGACTCTGTGTGTGAACTGTCAGTCTCTCCTTTGTTTGGAATCTTTGTCTAATCTGTAATGAAGTCCTCTGAGAACCAACAAGGAACTGTTGAAAATTCATGATAATGCAAAGTTTGATTGAATATTTATGAGGTTGTATTGCTTGATAACGAAACTAGAGTGATTCATTGTTGTCCTATGTAGTAGAAGGAGGAGGTTTGATTCTTGCAGTGACTTCACAGTAGCCATCAAATGGCATCTAATGCTGTGGTCTATTTTGCTTTCAGTATCTACGAAGTACCAGTTTGTGCTGCTTATTGTTGTGGTGGATGATTAATTAGCTCATACCTCTCCCACAGGTAAAGATAATGGGAGCTTGATGCCAGCATCTGTTGAAAACATTTTCCAGTGTGCGGTGGCTGATGGCATTTTGTTAATTTCCTTTTTCACCTAGCATGAAAGCGACAACCTCACAAAAATAAGCCTATGAGCACAGATTCTTTCCCATTCCTCTGTTGTGCACCACAGAGCTCTCGCTGGACTTGCAGTACAAACACTGCTTTTTATGATTCTTGTTACTACTTCTCAAGCTTTTGGGGGAAGGGTGAAAACTTGAAGGAAAATATCTGCAAACTGGGATTTCATTCTTTAAGGTTTTTCTGTTTTCCATTTTATTAGAACAGCATGTCCCCGGGGTCCTGAGATGGTGACTGATTACAGATTCTGTTGACAAGCTTAGCATCAGTTTGAACTGTGTGCATGGTTGCATAAATACCCATTTCATTATACTCTGAGAGTGACTCCAGCACAATATTTGGCAGCATCAAAAAGAGCTTTTTCAGCCTTCTGGGTGGTGGTGTTGTCATGAAGCATTAGTTGTAAAGTCCTCTACAAGGTTTGTATGATGCTTCTGGCACTCAACAAACAATATAACCACTGAACCAAGAAATGTGTTTAATAAGATATTTCAGATATTTTTGATTAGTTTACAACTTGTAGACCACTTATTTAAATTAAACTCACTAGATTCATTTGTGTCAAATATTCACATAATCTTCAGGCTTG
Source organism: Zenarchopterus dispar (assembly GCA_028564865.1). Classification (NCBI taxonomy): domain Eukaryota; kingdom Metazoa; phylum Chordata; class Actinopteri; order Beloniformes; family Zenarchopteridae; genus Zenarchopterus; species Zenarchopterus dispar. The sequence continues at coordinate 14,329,373 of JAOWBL010000018.1, forward strand.
GCATACATTTCACCCTTTTCAGTCATACTTTTAGTTGCATAAGCAACCTGTAAGCCTGCAACTGGGCCTGAAACACCAATAAAATGCCATTTCAACCATGTTTCACATTACTCAAGGATAGATGTTAGAGGGCATGTGGTTTCACCCAAGTGTTTGCTGGGCAAATGTCAGGGTGCAGGTTAGAATTTCAAAATAAAAGCCTCAAGGAACTGAAACACTATTTTCCCTTGCATAAAAGCTAATTGCACATGCAGAAAATGCAGATAACAAAAGCAATCTATGTAGGTTAAGTTTTTGAAATAGATTTTTTGTCTGGGCTAAAGGCATCAGTAAACTTGGAAGATCTGATTTGTTGAAACTTGTGTTGCAGAGGGGTCCATTGTTGTTTCTGTTAAATAGTTCTGAACTTCTAACCTACTTCCATTGTAACAACAATAGTGTTTGACTGTGTTGAAAGACAGGCAGAAAGAAGGCATCATCAGACTTTTATATAGCTTAAAATTATCCAACTATCAACTTGCATATCCGATAGAAGCTATACAATCTGATCTTGCTGCTCAAAGTGAGCAGGACTCCAGTCCTCTGAATCTGCTCATCTTGTTGTGTGAGGACCAACAAGCCCAATCTCATTCCTACAGTCAGATTTTAATGAGAATATTTCAACCACTCAAGAGAGTTCCTATTTATAGGAACAGATGACAAGAAAAGGCAGCACCATGCTGTCCCAAATATAGCTTTTATACCAAAAATATCTGTTTCATTGATGTGCATTTATTTAAACATGATGCACTTGGGATAGTTGTATTGAAAATAGGATTATATTGTGCTGTATGAAGGTGTGCATGTGGCTAGGTGAATGTAGTGCTTTAAGTGGTCAGCAAATGCTAGAAAATTGTTAAATAAATACAGTCCTTTTACCATTTACTTTCTGTAACAAGCAGATTCATTCCTTTCCCTTTGGTGGTAACAGGTTGTTTACCCTCAACACAATGCAGCATAGTTGTGTCCAGTAACCAAACCACTATTTACAACGAGGGGACAACACTGTGCACGATCACAAGAGGAAAGAACTGTAGAAGGCCACAGTGTATCTTACAAGACTCAGTGGACCACAGTTTCTGTTAAGCACAATTTTGTGAGAGAAACAGTTTATTTGTTTTTTTTTTCTGTAGAAAACTGTCCAGCTCTGTGGGCTACAGGAATTGTTGCATTGCAATTGCAACGACAAAAAAAGTAAGAAAATAAGTATTCAATACCTGGAAATTGGACAAACTGATTAGTAAATAAGAGAGGCTGACAACTAATTTGGTTGTTGTTAGTTAAATGCTGTTTAGCATGATTAATATTGCTGACCTTTGTTATGTTGAATTAACCTTTGAAAGCATTAAAAAGTGAACAAATGACTGTATTTATGTCAGTCTTCAGTCCAAAATTCAACCTAAAGTGCTTTACAGAGCAAAAACAAAACTTGAAGGTCCCATATTATGCTACTTTGAAGTCTATTTATCCTCAAAAAGTACTGCAAGGTACGATTTAAAAAACAAACAAACAAAAAAACATGATTTTTTAGATAAATTCCCAAGGAATCACACTAATTTGTGCACTATGTGGATTCCAGATGCAGATGTTGTTTTATAGATGCAATCCAGTCATCGAGCTCAGTTTTGATGTCGTAAGAATGAAGTTTAAAGAAAAGTGGTCCAGTCCTTACATAACATGTTTGCTGATTGTGTCACCAGTCACCACCACTTTAAAATGCAACTAAACATCATAAAATATTAAATATATATTACAAATAACATTTGAACTGTTTAAAGTTAAGAAAATCATAATATAGGGGGTGAAAAAAAAACAATGTGAAGCAAGGAGATGAAATAAAATTTAAAAGAAATGAAAAGAACAGCAACCCTTATAAGTGGTTTGCATAAGTGAAAAAATAAGGTTAAGATACATCAAAACAAGCTACCTCAGAAATCAGAGAGAATTTCCACATTTTGCTCCATAAAGCTTAAAGCTTTTTTGCCCATTTGAAAACTGGAAATTCGGGAAATCACAGGTAAAACTGCACTCAGGCAGCAAATACCATCACTTTATTAAATTGTGTGTGGCACCGTATGATACTCTGTGTACCACGGAGTTTACGGAACCTTCCACAATGTTTGCAATGTGTCTTTGAAAAATCTGTATGGCCAGGTTCCTCTATCACTGTGCCCTACCTCTGTGTCCCAGAAAGAACTGTGACACTTGAGTCCTTGGCGTAAATGTACAAAACAGAAACATGAGATTATGTGAGATATGAAGTCCGAAGAAAAAGATCGTCAGTGCTTCATACATCATTGACCTTATTGTTCAATTAATTCAGTACCTGTCCTTCAACATGAACAACAGGTCGGAAACATAAATTAAGACTAATCTGACAAAGTCAGATATTTTGTTTGAAACAAAAAACACTTGGAATGCAATTTTTCTAAGCTGTTAAAAAGATTAGTCATGTTAAAAGAATATATCAGCAATGCAGTGTAATGCATTTTTGTCTGTGGTAGTAACAGAGAGTGTGGTACAAACAGTAGCAGTGGTTGTGAGGAACATGGATAGATGAGCTTGCATTTGACACAACCCTCTGCTCGAGTGTGCATACAGAGGAGAGATACTCCAGTATGAGAACAGCTTTCTGAACAGACGTATTCTTTCATGCTCTCCTAACACAAAAACAAGAGTAGTTTTTATGGCCATGGGCCTTGAGACAAATTAAATTACTTATTAGTTCCAAGCACAGAAAATCTGTGTAATTGCAGTCTTGAGAAGCCCATGTTTCTATATTTCTTGTGTCACTATTGATGTCTAAGAACATCAGTTTTCTAGGAGGGATGCAGAGATCCCAGAAAACTGACAGGGTTTCAAGTCAATAAAAGGACTGACATCTGTGTGCTGCAGTGATCAATGAGAGATTACACTGCATCAGAGAGGATGCAGGAGCAGACCATATACTTCAAAATAATTTCTTATGTACTGTATGACTTTCTATAGCAGTATCACTTGCATTTTTTTTGTAGGAACAGAACAAAATAAATTAACCAGTTTAATTTTCTGGATACAAGCTCTGAGTAGTTTGATATTCTGATCACAAAAACTTCCTATCAGTTCATCCTATGGAACACTAAGTCAAAAACTTTTTTTTTTCATTTAATGAAGAGGTATGAAATCCACAAGAATCTACATGTATTCAGCATATGAACAAATAACACAGATATGACCAGATCTGAGACATACCATGCTTCTACTGTGGAGCATATGTTTCTCTGATGCTCTTGAACTCAGTGCTCCCACAGTCTTCTTTCAATATTAATGCTTAAATCCAGCTGTGAGAACCTAACCTGTTTGAGTTGGAAATCAATAGCATGTGTGAATCCATTGCTTTCCTCTTGCATCACATCCTTTGCAATGAAAGCAAAGAGCATGAGAAGGATGTTTCAACATGATGCTCAGTCTGTTCTACATGTAAAACAGCACTCAACTACTTTATGTATGCCACCAACGTATTGCGACGTATTCACCTTGCCAATAACATTCTTTTATTACAGCGTCATATAAGACTTTTTTTTAAAACATAATTACTGCCTTTCAGTATTTATACTGGTAAAAGTCGAAAAGATAAAGCAGCTAATATAGTGGAAGAAATCTGTGTGAATATAGAAATGTAAAGTGCAATTCCCATTGTGTAACTGATGAAAAAATGTTCTTTATAAAGCAAAGTCAAAATTCAAAGATGGTGCATGGTTGCTGGTTTTCACATTCGGGAGTGGTTAATTAGTGACAGAAATGGTGTGATAGCTGGAGGAGCCAGCTGGAGTCTTACAGGAAAAGCAAGCTGATGACAAAATAAAAGGACATTCATATTGTACTAATAGAAAATTAATGAAAAACTTGAGGCGCTGTAATATGCACAAAGGCAGGAAAGAGACAGAAAAAAAAATCAATAACAGTGAACCACATACAAAGACAAGAACTGAAAAAAGGAAAGCTGGGAGTATAAATACTGAGTGAAGTAAAAAAAAAAAGAATTGTGCTGCAGGTGTAGAAATCAGTAACAAAATTTTAAGCCATTTTCAAAGCTGTATACTTTCTTGCTTTTGTGTACTGTTTGACAAAACGTATTGCATAATCTGCAATTGTTTGCATACTGAATAAGTACCTAAATTATTTGCTTCTTCCAGGAAAAGTGTAGAGTCACGACTCTGTCTTGAATACTATATCCCATAATGTAACACACCACTACAGCAGAAACTGGTTAGAGTGGTCACATGACCAGCTGTTGTGTCTGAATATACTGGACCACCAGACCAGTATTCAATATATACTGTGTACTGTATATATTCAATATATACTGTATTGCAAGTCCAGTATGTAGTATGCAGTTTTGAGGAAGGTAAACTAAACACAGAAGTTAAAAAATAATTAATAAAATCCACTGAAAACTAAAGGAAAGGTCAACACTAAAGCAGAGAAACAACAAACATAACAAAACTTCAGCACATACAGTCAATGTGACATTACACCACAGTTCAGCATGGTGGCTCGTAGTCCTGATGTATCACTTTAATTTATTTTTGTAAATTCAGTATTATTTTAGCCCATGTACACAAACAGACAGATTCATTTATTCGAGCAACCTCTACAGCATCCTTGAAACATTAGAGAAAAGACCTTGATATCAGCTTTAATGTTTAAAGGCAGCAAGTTAAATTGCTATGCTGATATTTTTGTTCTGGTGAGTGTTTATATTTTAATTATCATAGCACTGTGTTAACATTAAAACATCAAACTGAACATCAAACTAAAACATCAGTGCCGATTAGTTTGTTGTTGCTATGAAGATGTGTAGAATCATAGACACACATTCTGCATGCAAAATAGGTAACGATATCTGAAATCGTGAGTGGAGGTAATAGTGAACACATCATCCAAAAGATTGAGTCAATTCTTCAAATGTACCACTGTTGGTGTCCAGTGGGAGTTTGTCTCTACATCACCATTTTTTTTTTCAAATTGATTCATAGAGTAGTGCAATTTTGTGTGGTGTGTGTACAGTATAAACTGCAGCAGATTTTGTTTTGATTTTTGTTTAAACTGTATGCTGCCATTGCTCTGTAATACACTCTGTTACATTCATTGCCAAGCTACATTTTTACCACTAAACAGCTATTTTTTTCTTTTCTTCTTTTTTTAAAATTGTTCATAGATTTCACATTTCCAATTTAATTTGAAACATGTTAAAAATTAAGATGTTAGTAAGTAGGCCACATTAAGAAACGAAAGCTCTAAGGTAAAAGGTTTGGATGACTGATTTTAAAACCCAAAATCTCCCATGTGATATTTTCATTTCATGACCCTTGTTCTGTTTTTCAAAGATTGACATAAGATTCACCAATGATGTGTAGCATGCATGAATATAGATGTTTCTTTTGTGAGTATGTGGCTGTATGTGTGCACTCATTATATACAAGTGCAGGAGTGGAATTATCTAAGAGCTCTTTAGATTATTCCCCTTTATACTGAGGCTTAGCCCCGTGCTATTTGCATGATCCCTGGGATCATATAGTGCCCCCTACTTATTATGAAGTGGCCTAAATCATTTAAATCCTTCTTTCCTCTAATCAAATAATTGGTTAGTGAAGATAAATAGGATATGTATTTCAAGTGAGGGTGGGGGACACCAGAGGGATGAGAAATGAAAAAATGTGTCCTTGTCCTGACTTCTTAAAGTCCTCCTTATTCCAAACAGGATAGATGGTGTCTCTGGTCTGGAGATGAATGGAAAAGCAGCTATTCTGAGTACTCTTGACTGCTTTGTTTTGTTTGATCTAATTGAAAGGACCTCAGAGACATTTTGACAACCTGGCCGTGGAGTTAATGAAAACTGACTGAAGCCACTTGATGATTTGCTGTTAGATCTCAGAAAAGCCATAAAAACTGCCATACAAAAACTGTAACAGTCTCTCACACACACACACAAAATGTGCTGAGTTTCCTGTCATTCATGCGTCCGCCGGATCCCGTTCGGTGTGAGATGAGTACTGTATTGTTCAGTAAGCCTCAGTTCAGGCCAATAGATGTGATGATGAAGGCCAATGAGGAAACAGCCAAAGCCTCAGAGCCAGACCTTGAGGCTAGCAGAGCTTTAGACAACCACTTCTTCATTAATACTTAATACAAAAATGAGGTGCATAAGCACACTGCTGAGGTTCAGAACATCTAGTAGGCATTTATTAACCATCAAATAGACTCCCTCTTCACCTTACAAATTACTTGTTTTTCTTCAAATACACCTGGACAAAGGACAGGCAGAGAGTATTTGAGTGCAAGTAGCAGTTCACCTTCTATTTGCCTAAATCCACACAACTAGAAAAATGAGTTTATCCTTACATATTTTTAGTAAAATGCTTTAATAAGTATACCATATTACAGACCAGATTATCACAGCGCTGTCGTTTTAGATGATGATTCAAAAGTGTCCCTCTTACTAAATAAGTCATTTCAGAGGTTAAAACTGAATGAAAGGTTGACTGTTTTCCATCCAAATGACACAAAACTTTAAGCATTAACAGCAAGGCTTTTCCAAGTTGAACATTTCCAATTCTGTGAACTCCATGTTGCCAAACCCTGTCTTATTTCCCACCGTCATTACGTGCAACGTGGGTGTCCCAGTGTCAAAAACTGTCACGCTTGTTGGCAGGGCGGCTGACGTTGGCATGGTGTGTAATGAGGGACTGTCGCTGGAGCACTGAAGAGAGACGGCGGTGGCACGCCAGCGTGGGAAACTCATCTAAATCACATTACCAAACCCCTGCCCTGAAGGCCCACATGGCTGGCAGATTAACCTGCATGGGCTGCTGCATTTGCTGCTGCTGCTGCCTCCTCTGGATGCTCCGCTTTGGTCTGTTGATGGGTAATAAAGAGTGTAATCAGGCCCACAATGCTGAATGGCCTAACTAGCAACATGAAACCAAGAGCAGAATAATAAGTAGAGAAATACAAAAGCATGAAAATGGTATCATTGGAGTTTTTTTTTTTTTTTTTTGAAAACTGATCTATCACATTATCCTTTGTTCACCTCATCAAACCATACCAGACCTTGTAACGAGAGAATAAGCAGACCTGACATTAGCAGGTATGGGTCATCTCAAGGCAGCCACAGTAGCTCCTACCTTTCTATTTTCCCCCTTGTCTCCCTCTATTCATTTAATTCACAACAGTTAACTTGTAAGTTGACTTTTGTTTTTCAGTAGAATTTATTACTTGTCCTGTTTTTGTTGTGTTGACTGTGATAACTCTAAAGTTATTTCCAGCTCCATCATTTTCAAGAGCTGGTAAACAAACCCATCAGTCATTATACTGTATTCCAGCAGTCTGTCTTCTTGGCTGCTCAGGATGTTTTTAGTTTAATTTGTTTCCATACAACTTTATTCCCTGTTCTTAAAGGGACATCGAAGGGTTAAAAAAGTCCCTAGATCTATAATTAGATACTAAGGAATCTAAACTTTTGTTAGCAGCCTAAAGGATGTGAATTGAGGGAGTTTTAAACTAGAATCAAACACATATTTGCAGCAAAATGTCAAGTAATGTTAACACAGGAAGCAATGGGAACTTTAAAAATGTTGAAACAGGCAAGTGTTAGAAGTAGAGGCCACAACTCTCCTCCTTTTGCATCTGTTGATACTATTTTCATCAGTAGTGAATGTGTAGACTTATGACAAGGTAGCAGGAATGGGACGAAGATGCTGTTACAAACAATCCTTTTTATAGATTGTTTGTGCACATATAAACTTTAAATTACCTTGTTTTGTCTGTAGGGGCCCTATCCACACTACCATGTAAGTGGAATGACATTTGAGTCTTGTCAGAAGGTTAAAAGTGATAGTCAAGCACAATTTTGATGAAAGTATGTGTCCCACTGTGCCTGTATAGGCATCCTTTGAAATGTGTAGTGTTATAACTATTGTTATAAAAGCCAAGGTGGGCAATTTTTAAACTCTGGGTTAGTGTGACATAATTGCTTAATTTACTCGTTAGTGCTGTCTGACACGTGGTGTAGCTACAGCCCAGGACGAGTATCACGAGTGGCATTTATGTGACATTACTGAGGCCCATTTAAATTTCACTGTCGAACTACAGACAGAAGCCAGAGAGACATTCCTTCCCCAAGGCGAACAAGTTGCAATTCAGTATCCAACCTGGAAATTCAAAGCACAGTTTCAAATACCACTTCAACCTGACTGATCATCAAGGTACATTATACCTTAACATGTTCTTTACTTTGCTTCTTTTGAGGATCAAAGTGTCAACATTACTCAACCACAGCAGGAGTAAAGGTGTCAAAAAAAAAATACTGCTCCTTCAACATAAGAGGCCTGTACTGCAATGTCATTCAACAGGTTAACTTTATGTATCCAGAGAAGGTTTCCTGTCCACCATCACCTGTGTTTAACAGCCAGCCACTTCATTTTCGCTGGGTCATTTCCACGCAGTCAGTCCTGGGAAAGAACCACCATAGCTGGGATTAAACATATTGTTCAACAGAACCAGTATATCTGTAACTTCAAAAGGATGAGTTGTTTAGTTTGCACACTCAAGACTTTAAGTCCCGTTGGCATTTCATAAACGGCATATCGCAAGTACTGTAGAATGTTCTTTCAAAGCTTTTAGATATTTCTACCTAAATAAATCTTTAGTTTGTGTCATGTAAATTCATACAGTAGTTATAATGTGTAACACTGGAAAATGTAAACATTTAAACACTTTTGAATTAAAGATATGTTTACATATGTATATTCCTCGGTCCTACAATATTTAAATGAAGTAAATTCCTAATCATCTTAGTTTGACCGTGATGGTGACCCTTCCAGCAACTTTTATTCTCTTAATTCTAATGAAGGTCACTAAAGCCACGCAGGCCAATTTAAACAGGAGTTCCATTCAGTAAGGACCGCCACACTGGGGAGCTGCAAACTCTTGACATTTAAGCTGGCTTATGAAAGCTCAGACATATATACCTAGTGACTGGTGTTAAGTGGAATGAAACCCAAAGGATCTATGCATATTTTGGCCCTTTGAAGCTGACAGGCCCTCTAACTCCTGGCATGCCATGACTGCACTTTTTGAATTATAGGTAATTTATTCCGCTGAATAATTAAGGGCCAGTCAGCAGCAGAGAGCATGAATAGCAATAAGCACGAAGAAAGAGTTAGTTTCCTTCAGCTGGTAAAATCAGACTGCCCAAAGCAAACTTGTGTTTGAGATGTTATTATATGAAAAGGATTCCACTGCTTTCACACGGCTGATTGATCTCACACAGTGCAGAGGAACCCCTCAAATGTGAATATACCACTGGCTTTACAGGAATCACAGCACAGAAAAGAAACGTTTGCAAAAGCATCTCATGTTTCTCTCCTGTATAATTTCATCTTTTTGTTTTTTCCTGAAAAACTATGCAATTTACTCTCAAACTGCTGGGCAGAGATTGGTGTGATTTCTCAGTGGGGAAAGGCAACATACTTTATTGTAGTGATATTAGCAAGGATAAGATGAAGTCCAAGCATTTTTTTTTCTTAGCTTTTGTTTCATAATGTTAGAGAAATAAGAGTAGTGGACAGTGTTTCCTGTTCTGGCAAAAAAAAAAAAAAAGAAATGTGGCCGGGTAAATCTGGAAATTAGCTCAAAACACATGATTTATCTCTGAAAAGCAAAAAAAGCTCAAAAAGGGCAATTTTACCTAAATAATTTGAATGAAATATACTCTTTGATCAATTTATACTTATTTTATTAACATTTAGATGATAATTTGTGAGGAAGACTGAGCTAAAACTGCTATAATCCAGTCAACCAGTCATTCAATAAATCATGACTTCATGAAGGTTGTGATACTCTGTTTCTATTTAAATTAATTGTAGGATATTGCTTCAAGTGTGTGTTCATTATACAGCTACAGTGTTGTATGGATTTTTTTTTTTTTGGACTGGGTTAAAAGCTAAATAAAATGTGTGTTAACATCTGTTTAGTTTAACAGTATCACAAACTTGTATGATCAAAAGTTTAGTAGCTCCCTCTGTTAAACTTTTTCAACAAAAACATATTATTGCAAATATTGTCAAAAAGGGAATTGCAAAGGTGCTCAAAGCAATGAAATTCAGTCAATCAGACATCAGTTAGACACTGACTTTCGTTGTAATGTTCTTCATGGCTTCATTTATGCATGCCTGTGAAAGTGATGAGGAGAGCATGTGAGCATGTGCACGTGAGATCAGGTAGTTCATCAGTTACAATTTTCACACAACATGTCATATTTCCATAACAATTCATTATAGAGTGCCAAGAGGAAACTGGTTGATTGAAACACAGTGATGGTAGAAGGAAGCAATTGAAATCATCTTCTTTTTATATCTGTCCACCCATTTTCTATTCATTTTATTTAGGGATGTGGGGGGGCTGGAGCCTATCCTAGCTATCAATGAACAGACATTTTTAGATTAGACCTTTATACTTTACCTTGATGAATAACTCATCTCTAGCTCCAGGGTTCGGCAGCCATCTCTTAATGCAAATGGCTCCCTGCAATAGTGTGATAGTTGTTCTTCTGTACCCAACAATGTTTTCCATGTTATTATTTATTTTAACTTTTGATTGTGTTTTATCATTGATAGCAATCAGGGTAGGTGGGTAAGGAGGGTGGGACTTTTGTTTTTACTGTTAAAACACTTTGTGCTACATTTTATTGTATGAAAAGTGCTATATAAATAAAGTTTGATTTGATTTGATCGTTATCATGTGCTGGGCAGTGTAAATGCAAGGCGCGTTACTGCCTCCCCGGTTCCTGGAGCTGAGTTGAGACGAGGAAAGAGGAGTCAGGAGCTATTATCAAGAGGTACTGCATAGTATGACGGCCCTGCTGTCTGTTTGTTTGGCCTCGCTGGTTTCACCAACATCTGAAGTGCAGTGCAGGGTCCAGGAGATGGAGTGGGTGCCAGATCCATGCCAACCCACTCCCGTTATTGTGTTGACTGAACAGAACTTCTTTCTGAGACTCTTCAATTTGTTAATGACCTGAGCTTTGTTTCTTGCAAAGGTGTGGCCCATAATTTTGCAACCTGCATAGGTCACCTGTCCTTCACATCACATTTCCACATCTTTAAGCTTGCAGCTGAACAGCTTGTTTTATAATTGGAATGCCATACCAGCAAATTTCTTCTCAACTTGAGAAAAATGTGATCTATCACATTAGGAACTATTCTCAATGCTGCTTGTCAGATGAGAAATTCACCACCAAACAAAACACTGTAAGTATTCACAGTTACAGCTGCGTTAAGATGGCATGTGATATTCAAATAAATAAAGAATGGGGAAAATGAGAATAAAATTAGTGTCAAACTCAATAAGTAATTTTGCTTCACCCTCTCTGATCAGTTTGTATGGTGGAAGGACAGAGATGGATGCCGTTGGCTGGTGGGCAGTTCCTGAAACAGGAGTACAATTGATTCTCTAATTAAATATTATTTTAAAGAGAAAAGGGTTTATAAAAGTGAAATGTAAAATGTATGCAATGTTTTGATGTCTGCAGTACACTGCCCATTCTCCACCTTCATCCTATTATATAGTCTGTATTTTTGCTACATTGTGCTTAGCTGAGGTTACATTCTGACCTGTTGTAATGCATATCATAAATTTCATTATCCATCAGCTAATAATAGTGGGCAATCCTTTGAAATGTGGACAGTTCTTCAGTAAAATCTGCAAAGGTCTACTATCATAGCAGGATTGGAGACAAATGTAAATTATTCCAATGTTACAGAAAAACTGGCTAAAATTCCACTTACACAATATGTCAACACGAGCAGTTGCAATGGCTTTGAGCTCCACTTAGGATGCTTTTTTTGTTATTGCATTGTTGTTTATAACAATGCCAATAAATTACTGAATCTTGAATCTTACTCAACTAGACTGACTTAAAGAATGGCACTTGTTCCAAAATAAATTATGACTTAAATCATCACAACTGGTGGATATTACAGAAAATGCCTGATTTTTTCCAGAATATCAGAGGCTGTAGCACTAGCAAAGTGCTACAGTTTTGTAACTACACAAAACAAATTTTCCTGAATATGCATTCATCTACAATTAATATTAAAATGGATAATAGCAGTCAAGGTTTTTTAGACTTTTTTTTTTTGGAATCTATACACGCATTGTACTTTCTGGAATAGGGATTCTAGCCAGATTGCTGTAGTGAGGGTCCCAAATCCTTCTTTACCATGAGGTTACCTATTGTCCTCAGTGAACAGCTCCTTCAGAATGACTCCAGACCACAGCCAGCACACTTCAAAGGCTCAACAACTCCTTCCCTTGTGCACCACCTCAGACTGGGATAATATCATCTGGGAACTGTTCCAAAGTAGTGTGTAGGCAAAACAACAGAAGGTTTGGCTCCAGTTACAGTTTTAGAGCTGGTTAATGCCAGCCAATAAAACGTGGTAGCAATATCAAAAAAGGGACCTATGAAAACTGTGTGGAGGGTGACAGGACTAACAGGACAACAACGGATGCAAAGGATATAGGAGACATGCTTGTTTTAGGCCAAAGCAATTAATATAGATTTGTTGATAAATTGTGTCTTTGTCCTCAGCGTTCAGCTCGCATTGATGAATGTTGTCCTCCATTTTTCTCTCTGCCATACATCTTCACCTCCTCAGTTTTTCTGTTACCTGCTCCCTACTCTCACTAAAGATCACAATGTCATCTGTACACTGTAATCTGTAAATAATCCAAGGAGACTCCCATCTGACCTCATCTGTCAACCTTTTTATCACAATGGCAAACAAGAAGGGGGTCATAGTCGATCCTTGACAAAGTCCCACTATCACCTGAAACCTATCTGTTACTCCTACCACACCATACTGTAATGCAGAAGCACCACAGTCCAGCTTTGCTGTAAATTTACTCCTGTGTAAATAATGTGTCTTTGATCCAGCTGAGAGTCAAAATAAATTTGATGCACATCTGTAGTGGAGTAGAGTAGGCAGTTGTTTCAGGGACACTTCAGAACCATGTTGTGGCGCTTCTAATGGGACCACTCTCATTATCTATTGCAATTTCATCTGATTGTCTTTGTATTTCTCCATCTGCCGTTAAAATATATGATGGTTTTCTAACAATCTCCTTTGAAAGTTCATTATCTGCACACCATTAATATCTATAATAACTATGTAAGTCTTAACTTTAAGTTTAAATAAAATCCCAAACTGTAGTAAACTAAATTATATTGCTGTGAACCCTGTGAGTGATATATTCAGAAAAAAAAAGAAATTAAATATGTTACTGCTGTCAAGCAAAACGATTTTAGAGGTGTGGCTGATGTGGACAGACACAAACATATGTTCCTGTCTTTGTTTCTTTGTAATTGAGGCTTGTGTGATAAGCCAGGGTCAGGAAAATAATGGTGCACAGAGTCCATTAAAACATAAGCACAATTAGGTGGAAAGCAAACACTGCCGGTGGCTTCTGACCCCACTTCATTATTGTGCAAATGGAATGACTTTACTATCTCACTCAGTCTCAAACACACAGCCACCTATTCTGTTTGTTCTGCATGCACTTCTTGCCATGCCTACTAACCGACTTACAGTATCTCCTGAGCCATTATATTGATTTCAATTACTGTTGCACAAACAAGCATCTACTTAGGTAAACAGTAACACGCATACATTCAAAGACCAGGTTACTCTTTTTGCAGAACAAGTACAAGATGTAACAAGCATCTCTCATTCAAGCTTTCATAGAACAATTGAGATTCACACCAATCATCAAAAGGTCATTAAACTCAACTAAATACATGGATCCAAAATAAATTACACCCCATAGCTTGATCATTTGACGTCTGTATACATGTAGCCAAATGTTCTTCACTGTTCCTCCTATATTCCACGATCTCCCCTTCAAGGATTTGAGTTGACCCTAACCCACAGGGACCACATTTACAGGAGCTCCAAAACCTGTTGTTTTGAAGATCTCTAATAAAGCAACTTAAAGCTTCCCCCACCAGCCACTGATTGAGTTGTAAACCTAAGTTTATCTTTGTATATGTTGTACTTGTAAATCCAGTGAGACAGTAACCTGTGTTAACACAGATCAATAACTGAGATGACACAAGGCAAACTCAAAAACATGCTCTGGAACCAGCTGTCCATTCAAACTATGCCAGTTTCATTTTGATTTAGACTAAGTATATAATTTCAATCAATAAAACTTTATTTGCATAGTGCAATTTGTGCAACACAAAGTGCTTTAGAGTCTTAAAACAGAAGCAACTTAAACAGTAACTTGAATCCCACTGGAAGACACAGTAGCCGATTAAGATTTCCCTGTTTCTGCAGCAACTGTCATTTTACAAGCAAGTTCATGTAATTAGGCTCAATGGGAAAAACAGGCCGTCTTCTTTTTTGCTTTTCTGACCACTGGTTTTCTTACATGTGTGTTAGTAATCATGAGTGTGTATTCACTTTCCATAGCAAAAAGTTATGGACTTTGTGATCTGCATTCTTGATCACGATTTTCCTGACTTTTTGTCATTGGTCATGTACTGTACTTGTCATCTTAGAAATAATGGAACCATTCCTGCAGCCACTTAATTATTCTCAAGATTAATTAATGACTGAAAGAACTGTCAAACAACTGACTTCAGATAGCTAGAAAAAGCGAATTTATGTCTTGTTTGAACGATATTGATAGTTTTATGTGTGGAGGATTTTTCAGTGACTTGATCCAGTACAGTTTCTGGTGCCAGTTGATAACCGCCACATCTTTAGTCATTTATCATACTGGCTGGTTGCACTGCTGATTTTACCCACAGATGTCCTTACGTTGAAAACAGAATACACACTTCCTCCACTGAATCAAAGACTGCTGTGAAAGTACAAGCATTTGGCTTCCAGGTCTCATGCATTATGACATTTTGGCATTTTGAGACTAATGAGTTTCTGTGTCATTTACAGAGTCTCACAGACATATTGGATTTATGCAGGATGGCATTATTCTAGAGATGGAGTTGATCTTTTGTCTATATATTTTCCCTTAACTTTGGGTAACAACAGACAAAATTAAGGCTCTAAAACTAAGGCTTTACACAGGACTATCTGTTCTTGTCTTTTCCTCATCTTATCATATTATTTATCTTTTTCTCTATTTAATTATTATTACACAGTTAACTTGCATGTAATATATGAGTTACAATAGACATAAACATGTGCATTTGTTACCTTACCCTGACCAGAGACAGAGGTGCACATGCCACTACTTGTCAACCCCGATGTACATCTGAAGTCTATTGTCTTTTATTATAATCTAATCAGCAATTCTGGTGCAGGCATTTGAAAATAAATAGAGAAATAAAAAAGTTAAAATAAGAAGAAAACGGTCTTTACAGGATGATCATCTCAAGGATTCAAGAGTGTTCTTGCGTGAATATAAACTGTATTTTTATAGCATATAGTGATGAGTTCAAAGGAATTCATTTGTGGCACATTAAGCTCTGCTTGCTTTACTTGACAGCAATAGAGAAATTAATATGAATATTCAAGGGCAGCCACAAGTGTTTAGATCCCAATCCATACAGGTAGTCTAAATGTGATATATTATTTAAGTCCAACATCATAGAGACTAGCTGTCTGTGCAATCTTTATCTTGTACTGTTTGCTATATAATATACAGCATTGATTTGATATGAGAAAGCAGCACATCCAGTAATCGAGTTAAGGTGCTATCAGTGTCAAAACCATAGTCCTGTTGATAAACCAATTACACCCTGTAGTGAAATATCCCTGTTTTATAGTTGCTGTAATATGTTTTGCAAGGCTGGGAATCATTCATGCATTACACCTGAATTCCTGCATTCAAATAAAAACGCAGTTAGTCTAATGTCTGAACTCATATATGCAGGCTGAGGATGAGAAGTATGAAACATTTTCATGAATAAGCAGGCAAAGAGCAATATAACTCCCCACCTCCAAGTATAATGTCTATCTAAGTGTACCTGATGTTCTTGGAGGTTGGTGTTGTCTGGTGGAAACGCTATATGCTGCATGCACCAGTAGTCACAATGGCATTTCAAGGGTGGGTGAGCAGATAAACTCATGAACCAGCCAGGTAATTTGAATATAAATACATATACTCTCCAGTCACCCATCCTTTTGGGCAGTTGCCCTCTTCAATCATAGGTCCTCCACCAGAGGCCTGGGAATTTGAGAGTTCTGCATAGTAGTAGCACCACTGTTGCCTTCACTTTCAACATATTTTCTTCTTCCTCTTTCAACCTTTGGTATTTTTCAAGCTTTGCGTATTTCTTCTTATTGACTAACTTTTCTGAAGTCAAGCACCACATATATCACTATTTTTATTGTTTAACCAACACCAGTTGACCAGTTTGAACTTGAAGATCATGCAAGATGCCAGGTAGCTCAAGTAGTTGAGCAGGTGCCCCATGTTCAGAGGCTTAAGGTCGTGATTGTTATCAACCTGAGTCCTGGCCAGTGAACCTTTGCTGTGTGTTTGTGACTTTTAATCAGTGGTGAAGTGTAAAAATCAAAGGAAACTGATCTCCTGGTTCAAGTAACTTTGTAGCAACTGAATCCTGCATCCCAGAATCATGTAGTTCTTCTGCTGTACAACAACATCATGTGTATTCCTTTAGTTCACAAATAAGTATCCCAAACTCAGGAACCTACACACAATATTGAAAGTAAGCCAGAAAAACAACACACTAAAATACTCTTGTTTCCTCCCCAGTGTAACTGTCTTCAACAGGAAAAGATGTTTTAAAAGAAGATATCAATGTGCTTTGAAAGTTCTCTTACATCTCCCCCTTTATGCCATCTTTCAAGCTTATAAGCCTCAGTTCAGGTGTTTCTGTTAGTAATAAGTCCATGTAGAACAATTTATGCATATACTGACGTTCTACATTTAATGGGTTGGTCTCAGATTAAAAACAACAAGCTATATCCTTAAAGGGCATGACCAATGTATCAGAATATCAATATAAGGTTTCTAGACAAAGATATAATATCAAAGTGAAGACCAGATGCGTTACTGCATTACTTTGACAGACATAAAAAAAAACACATGCATTATCAATCCCTGCTCAAAATTTACCATCATAAGATTATCAACAAGTAATATGATTGCTGGCGATGTGTTTCTCCATTTAGAGAGTGTTTGTTTGTACTTTTTGGTTATTATTTTCCTAATCCAGTGACAAAGGAAAATAGGGTAAATTTTTCTTCTCCTTTATAGTAGTACAGCTCTGTGCATTATTGCACATAAGTAATGAGTTATTGAAACAAAACACTTTTCTCTGTCCTTGTGTGTTTTCCTTTGTTTTTATTTTTTGTGTGCCATTCACCTTTAATGAGTTGGAATAGGCTCCAGAAGCCCCCTCTGCCCCCTTTTAGGGTTAAGAGGGTATAGAAAATAGATAGATGGATTTTTTTTTTTTTTTTGTGAACACATGCATTATATTTTGAAAATAATTTACTTTTCCTAGCAAAGGGTTTACAGAGATTTAACATATTTAACATATGGATGGATCTCCTAATGTACGCAGATGTCTCACTGCTCTAACCTTCTTATAAAGATCCTTTTAATGCTAGAACATAATCCCAACAAGGTCACTGGAGAACTGCTAATGATGACCTGCAGGATGATGAGGCAAAGAAGACCATGTGGTAGTTTGTTTCCTCCAGCAACTATCTTATCACACAACTATTTGTTGCCCTCACAGAAATCAATGACCAGCATGGATTTTGCTTGATGAGGTGTAGCAGTTGCTGAATGTATGTGTGTTGTGCATTTGCTTTGGTTCAGACATGTGAGTGCTGAAGAGAATAGTGCCATTAGGTAATATGAAGTTTTTAACTACGTCAAAAATAGCACTGATTTTAAAATGTGTCATCTCGGGAAGATTTCACTTTGATGTGAAAAAAGGTTGACAATACCCTGTGATAACAGGAAGTTAGGATGATGCAACAGACAGACTGAATCACAATTGTACTTTCAACAAAACTTCTTTTGGATTAGCACAGAAAAATACATTCAGCACCATTTTCTCACATTGTTACGCACTGTAAATCTGTTTCATGTTTGTTCTCGCTCAGTTTCTAAGACATATTGTGCTGTTTATACAAGTACATTGATTGAGAATTGATAATCCCATAGACAAATGCACATACACACACTCTTGAAACAGTTGACACTCCGTTTGTCTCATCCTACTAATTTTTTATGTTATTACTGAAGCATTTTTGCTTACAATATCTGGCACAAGCTTGCTCTATTTTTTATTCCATAAAGTATGACAATAATTTTATCTGTTTCCATTTAACTCCATGTGTCCCTTTATTGAGTTTTCCACAGAAAATATTCAAAAAAGGGTAGGGGATACAAAACAATTTGCATGCCTTAAATTCATTTTCGATTTCTATCTATTGCAAATATTCACAATATTTACAGTAGAATAGAAAATGAAGCTAAGCAGGGAGGAAGACTTTGATTCCTCTCAATTATTTGATGTATAAAATCAGAAAAGGCTGGCTCCACACCATTTGGCATCAAGAGTAAGGAAATATTCACCACCTGATCAAATACCTACAGAATCGCCCCTATCATCCCTAGGTCTAGTTCAGGAAATCTGTAGTAGAGTTCAATACTCTGCTGGCAACAAAGGAACAACAAAGTAGAAAGAAGAGTACCACCATAAACATTCCAGTTGACCCATGAATCATGATATTGCTTGGTTCTGGAAAACTGAGAATCAGATGCAATTCTTAGATGACATTTTAATAATATTTGCATTTATGCATAACATTTGCATTTATGGTGGTTTTGAATGAAAAGACAAACTCTAAAAAAAAAATATTTTTTTCTTTGCTATGAAAAATCAAAACCACAGCTAATGAACATTTTAGTCACCTTCCAGTTGTGGACTAAGTCGGACTTTTTGTGTAATCAATCCACCAAACATGCACTTAAACTGCACATGGGATTGTTTGAGTAGCTACCATCCTTACAAGTCTGTGGTACAAGATCCTTAACTAAAGTCGTCGGTCCACCTAGAACATATCTGTTTTTCTTGGCTGGTGTGTGACACCCCCAGCATCTGTTGTGCTTTTTTTTATTTTTACTTCATTTGCCATAAAATTCTTCATCTCAAAAGTCCCCTGCAACTCCTTTAAAATGCAGTATCCAGGGAAGATGCACTTCTGCAACTTCAACTGGACAATTAGCTGGCTAACTGTCTGATGCACTGATAGATATGGTTGCTTCCTCAAGCAAAAAAAAAAAAAAAAAAAATGGTTGGAGGCCTGTTTTTAACATTATAGTGTTAGTGCTAGAGTCCCCTTTTATTTGACTTTGCCTGACAACTTGGGTGTAACTTTGGTTTCAAAAGCATGTGTGTGTGTGGGAGGCAGCGGAGGGAGGTGAAAGGGAGCACAGGATGGAGCATTGGGGTCCTCTGGCAGAAGAAAATAGTGACTTCATTTAATTCATTTCTACATACGTTGGGACTATAGTGACACAAAACCAACAAAATAATTAAGGTGGACACATATGGCTGCCAGAAAGCATGGTTCTAAAATATGTATGGCAAAAAAATGTCCTACATTTGTATTATCAAATGGAAGGACCAAAACTGAGAGAATAATTTAATGGAATTAGAAATCTTCACCATGTGTAATGAGTTTTGAAATATTATGAGTCATTTCCACTTTGTTTATTATTTGTTTGTTTTTTTCATACATTTATATAACTTTGTACACAAAATGGTTATTTTAACTTCGAGCTTCTTCTTGTCTCAAAATGTGTTTTCATTCAGCTCCTCATCTGTCTTCTGACATTAAAGAAAATACAAAAGCATCAATGTTGAAGAGAAAGCAGGAGTATAAACCATGTTTGAAACATTATTAGTTTAGGTCTATTTTTTCTGTAATTCAACTTTATATTTCCATCAGTCCTGTGTCTACTTATGTAAACATTTTACTTTCACCCTCAAGAAATCAAAATCACCCATCCACTGTTGATCACCTACCTGCAGATCTCAGTTTCTGCTGCTGTCTCACCTTTATTTCTGTTTACTAGGACAAGTTCTCCTAGAATTCATGTACAATATTTAAAAAAGCCCAAGAAAAACAACGTCAGCACTTTTTTTGTATAAAAATTAATATAAAATAAAAAAGTATTCAAATGCAAAACAAAAAGGGAAGTTTTATGTTTCTCATTGAATCCAACAATTTGGCATAAACTTGAAATGTCTGGTCACATAAAGCTACTGAAAAAAAATCTGGAAAATTAATAACTATTTTTCCCCACATAAAAATATTTTAATAATTCAAAAGAGTCTTGAAATGCAATACAAAGAAATGTGTTTTATTTCACGCCTTTACAACAGCAATTCAGCATGAGTTTGACGTGACTTGTTTAGATTTTGTGGAGGCTGTTGAAAAGAAAAATCTGCAATGTTTCAGCATTTGGTAGTTTGTTTGCAGTCCCTGAATGAGACCATGGCAGTCTGTTAAATATCCAAAATAAAAGTAATTTCACCGCAGTATTTACTGACAGAGAAAAACTTCAGATATTTCTACCAATATATTAGAACACCCTGCAAGAATGAGCACAATACTGTTCACGTGGGTACTCTGTCCCACTTTGTCCTGCAGCTCACCAGCAATTATGGCTTGCTGTTACAAATGTAGAAACAGACTTGAAAGTGGGGGGGACATGTCCTCAGTGGACATTATGCCTATGGCGGGCTAAAACATGAGCTTAAGCTCAACGTCTCTCCCACAACAGTTGTGTGGATGGCCTCATTTGAAGCTTGCTGCAAGTGTTAATTTATCCAAATAATTCTAATGTGTGTTGTGTTGATAAGATATTTAACTGCTCCTAGTTGCACCACAGCCTCACAAATCCTGAATTGCAAATATCAAACGTGTCTGACTGTACACCAGAAGCATCCATCCATCCATTTTCTAAACCCATTGTTCCATTTCTGGGTCACGGGGACACCAGAAGCAAAGTCAAACCAAACATAGTATAAATAAGACTAACTTATTGAATTATGTAATATACAGAAGTACCCTTCCATTGTGTCATCCAAGACCTACTAAAAGATGTCCATATTTTTTTTCCTTCTGAAATCCTATTTGATCATGAAAGTTTCTGTAAAATTTCACGTGTGGAATTGCCACTCTGAAATCATTACGACAGGTGTTAGGTGTGTGTGGTCTCATGATCTGGCTGAAGCATCTCGTGTGTACATTTGGAGGATTGCAATATTAAATATCTGTTGAGACTGTCACAATATCTCTGATCTCCCATGTCTTTAAAAGCGGTTAAGACTCAAAAATTATTTATTGTGTAGCCAGTTTTAACAACCTCATCAGTCCACAGTGAAGCTGTGATTTCAGAGCTGCCTTTAAAATCCTGGACTGAACAGAAATTAACAACTGTTTAACAATCTAAACCCACAATTCTGATGAACATAGTTGTTCATCTTCTAACATGTTTTAAACAAGCATTGTCTGGCATAGAAAAAATGTCACAGGAAAATTTCAGGAAACAGAAGTCAGTCTCTAAATATGATGATTAAAATATGACATTGTTATTGTGTTTACAAATGTGACCATTTTGAATGGCAAATACGAAATAAACGTGCAAGGAACTTAAGTAGTGAAAAGATGGATAGTTTTTTGTTTGTGTTTTTAAACTTGGATTCAGTAGAAGAGTGTGAAAATATGCAAAGCTTTCTTTAAGAGTTTAGTCCAGATTCTTGGTTTGAAAGAAAAATCATAAAAAACAAATAAGGTACTTACATTTGGTTACAAAAAACAATGTTTAGGATTAGATTTAGATTTTTTAGTGGTGGTTTTCCTTTTTGACTTGCAGAATTTCTCACTTGGAGTTTCATTTACAATATGTTGGGTTCTGTACAACACCTTATATAAATATGTTTTCCAGTTAGGTCCAATAAAAAGAACGCCCACCTCTTCTGAAGATGGCTTGTGTTGTCAGTTCTGACACAGATCACCCGTGTGTTAAATAATACACCATAAATATTAATCTCATTGTCTTTGGCTCTGTGTAGTAACTGAAACTAAAGCTTATGAATGAATGTCTTTGAAAAAAAGTGGTCTCTACAGACAATTTCTGCTCAAATTAATTCCATGGACACAAATATAAGCACACCACTATAAAACAACATCTACAATGTATGCTTTCCATAACTATTTTCTTCTCTTTTCTTTTTTTTTTGTTTTATCTTTGCCTTTTCTCTTGCTTTTCTTCCAATTTATCAAAAGAGTGTCCTCCCTGAATCAAACAGCCCACTCATTTCAATAATTAGCCATGTCTGTTCAGGTGTAATAATGTCTGGGGCGCTGGCAGGTGTTAACAGATACTATCTGTTCTTTAGCATGTAAAGAACTTCCTGTCACACCCAATAACTTCCTCACTTAGTTACAAAAAGTCATTGTCACTGTGTGAGTGCACATTGACAAGTACACATACACACACACACACACACACACACACACACACACACACACACACACTTTCCCACATTCTCATTCACACACAAATTACCGTCCTCACTCATGCGTCTTTGTAGTCCTTTACAACTGTGCCCCTTCTCGGTAGCTGCTGGTACCGCAACTGAAGAGCCTGAGTGCCTTCTGCAGGAAAATTGCAGCCATCTCTGCCTCTTCAGGGCGAAACTTATCTCCAGTCTCTGTTTTAGGCTTCTGTGTGCACATGAAGCTCAATGCTGACTATCCACAGTCATAACTATTAAACAATAATAATTTATCCTCATGTGAGATTCCAGTCTTTTTCCCCCTTTGCTCTAGATAGGTGTCACATATCAAAATCATTATTTCTTAAAATAGAGGAGAAGCTGAATAAAAAAACAACCAAACAAAACAAATGATGATGATAACCTACCATAAAATGTCTAAATGATTTTTATTAGTTCAATATTGACAGTATTGTCATATTATTTCTAAACTCTTATATGTATCATCCCATTATTCTGAAGGTATTGATTCCGCTGATCTAAACAACACCTTGATGAAATCACTGAAACTGTGCTTTACCACTTATGGCTTAAAGCTGTGACAACATTAACACTAACAGTGTCTAATCATCTCTGCAGTACGTTTCCCTGTGTCACATTCTGCTTTATTGCACTCTGTTAACTATTTGACCACTCTTTTTCTAGCACATTTGGATATATAGAGTATAGTGGTTTTCTAATATGGAGCAGTGTCCAAGTATTGAAACTTTATGCTTTAGAGCATCAGAAAGAGGGAAAAAAAGGAAGGAATTAAAGAAAATTAGTGATACAAAGAGTTCTTGTCAAATGAGCCAGTATGGGTCATGACTGACCCATGGCAAGCAGCCTTTTTTATTTTATTTGATAACTAAAAGATCTATTTACTAGCACTCCAAAAGCAATAGAGTTACAGCTCACATCAAATAACCAGTGACCCTGGTATGAATACAGCCAGAGCCTTCGCTTCATGTTGCCCTGATGTTCCAGTTCTCGTTTCATGTCTGTTTCTCCACTTCTCCATGTTTAATGAACATAAAATGTCAAGAAAAGAAGAATAAAAGGGTAACAAATTGACTTGAAGATAATAAAATCAGTAACATGGCAATAAACAAAAGGTAGACAAAAACAAACAAATGCAATTTGCAGTACTGCAAAAACATGTATGTAGTGTTATGCCATGCTGTTGTTCTACGCAGTAGTTAAAAGATTAGTGTGAAAAGAGAAGAAAAGAAAAAGCTCAAAAGGGAGTGAAAGCACAGGATGTGTGAGAATCAATGCTGAGCGGCTATATTTACCATTGTCCAATTAGACAATAGGAGACTGGAGCACACTAATGACCTGACATTTACACACACTGAACCCTTGATTGCGATTAAATTGCATGGGTATGTGTGAATGAGCATGTGTGTGAGCAAGAAAGAAAGAGACAAGCATGCAGAATTAATGACACACACACACAAAAAAAAATAAAATAAAACAAAACAAAATAAACAAGATTGTTTGAATGTGGTTTTCACATGTCTCCTCTTGTTAATTGACTCATCAAAAATACCACACAATTTTAAGGATTTAACTTTGAAGCCAAAAAAGCTGGTAAAATGTGGCCCGTCTACAATAAACACTTCTCTAGCTAAAATTAGTTTCAGCATTAGTTTTACTACTAAATAAACCAAATGTGTATTTTTTCCCAAAAAGAAATGCTAGAGATTCTTTTCCAAAGTCCAGTAGTCTGCAGAAATACTCATGCCACTCCACTGTTGTGGGTTGTGTCCGTGGAGGACAGGAAACTGATGGACCCCTTTGTGATATGTTGTGGAAATAATCACTTCATCTTGAACTGACTGTGACTTTTAGGAGAACCAGGACCATCCTTGGAAAAGAAGGGGAGGCAAAAGAGGACCATAGATACCTATGTTTTCACCTGGACAACAAACTGGACTGGAAATGCAAGACTGAGAGCATCTACAAGAAGCAGACTGTTCATCTTAGGGAAGCTTAGATCCTTTAATGTTTACAACAAGACGTTGGATATGTTCCAGTAAGTTTGTGATCGACCATTTAGTTTGATCTGGACAGTCATCTGTTGGGGAAACACAGTAGGAGCCAACACTTAAAAGAGACTGAACAAATGGGTAAAGAAGTCTGCCTCTGTGCTGGAAGGACAGCTTCCAGGGGAGACCGTGCAAAGACGACCATTACGTGAGTTGAAAAATATAATGGACAACACTGCACATCCTCTACACTACTTAGTGATTAAGCAAAAGAGCGTCTTCAGTCAGAGACTTCCTACCACCTACCTGTGTTGATCTACACATCTGGGGTATTGTCCTCTTAGTGGTAAGATTTGTTTTTAAACCCCAGACAGTTACATCAGTCAACTCCAACAAGTCGCATACCTTTTACGGCAGATGCAGAAACTTTAATAGCACCCATCAGGTCGAGCAAGAGTAGGATGAGGAAGATGAAGACAGATGTGTGGGGCATGAGGTTTTTCTCACCATGCAAAAGAAACAACGTGATGAGCTAAACCAAGGGGAGCAGCTGCATTACCAGCAAGATAAAGAGATGCTTGATGACTAGATAAGTGTACAAATGGAGATGGAGGAGCTTCAGCTAAAAGGGTGCAAACGAGAATGGTAAAAAAAAATAAAAAAGTAAGATGTTCCAGCAAATGGAAGGCAACGTGTTTGCTGCATATGCTTTTATCCAACAGCTCAGACCTTCACATCTAGCTCACCAGCTTCACCTACTCTGCACAATCCCATCGCCATCTTTAAATTAACTTTATCAGAAAACTTAAAGTTTAAAGCCCAGATCTTTGTATTTAGGATTGAAATGATCTTTAGTGCAATTGTAAACCTGCTGTTTTTTCACATAGTGTAAATCTTAAGTTTTTGATTAAGGTGAATAAATTACATTCTTCTTTATTCCGTTTTACAGAGAATTTTTCTATATTTACATAATATCCTTTATGCATAAGCACTGCTTCCACAACATAAATATTCACATTTTTGATAAACACCCCACTGTTTTTCCAAAGGTGCCTTCATATAGAGAAACTTTATCAAGGAATATATTTTACTGGACTTGTGAACACATTTTTTTTTTTTTTGGTTTTAACAGTTTTCTCTGCAGGGGCTCTGTAAAGTACATGCAGTTGATAACTAAAGAACTGAGTAACATTCAAACCAAAAAAAGCCCACAAATGTACACATGGTACTTTTTTAAAGTCAAATTATAGCTGAACAGAATTATATTCATGATTATGCTTTGTTGTTACAAATTGATGTAATCGCATTTCAGCTGATTAAAGAGAGAAAAATCCCCTTAGCTGATGCTGATATCCCAGTTGATTGTCAGTTGTCGCCAGCATCTTTACACACTCTCACACACAGAATTTTCACTTGTAATATCCAATTTTGATACATTATTTGGGTTCTGTGTGATCTAGATAGTTGCTTGTTACACCTATGCTCCTACTCTGTTATTGTTTTACATGAAAACTATAATTCTGAACATGAAGCATTTTTCGACAGTTTCTTACTTTTATTTTAGAAATACATGCAGATTTTAATTCCAGAATAGCTAACCACATACAAGGAATAATGGAGGTGCAGCTTGATATTCATCATCACAAGTTTTTCAACTTTCTGTGTAGCAATATATCAACCCAAGATAAGAGTGATCTAGAACTGCAACTAAAAGGTAATTAAATTATTATTCCCCATCATCATAATAAAACCATCTAAATGGTGTTATTAAAGAAACTTCTTTCTTTACTCTAAATTGTACTTTTGTCCTTAGCAGATAGTCATAAACAGGCCCACCTGCCACCACCTTGTCCCTGTGGCAAGAAAAATCTTCTTCTCTCTCCCATATCTCTGGCCGACTGCATCCCAATCCATATCCTCAGGCCACACTGAGAGTAATCTCTTCTCCTTTCTTTTACATCATGCCCTATCCTGATATTCCTCATAGCCTCCGCCTGGTTCTGCAGCCCTGTCCTCATTTCTCTAGCAAGCTCTAGTGAACCATTGTCCTTGCCCAGCTCATTGACGGTGCCACTAAATCACGCTGGATTCTTTCTCACGTAGAGCATCACCGTACCCCAGTGTTTCTGCAAGGATTGGCCCGCTGGCAACTGGCCTCCACATGTTCCGCTTAACACTGTTCTACTGCCATTGCACACACATATGAAGACATGCAACAATTCACACACACATCCTGGATTATTCTCTGCATGCTGCAGCCGTGATATATGGCTCGTCTGTTGACCAGCCACAGGTTGGCAGTGCCTGGAGGGAAAATCATCCATTTGTGATCCCTCCGACATGGGGCAGGGTTTCAGGGGATAACTGAAAAAGCCAGGGGCCACCTAAAAATTGAATCATGATCATATCCAAAATACATGCTACAGGATGATGGTGTGGAGAAAACAGAGGAATAATAATAATAAGTAGAAAGAGTTACAAAGCAGTTTTTGAAAGTTCTTTAAACATCTTTTCAGTCTCATTAAAACTTTTGTAATTTTGTATTGCTACTAAGGTATCCAAAAGGGTTATTTTTTAATTCAAAAACAAATACCTCTGGCACTCCATGTTTCATCCATCAATAGAAGTTTATTATTGTTCATTAGCATCTGATTAGGAAGCTGACAAGAGTAAGCAGACAGCAGCAGCATGTCCTGGTTAGAGCCATCTGCTACACAACAGGAGGAGAATCTATCTGTCTGGAAATTACCTACTGATGGGCAACACCTGGAGGGAGATGTGCAACTCAGTCAGAGAAGCTGAAAACACTTGTCATACATTTTTCAGTTAAAAAGGATGGCTCCATGTATGTTTAGAAAGTTAAAGACTTTACCTCTTCCTACATCCTTAACATTTCCTTTAGTTACAAATGAATGTAGTCCAATGTAAAGAATCATCATTTTCTTTAAAAGGCACAGAGGGTGTAGATAAAATACAGAGCTACTTTACAGTGTATGTAAATGGCAATCCATAATCTTTGTGTTCTGATGAGCTCAAGTTGCTCCATGAAATATTATTACTCATAACCTCTGTGAGTTAAAGAGAAAAATTAAAGACCGACATTCACATGGATTTATTTCACAAAAAGGGTACTTAAAGACAAAGCTCTCTTTAAGTCCCATGACCAGTGCCTTTGACCTATGGGTCCATCACCTTCCAGACCAAACCAGAACCATGACTTGGCCTGGAAGGGTGAAGGCACCAGCTACCTTCACCCTCTGTTGGAGGCTCATCTCCCTTTGTTTGTGGTAACAGCTGACCCCTCTGGCTGAGCCACCCTCTATGTTTGCATCTTTTAAGTTGGTCAGCTGGCAACCTAGCCAGTAGTTAGTTAGCTGCCTTCAGCCAGACCTCCTCCTGTATCGACTATGTAAGACAATGCAAGGAGGTTCATGATCATAAAAAGTAAAGTAGTTCATTTCTTTTTTTTTACTCATTTTCATATGTAAATTTCTTCTGGCCTTTTATACACAAACTATTAAAAATATTATGCATGGCATATAAAACAACATTTAATGTTCACTTAATGGTTGCTTGAAACAGTACGCATGTCCAATTTCACTGGCTAGCTCCACCTGTGTGGCTGCAATGTCCCTAGCTCATGTTGAAGTGTGAAAAGATGAAAAATTAACAACTTTTAATGATAGAAACACTGAAACTGTAATACACAGAACCTGAAATTCACTCTGGTAACATATGACATCAACCTGTCAAGAGTCAATGGGCAGTAGCACCAAGGTTTCTCATTCACAACATTGTCCGCATCGTACTGCTTCTGCAGCTTTGCATTCTGTTATGCATCCTGCTGAGATCCCATCCTCCAAGCAAAACAAACTCACACAAAACAAGCAGTCCACATGACAAACACTGTAAAAGAGTATAGATAAGGCCGTTTTCTTCCACTGCTCTATGAAACAATTTGAGTAAAGGGATTGCCTATACCTCAGCAGAGGTAGTGGAGGAGGAACTAGCATTCCTTCACGATGACTAGCAGCCAGTGGGCATCAGGCTTGTGCAGAGGAATTTACTGATGTAGAGCTCTCTGTAGATGGTAGCTCAGAGATTTCCCCTCTAGACAAAGAGGTTAAGTGATTTTTACATCACTGTCTGAGATTTACTTTTTTTTCTGTCTCTTGCTTGGCCACTCTCTTGTTTTCTCTCCATCATTTTTTCCACCATTGCTTTCATGGCTCTCCAAGTTGCCTCTGACCTGATGTCCACTGTAGCTCTGTGAGGTAACTTCATCTTATAACCATATTTGATCATCATTGTTGATGTGTATCAGACTGCCATAAAGCAATATGCAGCTGTCCCGAGAGATGACAGTGACTGTTTTCTGGCAAATCCCTTGTACCTGCAAGTCATTCTTTCATCAGGTGAGCAGTAAATCAGAGTGCCCTGTCCACTATAAGATTCTCCAAACAGACCGTCACTCATCATTGATAAAACGACACCTAATCTGGAGCACTGCCCTCCCCTTTCTCTGATCCCACCTCTTCAAATAAGAAAAAATCCTCTGAACTTGTTCTTTACTATCTGCTTAAATAAGGACACAAAGGACTCTGGAATCACCTCTGACACAACCAGTGGATTATAATCTAATCCATGCCCTGATGTATTAGATCATCTAAAATTTGATTACACAGGGCAGTGTTACCTTTTTATATCTGTGTCTTGGCATTTTTGCTCCAGCTTAAGAAAAAAAAACTTTACAAGTATTACTTAAAATAAAAATGAAGCTGGTATTTTCAACTTGAAAATAGTCATTGGTGTCAAGTTAAACTACCCCAAATAATACATTTTATCAAAATTTATAATAAATTCGTAATTAAGGCACTTAATGCCATTTGTAATTGGAAAGTCATCCCAGCTGAAGTATTACATACAATTTTATTTGCTTTAGTACCTGAGATT
>JAOWBL010000018.1:14359058-14371583 GCA_028564865.1 Zenarchopterus dispar
ATATATTAAAAGCAATGTCTGATTTTCATTTGTCAAACTTTCAACAAATTATCTATTGCTACCTTGGTCACTTTCTAGTTATTTCCGTGACCATTGTGGGTGTTTCTTTTTTTAATGGTACTAACAAATTTGTCTATGTATGTATATATATTTATATCACACAACATGAGTAACAGTCACAGCACCTTCAAAGTTTAGCATTCTTCCTCTCTAACCAGTTTCTCTTGGTCATTACTATTCTGCTCAGATTTTTCAGCTGATGGCCTGCTGCTTTCCACATTTGCCTCACATTCATCTGACTATGAATTAACAACGTGGCATCCATTTATGTCAGAGCTAAATGACACACAAACTAGCTCCATCCCTCCACGACATTGTGCATCAACAATACACATATCTAAGTTCGCTTGAGAGATAAAGATGCACTTCTATGATGGATTAATTAGTATGTGAGGTCTTCTCTGCAGACACATGGATGTTTTTTTATATGAAACTCACGTTTCTTGATGCAGTCTGGTTCATATGGATTAATTTTGAAAGTCCCATCAGACTAATGACATTCATTTAATGCAGAAATGTGGCAAGGGAAGGTTTTGGAAACTGATGGGGGCACATGTGTTGCCTTATTGATGGTCATTAGTCACTGACTGCCACTCCCAAGGGTAGGGGTCACACATAAACATTTAAGTTAATGGTCTCGCTTATTACTCATTTTGAAGGGGGTAATATGTAGTGTTGCTGAACTGAATTGTGAGTAAAGTGTTTTGTATTCCCAATATTAGTTGCAGTTGAAAACTGACATTTTTTTCAAGTGGCTTGGAAAGCACCAGTCAGTCAAATGGTTTGACAGATTACATGCTTTTTTTTGTGACTTATTGTCACAACAATTACTTAAACCAGACACACTCTCCACAGAGACTGCATGTGTTGGAATTCTGCCTAATTTCTCAGAAAATAATTCTTGTCTGTCATCTTTACAGTATGCAACCAACTTTCTGCTTCCTGTTTACAACAACATGCACCTGGCTAGTGTATAAGAACATTTTGAAACACTTTTTTTCATTCTTTATTTCATTATTGTTCTTAAATGGCATGCTAGTTTAGATAGAAATAACTTCTGAAACACCACTAAAATGCCTGTGTGAATTCATTTTTCCTGGCAATTGAAAAAAACAGTGATGTAAAGAGCAAATTATAGACAGGCCAACAACACCCGAGACATTTTGAGTAGTATATCAAAAAGTAATTTGGATCTTTTGCTTTTAAATTAAACATTTAATACTGTAAGTGGTGGCCTATATCCAAAACTGATCAGAATTAATAAAGTGGTCACAGATTTGATCTATTTTTACTTTAAGCAATATGAATAACAACAAGAAAATAGATTGACTTGGAGCTGTCCATCTCTCACCACTGCAGAAAAGAGGAGGTAATCTGGACTTATTTTAACTGGCCCTCCATTATTTTACCCAGGAAACTGTTCACCATGATCCATTTGTTTACAGTGGTACACAGACATCCACCTTTGGAAAAATTGATAAAGAAAAAAAAAACAGGAAAAGAAAATAATTGGAGGGTAGGGCAACAGCTTGGGTAAACCCACCATGCACAGAAGTTGAACGACCTCATTGTCTGTCCCCTTTGCTGGAGGCCATCTTTGTTTTCTTCATCCTCTTTCCTGTCCCTCCCAACATTCAAGTAAATGCCACTATGAATTATGTTAGTGTGTGGTCCTTAACTGCAGAATTCAGAACAACATCTAAGCAACTGTTGTCTGACAAATATGACATGTTACCATGTGAATCTGTGAACTGGCTTTCCCCTGTCTTTAAATATCCACTGACAACATTCTTGGGTGATTGACTCCACAGAACAATCTCAAAGGCTCGCGTCCCAACAGGACGCACATGTTTTAAAAACGCAAAAGGTATTTTTAAGATCAGGCGGGTGGTTTTCCTGTTTTTGGTCAGTTATGTATTCAGACATAATGAAAATGTGATGTATATTTACATGTCTATTATCTTGTGAATTCCAGCAGATTGCAATGGTTTTTCACCAGTTAGTTGCCTCAAGCAAATATTATATCACTAAATTCTTCTTATTTGCTCAGGATCATGTTTTGTTCTATCTGTGAGAGGTATACTAGACTGCTCCACACCATGTTTGGTAAATTTTGTGCCAAGACAACATCTTTTACAACAAGCTGAACACATTTCACGCACAACTAGATTCAGACAACCCAGGCAGACTTGTGATATCACTGATTACAGCTCTGTGGTAAAACCAAAAAAAAGAAATTTTATATATATATAAAAAATAAACATGCTTCACACAGGGTCATACAGGGAGAGAAAAGCCTCTATTTTTTCTCTAAATTACACTTTTCTGTTTTTCTTTGAATTTTTTTGAACTGGAGTGTAGAAGAGTGTGATACATTAAAAAGATTTGGTGTCTATCACTTTAATCCCACTTGAACTGTACTGTCTACATTTTTCTGTTAATAGTTGGCCAACATGGCAAAATTTGTGGAAATCAGTCTCAGCTGCTGGAGACTACAGGTGGCACAGAGCTTCAAGAAACACACCCTGGATGTGCTCTACAAACATTTGATGGGAGGCTGTTTTTGTTGGTCTCTTGCCAGTGAAAGTGTGACCATGATTTCACACCACAAAATAAGATGACCCTGACTGGTGAACAGCGGCAGGCGTTTTTGCTCTGTTGTGGGAATTTGTGTGTACTGTAGGGGAAACATTACTAAAGTCATCTCACACTCAAGGAAGCACATGAAAGGTGTGTCTGGGAAATGAGAGAGTATGAAGTGGAAAGTTTTAAAAAGAGGAAATGATTAACTGTAATTGTGCAAATACAATTACAGTAACATGTTATATTTGCCATTCCATGAAAAAAAAGTGTTTTCACTAACCATCAACTAGATATCTTCCTCTTCTGTTTTCATTCTGGCTTCTTTCCTTATCCTTCTTTCTTTAGCAGATATGATGTCTTCTGTCTTTCCCTCTCTTTTTCTGCATGTCCCCCTAATGTGACTTTTTGTAAATTCAGCTGCTTCACCCTCTGTCAAGTGGAAGGCAGGGGACACCCAGGTGTAAATTGCCCAGCTTGCGATGGCTAGAGAAAAAGCACAAAGCAATTTCCACACCATTTCTCAGTAGGGTCCATCTCCACTGTTGCCAAGCCCTGAGGGGACCTCAAACGAAAAGAGAAACCACCACTTAACCGCCAGCCAGACAGCATGGAGGAGATTAGGAGGGAAGAGAGCAGCGGGAGGTAAGGAGAGAGACGTTATCGCGGCTCACACTTGACTAGCAGTCAGAGCCACCCAGATTACTGTTATTGCCACAGATTTTAAAGAGCTGCATCCACACTGTGGCCAAAAATAAAAAGTGTAAACCCTGCTGTTTACAAGTGGTTGCACATCCTGGACAAAAAATAATATGATTCTGAACACGAGGTGTTTTTGTTTTTTGTTTTTTAATCAACAACAGCACTCAGGATGCTCGCTTGTTTGTTATTATTTATGACACTGACAATAAATGATTGAATCTGGAAACTTGAGTAGGCTACCTGGAACTGCATGTGACGTTCGTCCCAGGTATGAGCAATTAAAGTTTAATCAGGAAATGAACTAAATTGAATATGAAAAAAACTAAAAAAACAACCATAAAAACTTCCCCTGATAATACAAACCTTCAGATTACATTTAGTGAGATTACTTCTCAAGCAGAGCAATTTTTCTGGAGAACTTAAGACTGACAACTATTAGAGCCAGACTCCACTTACTTTAACTAAAGAGCAGGTGGTACTAGATGCAAACTGTGGTCTTATGTCCATCCACTATGACCCCCACATCCTGTTTTTAGAGCTTACAAGCTCACTACAAGTGTAGACGGATGACTTTGGTGTGGGTGCACAATCAATCAATATGGACATAGTGCCTCAGGAAAGAAAGAGATTTATTCTGTTTGTTGTTTGAAGTTTGGACTCGGAGGCCACATGCTGACCACTGCCAGCCCACATGAAAAGACAGAATTATCATTCATTTGAATGATGCCTGTCTAGGAAAAAACATTAACAAATTTGTCTACCTGAATAATATCCCTAAAATCAAGACATATGTGTGAAACTGAAATTGATATTGATCAATGTCAACATCTTCTCTCATTCTCAACTACAAAAATGTTGCTTTAACCCAACTTTTGAGCAAATAGGAATCATTGGTAGGTTTCATGTGTGCTGAAAAATACCATAAAAAAGTGGGGAAGAGGCAAATATCATAAACTAAAACTTCATTTCATGTTGCATTTTAATTTGGTTGTTTGTAGATGAAGTTGGAGGATTTATGAAGCTTTCAGAAAAGCATCTCAAGCAATCTTAGGTTGCAAGACGTTTGAGGCAGCCATCACCAGACCACTCTCGCTGCACAACAAAGAAATGCCAGTTTGGAGCTATGATGAAACATATCACTCTTTCACAGCAGTCATCTTTTGTCAGTGATGCTTGAAAATCATGGAGTGTACCAGGCATAAGAGGAATGAGCACTCATAGAGGACCAGACGTATCAACAAATTAGAGAACGGAGTAAGGAGATGTGGCATTTAAAGATCAAAATTGTGGTGCACAGAAATATAACATACAACAAAATTTCCTATAAGAAATACTTTAGGACCACCAATTTAATCCTCCTTTTGAGAACTTCTTAAACAGATCAGGAAGTTAAGTACTTTCAAAGAGAAACATTTATCATTTTGTTTCATAATAAGTTGCTTTAAGTTTATGAAGTGCCTCAGAGATGTGAGGACAGAAATTTACCTCACAATCTGCTGCAACAATGCCACAGAAGAACTGTTAGCCACATACACCAGAAATAACAGCAACAAATAAAATTGACTGAGATTTTCTTTTTTTTTTTCTTTTTTTAAAATCTCCTCTCCTTGTCGATATTTCATTAGTGTTATTTCACTCACTCATGGCCCATAAGACAGTAGGCCTACATTTTGAACTCAAACAACTTCAACAGGAAAATGTATGCATGTAGCTCTAATGAGTGGTCCATCAGTTCAGTCAATGAATCCAGTAAACACTTATTCCCTTCAAAGTCTGGGAGGATGACCCATGATATTTGGGAACAGGCAGTGCAAACCCCGAACAAGTAACCAGTTCATTGTTGAGTTGGTATAAAAAGAAAATGAACCATCGAAAGGTAATTTGAACAAACTTTAAAAAAAAATTAAAAAACAGTTAACCTAATTTTGAACTAAATGATATCTAAAGATTTGTTTTATCCTCATTGTATCCCTTTTTATCAGTCTGGTTTTGTAGCCCCCACATTAAAGCTTGAGGGTGAGAATTTCAGTCATCTGGACTTAGAGTAGAGTCACTGTTCCTCCAGATTGAGAGCATTTTCCTGGAGTGGTCCAATATCTGGCTAAGATGAGTAATTCAGGCATGTAACTATGATTCTTCCAGGACACCCACCTGGGGAGGTACTTAAAGCAATGTCCAGCCAGAAGGAGCCCCTGAGGCAGACCCAGGACATGCTGTGAAGATTAAATGGTTTGACTAGACTGGGAAATCCTTGATATCCTCTATGGGGGGCTGGAGGAGTTGGCTGGAGAAAGGGAGGTCTGAGCCTCTCTTTTTTTCAGATTTGAATCATAAAAGCAGAAGCTGATGGATAAATGGCAATGCCGGGGTTGTGGAAAAACTTAATCCACCCCTTCAACATATGAAGAACTTCTGTCCACAGTTACTCATAACAAGAGGTTTGTAAAAGTACCAGAATTGGCAACAGAAGTCATTTAAGCAGCACACTGTCCATAAAAGTGAAGAACAATTTTTTCAGTGTTTTCTTGGAAAAACAAGAGAAGATTAGAAAATAATAATGAATAACAAATAATACCACATTATGCGAAGGACACCAAAACATTCTGAGAAAACTTGAAAAGGTACAACCAATCCATGCAAATGAAATAACCAACCAATAATCACAAACCCAGAACCTTCCTGCAGTGATTCTACAATACATCATGTTACACCTCAGTACCATGTAGTCCTTATGAATATTTTATCCCTATGAAAGAAACCATCCACTACATGGTTATTTAAAGCCACTTCCACCAAGTTCAATTTTATGTAATAAAATGTGACTCTGAACGCGAAGGAGCTGTTGTCCTCTACAACGTCTGCATCCACCTTTCTGCCTGGGCTTTTCTGTGTCCTGTCTAACAGTTCTGTCACAACACTGATTATTAGCAGTGACAGAATACCAAAGGCCAGCTTTGTTGATGAGTTTCAGATTTCTCAAATACTACCAGAAGGACGCAGACAAAAGCCTTGTGTACTGGAGAAGAATTCTCTGAGTAATTTGGCAGCTTAGTTTAACCTTCCTGGGGCCTCACTTTTATTTTGATATAATCTCTGAGAAATATAGTTTTGACAGCAAGAAAACATTTACAGTATATCACACTGAACGCTTTCAAATAAGAACCATTGGACTGAAAGAGATACAATATTGCTTACACTATATAGAGGAATATGTTTTGCAGTTCTGCTGGACAGTTCAGCAGACTAATAACTTCTCATGGAGGTCCGGTTAGTCCATTAGGCTTCTACACCTACTTAAAAACATTCAGGCAGGCAGTTTTTTGGCTATAACTCAGTGCCAGACGAACTGATCTATTAAGATGTATTACACCCACCAGAGACCTACGGAGGATGTAGAGGTCAGGAAAATGTGAAGACCTCACCTCTAGCTGATGCCCAAGATCCAAATCAGCATTTCAAAATCACTCAGTGAGATTAAAAAGGCAGGGGATGGAGGAGATGAGTGGAATGGAGAGGCAGGCAGCTAAGATCCTTATAAAAGAAGCAATCTAGGTGCTTCTGCTTGACTGTTGGCATGATTAGATACATCTTGTTCCATTATGCATTTTCTATTTTCTTTTTCATTTTCTCAAAGAAGATTTGAAACATTTCTAATAGCTTTTCAAATGACTTGCTGTCTGTATCACTTACTGTTAGCCCACTCACAGTCACAGAGACTGTGATGCATGAAGAGGGAGGCATTGTATGTCTCCTTCTATTTGTCTTTTGATATGCTAAAGTTCTTTCCCCCATATCCTTTTTCTGTGTATGTCACTTTTTTTTCATCTTTTTTTTTCTCCCATTAATTACCATCGAGCATGTGTGCAACTGCCTGGTAGTGTTATTGCAGATTTAAACCTAACAGAGCATAAAAAATTAATTCCTCTTGCCTATAAGACCCACAAGCACACACACAAACACACATACACACAAACACACATACACACACAAAATGGATTTATTGACCACAGTATGTCACTTTTTTTCCTGTTTCACATGGGTGGCTGTTTTCTTCTGCAAGCAGTTTTGAGTGGCTTTCAGAAAAAGAAAACCCAAATTGGTCAGTGGATAAAGTAGGTTTAACCAAGCAGACTAATGTAAAGAAAGAAATTAAGGTAATTAAGGAAGAAATTAAGGTAAAGTACATAGGAAATTTAAAGACCTTACAGCTAATTAAAAGTTTAAGAAATGGAAACAACCCAGGTCAAAACAGCTGCAAGTGGATCTGAAAGGAGAGACAGCAGATTAATTAAAAGTCTGCAAGCAGCACATAAAGACATCGACAGCAAGCTCTCTCAGCAGGTAAATATATCAGAAGCAGGCCATGGACTTTTGTTTCCTCGTTGTTCTTCCTCCTTTTTTTATGTCAGATAGCTGGGTTCTGTTTGGCTGGCTGGACACTAGTGACAGGATCTCTCCACTTCTGTGTACAGGCAGATGCACTGGTTCACATGAGAGATCCATGTTTGATTTTTGAAGGGAGGTTTGTTGTCCTCATGAAGTGAGGGTGTGGTGGACTGTCCTCCCTGTAGTTTGCCCTCCACTGGGCCTGGCTACTTTCCTTGTGCTTTGTTGGACTGTCTCTGCATTTAAATGTTACATTGCTTGTAAAAAGAAATTTAGTAAAAGTGCAATTTTTAGTTTGCAGTGATGTGTGATGAGCAATTTTCAGCAATTCCAGGTAGGTGCACTTATTCAGCACATAGACCCCCTCAATTAAATGCTATTTTTATTCACACCTGCGTGTCTGCCAATTTTATGAGGAATGAACTAGTGTGCTGCCAGTGCGCACCTTTGTTTTAAGAACTCTTCTCACAGATGGGGCTGTTTTCCAAAATCTGTGTCTAAAAATAAACCATTCGGTATTACCACCTCCACTTCTTCGTTTCCCCTCCATTTTGCCATAATATTTATTTTTACTTGCTGCTAATAAAAAAAAGAAAAGAAAAAGATTTTTTCTTCTTTTTTTTTTTTTGCATATATTAAAGTGTGGAACATCCCAATCTATCATATCACCAATATTTGGTTCTGTGTCCTGCCCAAGGACAATTTGACACATGACATGGCCACTGTTGACAGTGTTCACCCAATGTTGGGTGAAAGACAACCAACTCCACCTGCTAATCTATGGCTGCTAATCTATGGCTGCTCCAATGCAAATTAAAATGCATTGTCTCTTTAACTTTTACTTTTATGCAGAAAGTATGAACCCATAATATTCAATCTTATTATACATCCATCAACCACTTTATCAGGTACACCTGGTATGTCTAATAAAGTGGTAAGTGCTTGTACACCACATTATTTTATCCAATTCTTTTTCTAAACCCACAACAAAGTGTGTAACTGTAGGCAATTAGTATACTACTTGTGCTTACTAATTTTGCCAAAAGTAGTATGCAAAAGCAAACATTTGCATCTGCTGTATGCAAAACATCCCCAGATGGTGTAATACTTCCTGGAAAATTTCCAGCATGAAACTGAGCAGTCTGCCTCCCACATTATATCCCATAATACAATGCACCACTATCCAGAAGACGGTCACATCACTGGCTTCCAGTTAAGCTGTGCAGAATCACTTTTACAGTAACAGTCTGTTCTTGTTAGTACAAGAACAGCTAGAACATCACGCATACTATATACTACACTGTAAGCACACTATGCAGATCCAAAAATAGCCACAGTTATACTCTGTCATAATTGTGTTTTGTATAAGATGAAATATGCTTATCCCTTTCAGTCTTTCTTGACCAACACTGGCTTTAAGAATTGTAAGTACTTTTCATGGATTTGTTGTTAAAGTGTATCCATTGCCCATCTTTACTGCTCAAATGCTCACCACCTTTGTACCAACTTATCATCAATCAACAGTTGAGATCACCTGTTTGAAATGATATCATTGTTTTTTATTTTTATTTTTCACTGTAAAGCACATCCACAAGACATTTTAGAGTGTGTTGCAGAAGCAGGGCAGGAGCAGGATATCTCAGAAAATGGTGAAATATTTTCTTTTCACACTTGATTATTAATTACATGTTTTTTATGGACTAGGGGGTCATTTAAACCCTCAACAACATGAATCACAATGTAAGCACTTTGTGTATCTAAACACTCTAAGATAGAAACTGATTTATGATTGCAATAAAAGTGTAAAATATCTGAACAAAAGTTCATGCACTAGATGAGGGTAGTTGAATGAACAGAGGACAGGATAACAGTGCAGCGCCAAACCCTGTGAAGGGCACAGGATAGATAAACTGAAAAAATATCAGTGTAGATTTTAAAGACTGATCAGGCCTCAAAAGGAAGAATACAACCATGGGGATAATAATGCATCTATACATTATGGTAATGTCCTCCTTGAATATAGGCTGTCATTCCAAGCCTTTCTCCATTTCGGGGGCACAGATAGCTCATAGCTGTCTTAGCAGTTCCCTCAGTTTCTTATCAAGTTTTCCAAGTTAAAGTTTTGATTACATATAATGACAGATTCACTGCTGTGGATCACTCCCACCTCTCACATCAGCCTCGTGTGTATCAGCAGCAGGAAGCTTTTTTTCTCCTCTTTTTGTTTTTTTCAGATTGAAAAGGAAAGGAACAAAGTGAGGAACTCATGGAACACCTTCAGCATATGGGATTTGAGCCCTCATCTAACTTTTACCAATGGGTTAAACCTTATAGGGCTTAAATGATGCAAATTTCAAGATTTGTGAAAACTAACCAATCAAATCCTCTCCCAGGA
This sequence comes from Zenarchopterus dispar, assembly GCA_028564865.1. Lineage (NCBI taxonomy): Eukaryota > Metazoa > Chordata > Actinopteri > Beloniformes > Zenarchopteridae > Zenarchopterus > Zenarchopterus dispar. The sequence continues at coordinate 14,369,182 of JAOWBL010000018.1, forward strand.
GTCAACAGATATACATGCTTCTAAGCAGCTTCCTGGCACACTAAAGATCAAAATAAATGATGGCCATAAAACACATGCAGATAAATATGACTAAGAGGAGAAGACCGGCATAGAGGACAACTTAGTGCTCACGGTGGCTGATGACTTGAGGAAAAATAAAAGAGGAGAAAGACGTCATCAGACAAGAGGGAGAGAGAAGGGTCATGTCTGGTGAGAGAGGGAGAGAGATCCCATTACTGGGGAAAAGGAGTCAGTTGTTTTCAGCATCCTTCTGTAATGTTTCAAAGCAGAAATGGAGTCACCATCTCACAGCCTGGAAAATCTGATTTCTTATAGGAAATGTGATTCCTCATAGAAATAAATCAGATTAGAAAAAGGCTATAAGAAGATATCAAAGCATTTTTAAAAAAAGCCATTTCCTCACATATAAAATCAAAAAATAACAGAAGTGGAGGTCAAGTTTAAGTCTTGAAGACCTGATGGTAGGTTTGCTAGAAACGAATCAAAACCCTGATAGGCTGCAAAAGACCCCCATCATATTCTATAGTGGAGCAACGAGAATAGCCTTTAGTCATCACATGAAAACATTTCCTGCACCTTTACCACAAATGTCTGTGACAGAAGTGTACAAAGTAATAAAATGAAGGAATGAAAAAGAAAAGTGGACTAAAGAAAAGCTTTATGGCTGTAATATGTCATGTATGTTTGAAAAACTGAAGGTGCAATTTTTCAATAAATGGGCTATGTTTGGCATGACTGTGGGCTGATCATACATAAAAAGGCACATATAACTTAAGAATAAATATTGTGGGAGACATATGAAAAGTATCTCTTTTTCTGTGCTTTATTGAAGTGTTTAAAGTTAGCTGCCAACTAAATAGTTTAAACATGATACAACACTGTCACCTTATTTGGGCTCTTAAGTCTAAGAAAAAGGAACTAAGGGACATGTTTGAAAAGTCATGTCGGTATTGTATCTCTGTGGTATTTCAGCCAATCTCAGACATTTTGTTAAGACCTCTGGAGACTGTCGATTTTTGGGACAAAAATAAAAGTGCATTGTATCTCCTTTAGATTAAATACCAACAAATTCTAGAGGCAAACATCACACTGTCTGCACACAGATCACTTCTACAAAAGGATGATTACCCCAGACAGAAACCAGTCCAAAACTGACAGTGTAGGTGCGCTCAGAAGCCTGACTTAAACATTTAAGGGAAAACATATACAGACCTTTAAAGATCAGTTGCATGACTTTTTTTTAATATGAACACAAAAGTGTCAAAGTGTGATGCATGTCAACACATGCAAAATAAAAAACAATGCAGGGTTTTTGAATCTTTGCCTGAGATCCCTATTTTGTTGTTGTTAATTTTTGTAACATATACCTTCACTTCTCTTTTTAGTGTGGGAGAATTTGACCGAGGTGCCCAAACATTTGCAAGCCACTGTGAACACGCAGCACCTACCCCTCTCTATACAGCTATATGATGGCAGTAAATAGTTTTACAACATAACATTTAAAAACTAAAGAACAACTTAATCCTTACTTAGATGAAAATGCACTTTTGAGAAAGTAAAAACTGAAACTTTGTTTTTAATGGATTAATAATGCTGCTCTATAAATTTGCATTTACAGCTTCTGCTGTGACTCCCTTGTGGCTGCCTATGGGATTTATGTAATCCAATACTCTGTTTAAAGAACAGCAGATGTTCTGCGAGGTGAAGTCTCAGGATGGGATATACAAAAGATTACACAGAGGCACACTAACTTGATCAGCCATAACGTTACAACCACTGACATATGAAGGGAGAAGATCATCTTGTCACAACAGTGTTACACTGGAGTAATGTGCATCCTGGCGTTTACATGGATGTTACTTTGACATGTGTCACATGAACACAGTATAAAGAGCATACAGTATACAGTATGTTAGGTGGATGGTAATCATGTTACAGCTGATTAGTGTATATACATCATAAGATCTCACATTGTTCTGCATTTGTGTTGCACGAGCCAGAAGTTCCTAAAAGTGTCAGAATGCAAACGATCGTGCACTTGAAAACAAAATACACACTTGCCACAGACTGCTAGACAGGATGTGACTTAATACAAGTAAGTCTTGCCCTGCGGTGATGGATGACTCCAGGCCTCAGAAAGCGAGTTGTGGCGTTCCACAACATTGACAGAGAGAGACAGAATTGGGCATTTTTTGTGTTTGAGAGAGGAAGGGTGGCTGCAAGAGAAAGAGAAGAATGATTTTTGTGCGTGCATGTGAATAAGAGAAAGATGGTGTGCATGCTCATGCATGTGTGTGAAGATGTCACAGTGTGTGTGTGTGTGTGTGTGTGTGTGTGTGTGTGTGTGTGTGTGTGTGTGTGTGTGTGTGTGTGTGTGTGTG
>JAOWBL010000018.1:14372138-14384958 GCA_028564865.1 Zenarchopterus dispar
TGTGTGTGTGTGTGTGTGTGTGTGTGTGTGTGTGTGTGTGTGTGTGTGTGTGTGTGTGTGTGTGTGTGTGTATGGGTGTTGATGGCTGTTGTCCAGTGAAGTAGAGCCCAGGTTGACACTGATGGAGAGGTTCAAGGGAGGCAGGGAGACGGAGATGAGTCGGGAGAGAAGAGTGGTGAAGAGGACAACTTAGTGGGAAGGTGGTTGATGACTTGAGGAAAAAACGAAAGATGGGAGAGATGTCCTCTCAAAGCAGAGAGAGAGAGGGGGGTCATGTCTGGTGGGACAGGGAAAGAGATCCCATTACTGAGGAGAAGGAGTTGGTTGGTTTCAGCATCCTCCTGTTACGTTTCAAAGCAGAAGTGGAGTCACCAGCTCACAGCCTGGAATATCTCATTCCCTAGAGAAAAAAAAAATCAGATTTTAAATAACACTAAAACAGTCCAACATTTACCAACTATCACAGACAATAGTGTGGACATTGTAAAAAGACTATTTTCTTTATTTGACATCCCTTTATGATAATATCCATCTATCTAATTTGGCCTGTATTTGAAACAAAATACAGAAATGGGTTTTTAGGCAACATTTTACATCCTCACTGTCCTGAACATGTAATAATTAACTTATAATGTGAAATAAGAATTTAAAAGAGAACTGCATTAAGTCATAGAAAAAGATGCAGTCAAAAAGAAGAAGTGGTTTAAAGTTTACAGTTTGAGATAAGAGGAACACAGACCAGTAGCTTGGGTAAAAAAGCTACCATTTATAATTTCAATTACCAACATATATTATTTCAACACTTTCTTGTCAAAAAAAGTTGTTACTATATCTAATCATATGCTGGCAAAGATTGTATTTTACACCAAAGCGTGCGCTTTTACTAATCCTGACCCAGGCATGAAGATGCTACACCAGACTTAAAGTTAAACAAAAAAAAAAAAACAAAATAGTGCAGCACTGGATTGGCCAGCGACCAGAACTACACAGAAAAGATTAAGCTGAAAATCACTTCCAGATGCTGTGATTTTTTTTCTTTTAAATATCAATAACCACAAGGCCAAACTCAGTCATTTTCAATGAAAGTTGAAGGTTCAACCACTCAAGTAATTATTTTTACCAAATTTATATAATCCTCAGAGGCTGAAAAATAAAAGTTTTATCCCATTTTAAGTCAAAGTGTTATTCAAAGAAATATCCTGCAACCCAAGGGTTTTCTGGAAAATTTATAATGAAAGTGTCTACTAAAATCATTTTTCTTCATCTCTGAAGATGCTAGAATCAATAAATAATAATGATGATAATAATAATTTGTGATATTAAATCTTCAACTTTAACTGTAAATTACTGACATATACTTTAAATTTGAGATGGAGATTATATATGATTGTTGTTTCTAGACCAGCAAGACTGCAAACTTTTATTCTCCCCACTGAGGTAGAATTTCTTGCATATGATACTTACATTTGAAAACTTTTTTTCAGACAGAACATTGATATTGGAAATCATTTCATATCCTCATGTCTTCAAGTTCATAATTTAGTTCCACTGCCTTTGAGATTAATTCCTTCATACAGTTCAAGGCTGAGTTTTCTTTTTCTGAGTTTCCTTTTCCAAAGACTGATTCACAACTTAATGGGGTGATGTATCACTGATGCTCAATGTGAGAGTGGACAATCAGTTCACTGCTAAGACAAAACATCAGGTTCGGCATTTTCACTTTTCATAATGACAAGACTGGTGGAAGCGTGAAGACCACATGCCAGAGTAAAGATAAAAAAAACAGGCCTGGAGAAAATTCCCAACCAGTTAATAATGGGTACAACATGGAGATGCTGAAGCCTTCTTTTATCTCAAGTCATGTTCATTGCTGTAGTGCTCTGCTTTGTAGTCTTCCCAAAAACATTTCACACCCTCAGCTTCTTCAAAACTCAGATGCTTGTGTGTTGATGAGGAACAGAAAGCGGGCTCACATTTTGCTGGTTTTAAAATCACTGCATTGGTTCTCTGTGTCTTTAGGATTGATTTTAAGACACTTTTAATGGTTTTTAAAAGTCTTAATGGCCTTGACCCTCAGGTCCTTTGACACCGGCCTTCTTAAAACTCCTGTTGTTAATACAAGAACTCACACAAAGCTGTCTTCCAATGATGGGGAAGTGGGTGGTCAGATGGGTGGGACTGACTTTGAATTTACTGTTAAGCACTTAGTGCTTCATTTTATTGCACAAATAGTGCTATATAACTAAAATTTTATTTAATTTGATTTTTAAAAAGTCAAAGGTTACTAATATAGATTTCTAGTCATCCCAGTAATAGTAGTGCTAAGGATTTAAATCAAAGATACTTGGACTTCCTTTTGGTTTCTAGTGACATGTCACATCCAAGGAGATTCTTCAACATGGTTTAGCCCCCTGTAAAACAATTTTCACTATTCAATTTTAACATAAACTGGGTGGACAGGACATTTGATTGGGTTTATAAATCCTGTGCATCACAATCAATTCTTGAGTAAAATAGACATCAGGAGAATATCCTAGGATTTTCATTTAGTTCTAATAAGGCCAGACGAAAGCTCATGTTGTACTGTGCACAGAAAGGACTACTGAGGTTTTTTTTTTTTTTTTTTTTTTTTTTTGATTGTCTGACTCCATTTATACTTGGACTCAAGAGATACTTCAGCTTACCAAATGTGGCTTCCCTAGGAGACCTATTGCGGGGTTATTTGATCTGTATTGTACTGAGTAGCTGTATCTAATAACATGGTAACTCAGTATACATCATACTGTAAAATCAAATCCTGCCCCTGATACACTTCATTTTATTACAAGTACAAAAAGCATCCCTTCCTTTGGTATGGAAACATCAATGTAATATAGAATGATGAACACACAGGATCCCTTAGCTTGTCTCTCATAAACTGAGCAATTAACAATGTATTACATGTGTTAGAGGTTTATTTATGACAAACAAGCAGTTAACAAACCATGATTTGTGTAATGTCAGGTCTCAAAGGAAATTCAGCTAAGTTACAGCAACTTGAGGGCTGTATTTCACAATGAAGCATCCACGCAAGGCTCAATAACACTGATTTAAGTCCTTGTCTGAAACAGCCAGCGCACACACTGCAGCACTGCATCACTTTATCACACCCGGTATCCATCTCCCACAACAAAACAAGCTGCAGAATAAGCACAACACGAGTTAAGTGGTGCTAAAGTTAAAGAGATGTTGATTTGTTGCCTGGCTGGCAGTTTGTGTCAAGGGAAGTACGAGGCTAATGAATGAACACAACAGGAATAAGAAGGTTAGGGGAGAGAAACAGAGGGAGACGGACAAAGTTTTAGGAAAAGTACAGTGGAACACAAACACAAAACATTAGAGAAAAAGTGAAAGAACAAGAAGACAGAGTCGAGAAGGGAGGATGCAAGCAGGGAATGCAAATGAGAGAGGAGAGTATCACGGAAATGATTGCCGCTATTACAATTATCATTAGCATGTGTTGTTGGCACTAAGTCGTCTCATTATCGTGGATCCTATCATCATGTTAATTGTGGTGGATGCCGTGCTTTGGCATGCAGGGGGGCTCTGATTTGATGTGGAGACTTCACCACAAAACTCTGCATATTTTTACCCATGACAGCATCATAACTCTACAGCCAGTGTTATTTGGGTCTAGACTGAAAAATCTCAACAGCTGCTGAATGGAGTGTTATTCATTTAAAGATGTAGCGTCAAGCCAGGCCTGAGGATAAATTTTCAGTCCTTGAAAGTATTAGGTAAAAATCCTCATCTATCCAACAAATGATCATTTATATGACTGAACACCTTCAAAAGCAGTGTGTGACATTCCCATCAGCCTCAGTTAAAGTCTGTGTGCTGTACTGATATGTTAGTGCTTTCATACCAACGTCCTTAAATAAGAAGAAAACTATAGTGTAGATAACAAACCAAATGCCTGAGAAGTGTGTTATCAGGAATGTGGCAGTAGCAAAAAAAGAGAGAAAAAAAACAAAACTAAAATACAACCTCACTTAGCTCCACAAGAAGAAAGACAACCACAAATCATCACACTACCAATGTTGTACACTGAGTATAAGACACTTCTGCTGAAATGGTGTGTTTGGTTTCACCAAATATGTCAATGGTCAGTAAGGACAAACCCCTGGGAACTGCTAATGTCCACTCTTGAAAGAATGGCAACTGTCTCGAATACGTTTCAACACAGTTCACTCCAACAAGCTTTTCCTGCCTCACAGCAAGAAGGTTCCTGGTTTGATTCCCGAGGCTGGCAGGAGTCTTTCTGTGTGGAGTTTGTGTGTTCTCCCTGTGCTTGTGGGGGTTTCCTTAGGGTGCTCCAGTTTCCTCCCACTGTCCAAAAAACATGTATGTTAGGTAAGTTTGTTTCTGTGTCTCCCCGTTCTTGCAGGAAAGGCATCCAGTGTAAAACTGGGCCAAATCGATGTGTGGCTTATGATCCACTGTGGTGACCCCTCCAAGAGGGATTAAGCTGAAATGGTTGATGATGAGAATAATGAACTTCAAATTATTGGTAATGAGTTTCATAAGTCTTTCTATAATGATGTACAATGACAATTCCTTAGCTACAGCTAATATCGTTATCTTTTGACATTATGTTAACACATTTGACACGCCTAAGTACTCCAGACTGGCAAACTACAAAACTGCCAACTTTTATAGAGGTCTGCACACCTGCTGATAATCAGTTCATCCAGGGCTGATGATTCGCAGCGCTTGGCTGAAACTTACCCTCCTATATCTTATTGACACAGTGAGGGGCAGTGTTGCTCACATGATCTTTTTCTGTCATCTTTTTCTTGTTAGTTTCATTTTTGTTAAACAAATACAGACCTGGTGAAAAAAAATTGAAGGTTTATAGTTGCCCAACCCTAAGACCCATTATGATTAGATGAATTTCATTATACTGTTGTTCAAAAAAAAGAAAAGAAAAAAATACTAACTTTTTTTATGACTGTATGTTTTAATTCGCCAGAATTTTTCATACATGACCCAAGAGGCATGCAGCTGTTTTTGATGCAAAATGAGGCTGTACCCTATGATTAATAAGGTTAACAGCAGAGGTTGTTCACCTTATTAGTCATAGGGTCATATTCATGCTGTTAAAGGAGTCAAAGGGTAACATGTCAGACACTTTAATTAAACAAGATTCCCCATCTGATGTAGGCTTGGTCCATTTCAGGCTTGTGCAGCAGCTTTTAGTCAAGTCTTGTTCTCGGTTTGTGGCAACGTGCCTGTTTTGTAAAAATTGGAAATTAAGTTGGAAGGCATTTTCAGGGCTCGTTATAATTTTTCACAACAATGAGAAGTTTGTTTAAGCTTGTCATTGTAGTCTATAGTCTATACTTGTGATAAAATGTGGTTACAATTGCAACGTTCTGAGTCAACTTTTTTCCTTTTTTTATGTATTCATTCCAAGTCTGGTTCAGTCATTAAAACTGACCTGTCACTGGGTGAAAAATACAGACATATATACTTTGTATAGTATATAGTGCAGACCGTTTTCACACATTTCCTTCAAAACTCCCACTGCTACAGCTCTGTTAAGGAGTGTTGCTTCTCAAACAGATAGGTCAGTTGAAATGGGAGAGAAAAGAAAAAGAAACACTTGCCAATTTTTCAGTGTAACAAAGTAAGAAAGTCTCAAATATTATCAAAGGGTGTATAATAATGTCTTGATAAGTAAAGAGGGAAGTTATGATTAAAATGTTAACAAAGTTATCATTTCTATTTTCCAGGGAGGCAGAGCGTTTCAGGTAAGTTGTTGTTGTTGTTGTTTTTTTTAAATAAATTCAATTTTAGCTCAGTTTGATTTTATGAAGTAAATTCTACCTGACAAAAAAATGGCAAAGGTTCCTTTATGTCTCTTTAAATTTCTCACCAGTGTTGTTAAAAAAAAATCAAGCCCTTTCAAATTTAGAACTATAAAACCACAAGGGAGCATCGCTGTTGTGCTGAACAGTACATTTATTATTTCTTAGTTATGAAAATTCCCTACATCTAGAGATACATTTTTCAGATTTGGGGAGGGAGAGAGGTGGAAGGTTTGAAAACAGAGAGAAACCCTGAGATTTCAAATAACAGCGGACGTGACATAGGCACACACCTTTGGCACCGTTTCTGTTTAGAGGCCCACATTTGAAATAAAATTGCCACCCATTGGCAGCAGGTGGTGTTGCTCAAATACAGCAATTTGTGAGCAAAACAAACTTGAGTCCAACAAGCTTTTGATTTAAAACCTGATATCCAGCTGGTGTGTGAGTGTTCCTTCTGGGTGGTTCCTTCACACTGTAAGGCAAGTGCCCCAAAATCATTAAGCAAATAAACTGATGCCCAAAGAAGATTTCATTGGCCAAGACTGCTGTAGTGTATCATCTGTTTACTTCTGTTACTTAAAGCATGTCTTTGAATGTTAGCACATCTAAATCTGGAGTACTGTAGAGCATGGAATGATTATGAGACTAGAAATGCATAGCTATGTCCTGCAATCATGTCTGCTAGAGAAGTAATAGACCAGTGTATCCTGTGTTTGGCACATGCTGCATAACAGCATTTCAATAATTAGGATGTGAGTGGGCAGTTGGCTTGTGTAAATGAAGATGAAAAGAAACTCAGCAACCTCACATCAGAAAAGAGTCCTGCAGTGCATTTAAGCTATTGATTTAAAAAAAAAAAAACATCAAGATGAGAAAACTGCAGAACATCTGATCATGAATCAATGCAATCTCTGACTCTAAGATATCCATTAATGCAGATCCGAATACTCGCAGCACACCTGTAGGCATGCACAGCAACTCAAAAAATAAAAAATCAAATTAGTCCATTGTATGTTCTGATTGAGCACCAACAAATCTAACATTAGGTAAAGAAATAAAAGCAACAAAAGCAATGTGCATGCATGCAAATGCACACACCTTAGTGGAGGTAAACCTCAGTTACAATCGTGGTGATCATCTACTGAGTTTCCAGTTGTGTAATTGTGTAATATGCATTCATAATAAACTCTCCCTGATATTATTTAAGGTTCGTGATTACACAGAAACTCATTCTCCCTGAGGTGTGTCAAATGCGCAGTGTCTCACTGTGTGTATGGATTTTGTCTTCATGTGTCCTCATGTGTACTCTACTCTTTCCTTGATGTCTGTGAGTACAGAATACCAAAAGCCCAAAGGTGATGCAAACGCTACTGAAATTTGTCCACAAATTATATCAGTAGTCTGATGAAAGCCAGGAAGTAATTGTGGAACTAAAGCCCGCCCTCCGTTTCTCATTTTCTTCTCCAATCTAACTGCAATCAAGTAAATCTCAGGTGGCAGTGGGCGAGTGGGTGCCTGTGTATATATGGCACCTCTTCTAATTAAGTCTTCAGGTTCCCTGACTTTATTGTGCTGTGCAGTCTGCAAAGCCAGGAGTAATAATTATAGCCAAGCACTCTTCTATGGACGTGTTTTAGTCCCTGATTTAGTTATCTTTATTAATCAGAGAAAAGATGCTGGAAAAAAAAAACCTTGATGTGTTGCCCAGGTTGCTTATTTAGTTTTCGTACACAGCTACAGTGATACCACATTGTGCTTTTGTAGAGGGAAAACTGAAGTAATCATAATGAATTATGAGAAAATTCCAAAAGGTAAAAATTATACATGTTCATACTCTAAGCTAAGGACCATATAGTTAACAACAAGAGATGGAGGGCAAACAATTTACTAAAGCTTGCTGCTGTTTGGAAGGTGTTGTTGTTGTCAAGGTAATTCTCACAGACCTTTCTCCATCAATTACTTTTATTCCTTTCAAGAAAAAAACACAACAAATAGAACGAATAAATCAACAGTACCTGGAGAAGAACAGATAAGCCATAACAGTAGAGTGTGTTTGAACCGGGCAAATAAAAAGAGAAGAAAGGCTTTCTCAATGAGGGGTTTGTTGTTTGAAGGAACCTTTTCTTTGAATGTTGAATTGTTTTTTTCCTCTGTTCATGAAACAAGCAGAACCACATGGCTGAAAAGCAAACATAAAACCAGTTTAGGCTTTAGACGTTGTGTGTCATCTTCAACTAACAGGCAATTTAGGGGAATAACAGTGAAGCAAGAGAGACAGGAATGACAGAGGCAACATAAGTCTGACCTTAAAACTTCAGTTGTCAGTCAAACATCTGGAGTGTACCCCTGGAGGATCCAGTCTGCCAGATCCTGTTAATTATTCCCTAAAGCTCTTCTTTCCCTTCTGACAAGATGACAATTGGTCACACCAGGGAGAGCAACAACAAAAATAATAATAATAATAATAACTCAAGTCTAATGTTGTAAAAGTTAAACTACAAAGTAAATTCCTATTATGCAATTTATTTTGCCAAGATATATATATATATATTATTTCTATGTGAAAATTGTTGCTGAACAAGTTGATGCACCAGATGGTTTGATGCTCAAAATGGACAGATACTTAAACAAAAGAAACAAACAAAAACAAAAAAAAACCCAACTTGGCTGGTTGAATAATCTTTAACCAATCAGATCAATGGAGTTGAGCCAGATGGTAAATTAAAGGTAAAAAAGATCTTTTTCAGGAAAAAAAAAACCAACCCAGTTCTGACATAACTGATAGCAATATCTATGCCAAGCTCTTTAAGAGGCCTTCACACTAAAAGCCCATTCATTGCTGCCAATACAGGAAAGTGATGGAGCCAAACAACTGTCCATCTACCACAAATGCTAAGCTTGAAGCCTCATCTGTAACTGTGATCTGGCAAATTTTGCAAGAATCCAGCTATCACACAAACTGCTGTAAAATGCTACCACAGCACTTTTTCCACTCTTACTTTGTCATGTCAGCTCTCAGTGAAACCAAGACAAAAAAAAAAAGAATAGACAGCTGTACAAGCTTTTCCTGCCAAAACACCTGAGAAATGAGCTAGATAAGTGACTGAAAAAGTGAAGCGGGTTTTTTAAGAAAGCTGAATTTGATACCTGGAAAGAACAGGATACTGAAGGGTTGCCATCACATTTGTAAAGCACTAATATAAGCAGCTGGAGAATTACGTAATTGATTAAGCTAGAAAAGAGAAGCAGCTGTAATTATTTAGAGTTTCTCAGAAGGATGGCATTAATAAAAATGTTGGTTATTACAACAGTATTATACATATGAATATATTTGCGTTTGGCAGAAAAATATATATAGAGAGAATACTAAATATTTTCTGTTGTTTGGACTGTTAATAGCACAGTAAAAGTAACATAATACATTTAGGAGTAAGTGCTCTCTAAAAGTTATATTTTCTGAAAGTATTATGATCATACAAATGTGGGGCTTTTAATGCAGGCCATTTGACAATAATTCTAATCTGAACTCAGAAAAGTGCTCCAATACGTTTAGTTTTATTTTATTCAAAATTCCTGTCAACATCAGAATGATTCATGTCATCCTTGAGGAACATTTACAAACAGAGGAGGATTTTTTTTTTCTTTTTGCTTTATTTTCCTAATCAATTACATAGATGTCTCTGGAAATGCTGTCCTCCCATGACAACTTACAGGTAGCTTTAAATTTGTTTTTATTTGACAGGACTCTTCACTTGTGCCAGAATACTCCACACCTGAGAAGAATAATGTTGAATTTTCCAGCCATATAAGCCAATTACAAAGTTGTGACTGTAGCCTATACTTAGCAGATTGTCAGGAGGCTTGCCTGGGATTTTGTCAAGAGTAGATTCCTGAGAGGTATTCATGGAGAGCACTTAAATCTAAAACTTTGCTCACACTAAGAGAGATTAAATGTGCACACGCATACATGAGCAGCTGTGGGTACTTTCAAAATGAAGAGCTAATGAGAAGGAATTACAAGGCATATAAAAAGACAGGCTGTGAACACATACGACACTATATCTTCATATATCAAGTACTTGATTTCGTGGTTGTATTCAAGTTTAAATTATTTCACATTATAATTTTAAGGAACTTTTTCCAAGAATTAATCCTACTGAAACTCTAATTGACTCTCTAACTCTCTTTAAACTCATAGAGGTCATTTTCTAAAAATTACAGATATCCATCCATTTTCTATACCTGCTAATTCCAATTACTGGGTCACGGGGGTCTGCTGGAGCCAATCCCAGCCCATTGCAGGCGAGAGGCAGGGGGACACCCTGGACAGGTCGTCAGTCCGTAGCAGGGCCACACATACAGACAAACAATTACAGATATGTAATCTGTCATTTTTGCAAGTGTCCTTCCCTACACTAAATAGAACTGATAAAACTTACAATGTTAAAATTAAAAGAGTAGTTTAAAATGGGCTTATTCACTATTTTTGTTCAAAGTTAGATCTTTATAAACGTACATTTAAAATAGAATGTATTAGTATATTGTTTGTTTTCCTTCATTTCATGTTAAAATGTTGGTTTCAGTTTCATTTTATGGGATATTTGAATATTTTCAGGAAGTGTTTTCTAGCTCTCCCATCCCCCAAAGTATCTTTGGACTCCCATCTGGTCTTCTCTTGCAACTGTGTATCGCTAACATCAACAACAATGAAGCAAGCTCACATTATAGCCATTTCTCTAGTATGCAAAATTTGGACTTGTGCACTTGGTAGTTCATACTTGTCAAACTTTCCACACTTGGCATAGTTTTACTCTTTTCTCATCCACTAATAAATAGGCTTATTGATGCATTCTGGGATACTTTGCCGTTTGAAGTCTCCATAGGATGCATCCTTGATAAAATAAGAATAAGAATTTTTAAAAAGTTTCACAAGAACACCAGGGATTCTAACTATGGCTTATGGCTGAGGCTAAGAGACTGTAATGATGGAGATTAAATGAAAGAATGATAGAGCAAGAGACCAAACAGTAGATTTGCAGGATGTCGTAAAAGTGACTTAACCTCTATACATATGTGGGGCCCTGAGCTAAAAAATTGCAGAAGCTCCCCTGCTGTTTTTATAAGCTCTACTTTAACATAAGATGATCACATGGACTTTACCTGAGATCAATATGAAAAGTTATTCAAAAGACAGCAAAACAGACTCTCCCCAAAAATACTGTATCCTCTCACCAAGGTTCAACATTTCTCATTCAAAGTTTTGTTGCTAACTGGTTTTCTAGAGACAATCTGGTCAGTGCCATATTAATTACCTAGCCTTTATTTGTCAAGGGAATAGTAGCCTAATATGTACATCTAGCAAAATCCCATACGAATAGTAATGAAGTTTGTGCTGCATTTTGCTTTGTTGTAATCTGATTACTAATTAGCAACAAGTAAGTAGCCAATCGCATTTGTTCCTTTAAGGATCAGATAGACCTGAATGAGTTTTAATTTTCTTGAGAAAATCTGGAGAGTGCATGCTTAAATCTGCCCTCTACAAACAGAGAAACCAATTAGGAAATGAGTGGCAGTTGTGAAGATGAATGACTGATATCAAGGACGGTAACCAGAGCAAGTTGTGAGTGTCATCCCCCCTTGTTCATAAATGAGAACACATATATGTACACACGAAATGAAAAAAGGTCTCACTCTAGACTATTGGATTTATTTTTGCCTTTAATCTCTATTTTTACCTGGATCCCATTGTTTTGGGTTAGGTTGAGTTCCTTTTGTTTTTTCCAATTCAAATCCGTAGTTTTCTTCTTTTCTTTCTTTTTTTTTGTCTTTTTTATGTTTGATTGTTTACAGGGTTTGTGTCTAAAGGTCAAGGTTTTGACTTTGGGCTTTGTTAGCTCTCATTGGCCAGTTAGAAACAAAGGTGATGCAAGAGGCTGGGAGTCCAAAACCACAAACCCTGGCAAATGAGGCAGGAAAGAAAAAAGCCGTCACAAAGAAAATCAATAAGAATTTATACAGAGATGTCTGAACAGCAGCTGGAAGAGGCACATAGGTTAATTAACCAAAGTAACCAAAGACAAGCGTAAGGTGTTTGGGGTAAGGCGTATTTGTATACTTTCTGCTCACCTGTGTTGTGATCTTTGTTGCTATCTCTTATGTAATTGAATATTATTATCTAATGGTCAACATTCATGCTTACCCAGGACCAGTGAAATTCTGAACCATAGTTATGGTAACTTATCTTTTTGTTCTTATTATCTGAGCTAGTGAAAGCATGAAGGTGTTAAATAGGAGGGGTCCTGGAATAGAACTTTGGGGAACTCCATATGTAATTTTTGTTGGCTCTGATGTAGTTACCTATTAACACAAAATGGTCGCTGTCCCTTAAGTAAGGCTCAAACCAGCCAAGTACTGTGCCAGAAAGTCCAACCCATTCTCCAGTCACTCTAGTAACTCTAGAGTATTAGTAGGCAAAATAGAAAACAGGAACCAATTGTGAATTTAAAAAATGCTACAGGAATATGGATGAAAATATTTGAAGAAAAACAAGCTGCCTTTACTAGGCAACTTGGGTCTGCTGGGTGCGCTACAACATATGGCAATGTTTTGCTTTGCCTGCCAGGAGTTTCGAAACAAAGTTGACATGTAAACTGGATTAAAATAAAATCAATGTAAAGAGATTCATCAGTTAAATAGCAGCTGTTGCCGTATATTAAGATATTATTAGCTTACATCAATAAATGCAGTTGTAGGGGTGGGGATCTCAAAAAAAGATTTCTGACCCACCCAAAACTATGATGTTTGTAACTTTAAATGAGAAGTACTATCTGTCTCACTGACATGATCCAACTCTACAACTCTACTCTTCAATATAGTGCATTTTTCAGTCATTTTTGTGTTTCCATCAGTTATCTAACAGATATATTATTTCACACAGAACAATTGTGGAGACTTTTTCTTTTTGCCTG
>JAOWBL010000018.1:14385058-14395262 GCA_028564865.1 Zenarchopterus dispar
TATATATATACACACACACACACACACACACACCGGGTTAAGCTTAACATAGTTAGATAAAGAACAATGTTCATGGGCAAAATAATTAGATAAAGTCACCTGAAGTATGATTTTTTTTTAAAGGCACATATAGATGTGCTTTTTTTCATGCATGTTTGACCTACGATAGTATAAAATCAAGACCTATGGGGATTATTTTTAAAAAGGACCTGAAACAAAGAAGTAAAAGAAGCCAGACAAATGTAGTTTTTAAGTCTCATGTCATAATGTCACCAAGAGGGATTTGTAAGATGTGTGGCAAAGACTGGGAGGATAGCAGTATCCCCCACAGAGCTGAAATACAGACTCAGCATGAAATATATCAAGTAAGACAAGTAAGACACACCAGTCCAGATAATACAGCCTCTGTGTATTCGTCCATGTATGTGTGTGCACTTATTTCTGTCTGTGGACATGTTCAGTGCTAATGTGAGTAGGCGTGCACACGTAAGCCTTTGTATATGTGGTTCAGCATGTTCACATTTGTGAATTTAGAGCCATTTCAAACGGTGGCAGTGTACACATGAAAAACAAAACCTGCATTCCCCTGTTGACTCTGTAAAGAGACTAGAATCAGGCCACGCTCAGGATGAGCTGATGCTTTATTAATGCACAGGGACCTGGTTCCCAACATATTCAGATTGTGCATTTAGCTTTTTGCCCCATTACGGGCAATATTAAGCCGAAGGGCGCAGGACCCATTTCCAAAGAGTCAGCCTATAATGAGAGATCAGAGGCAAGGTTTATCATAGGCAATAAAACATGAGAACTGCGTGTCTGTTAATAAGACCCCGAGAGGGTTGGAGTGGGGCGTGAAAAAGCGTGGGATCCTTGGATCAAAGAAATGTCTGCAAGGAGAAGAGAAGAGGACAAAAGGAGAGGAAAGGAGTGGCAGAGAATGACAGAAATAATGGGCAGTGGAATTAATTGATACTAGATACAATGGAATAATCATGAGGGAAAAAAGAAATTCCAAAAGGATAATAAATTGTGAAAGATTCCTTTTGCACATGTAATTTTTACAGAAGTCTCTGATCTATTGTTTTGTTTTTTCCATGTTAGAAATGTTAAACATAAAAGAATAATATATGACTTTTTAAACTGTAAAACAACATTCACTTCATTTCTCTATGTGAAGTAATAGCAGTGTAATGATGACCTTGGTGGAGTGTTCTGTCAGTCTCTCGGTGAATCTTGTGTTTGATTCACGGGCTCTGTGGTCACACTGGAACTAACACTTACCCACATTCACATGCCTGAATGCATGTTCATACACTTGAAAGAGTCGTAGTCTCACTTGCTCTCCTCTTAAAAACACCACCTTTTTCAGAAAAACAAGGGAAAAAATCCTATAAAAATGGAGGTAAGATTACCCCTGAACTCCTTCAGTTTTAACCTAGAGAGATTGATTTATGAGTTGTTTGAAAGGCTGAATCTTAAGATCCACTTTTGGTTTTGTCTGAGTTTATTTTTGGTCTGATTTACTGCTGTGGAACCATTTTTAAAGACTGTATAACATCTGTTTAAAGAACAAAACCCTATTACACATCTGCCTATCCATCACGTTAACCATCCTGTATTTACCAAAGCTGCTTTGTTACTTGTGTGTCATTGATGTAGATATCACAAAGTGCATGTGTCTGCGCTGCTGATTTTTTCCTTTCTCTATTTGTTCTCTCACTTTTTGACAGAAAAATTGTTCTTATATATTCTCAATGGTTTTGTTTATAAACTACTTCTCCAAAAACTGTCAAAAACTGTTTTGTTGTAATAAAGATGAAAAAAATCAACTGGGTTTCATGGCAATATTTGAAATTATTACAAAGTCCATTAATATGTGGCCTGATGCAAACACTTTTCCCTTTACAAAAAGCTTTGCACATTAATCTGTTTTGTTTTCAATGATGGACAAAAACCCAGTACTTGAAGAAGAAGGGGGTGGAACTTGAAAAAAAATCCTGGGGGTTCAAGTTGGCCCTCTGCCAACACCAATATGTCCAATAACTTTTAGTAATTTTTACATATCACGTGTTTTAACTCTCACTAGGGTTTCACTTTCATTTGCTGTTTAGTTAGGTTTAGGCACTTGAACAATTTTATTAGATTTAGGCATTAGAAATTATTCGGTTATAGTGACGAAATCAGCATGGCTTGTTCTCTCTCAAAATCACCTGATTGAAAGTTAATAGCTGTTTTCCCACTATATAGCCGAAGGCACGTGTATTAAATAGAAGTCAAGCCAGTTGCTTTTCCATTTTCACTTCCAGCACTTAATAGAGTCAATCCAGGCTGCCCTGGACCCTGATGAATGGAGCTGGAGATGGTGTCAAGGTAGGAGAAGGGTTTTGCCATTAACTTTCTGTCCATTTTATTTTGCTTCTTCTTTTTAACTGTGTTTATGACAGGATTCCTTTGCTTGTAACTGTCATTCACATTTCACAGACAAGGCATATTCAGTTTTAGACTAACTGAAATAGTGAAGTTTTTATATTGACTAATACAATGGGAAACATTTCAAGAATGAGTTGCATTCATTTCAGGGTTTCAAAGTTTTTCATGTCAAATATGACAGGGACAAAAATGTTCCAAAAAGGATACAGTGCACAATGGATAGTGGAAGCCCAAAATAGACTTCTTCATCCCTCTATAGGGGGTGAGAAAAATAAACATGACTGTGGAGCAGCTGCACCTGATGTGACAGGAGCCTTCCCAGTTTATTCTGATCGGCTGTGCTTTTTGCAGGCATCGGGTAGATTTCCAATAAAGAGCTATGCATTCTTCCCACAAATGGGAAATTCAGTGAGACAGATAGTACTTCTCATTTAATGTTTAAATATTTACTCTGTGCATATTGTCACAATGGAGTCTTCACAGCAAACACAAACATGCTTCTAAAAGAGTGCCAGTTAATGTTTTTCTCCACAGCTGATTGACTTAAGTACTTGTTTTAAATTGCAGAACAATTAGCTTGGTGAGAACTTAATTAAAGATCTTTAAAAATTCTTCAGCAGAGGCTAATTCAGACTGTAAGACGGATAATGAGCCTGACTGGATTTATAAATGACTACAGCTAAATGGCATCAACCCATGTGGCACACATTGTGCGGAGGTGTGGACCTCAGTATGATCCTCATCAGCAGCTTCACTGCACCCCTGCTGTTTTTATAAGGCATTAAAGTCCTTCTGACATAGACTCCACATAAACAGGAGCAAACCATCTAATCTGCCTGACATATTCATTGATGTAGATGTATAACAAACTGAGAGAAAGAATGATGGTTTCCTTGACAACCCAAATCACTTCTATGTCAAATACATCACCACAGTTCATGATTGATTTCTCGCCAGTGTCTCTAATCAAATATGAGACCGCAGATGCAGATGAGCAACTGATGTTAAACATTAAAAAAAAATAATAATACTTTTTTTTAAAAGATTTTTGCAAATACCTGTGTGTTTTTGATATAGTGTTGACATTTTTGGAGTGACAGCTTTCTGTTGGAGAGCAAATATTTGAGAGGGCATCTACTAGAAAGGTCCTGGGTGGCCATATGATTATAAGAAATAGAAGATGCAATAAGTCCATCATTACTAAGTCCAGGCTGTTTTTGCTGCATTGAACCTCAAAGGGTTAGAAACATCATTTCTATGACAAACAGATGGAAGTAAGACAATCTTCCACCCACAGTCACTATAAATGCCAAGGGTAAAAAGTAGTTTGAAGAATAATTCTGCTTGCCCACAGCACAGTCAAGATGAGATTCAGATTTAACACAGCAAAAATCTAACTATCACACATATTTACCTGGGAAAAACTATCTCAGAAACCTCTTTAACCTATTAGTTATTACATAGGAACATGAGCTCCACCACGTTCTTAACAACTTTTACTAAAGGGGAACTTGAAATCAGCCTTTTAGCCATGGGAACATCACATACTGGTGTGATGTGTACAGCAAAAGAAGAGTATGCAATGGATGATTAAAACTGCCCAGATCATCGCTGTCACCTATCAACCCAGCACTGGGGATATCAGTGAGATGTCTTCAGAACCCGAAGAGTACTGAAAGAAAACACTGAGCAGCAGCTGTCAAGTGGTGCAGAGGTATCTGCTGCAGTACTCCCGGTCTCTTTAACTATGCTAGAAGACTACACAATCCACATTTCACCAAAGATACCAGCGTGATTGATTTGGCTGAAGCTGTCAGTGTGAGGAGCAAGTTGTTGCATAGTTTCTGTAGGTCTTGATGGAAAGTGTTGTTTTATATACATATTTGTTAGGTAAGCTGCTTATACCTGTTAGGTAAGTTAAAGCCAGTGACTAAAAGAAACTGAACAAATGATTAAGAAAGGGCCAACACTGCTCTATATATTAAACAACAGTGTCTTCAGTTAGAGAGTTCTTCAGCGTCACTGCAACACAGACCAATGCAAGACATCATTCCTACTGGTATCCATACGCTTTTACAATAAAATATTATAGTAACTTTATCATACTGACTCTTTACTCCAACAATATTAGTTCGCTTAAGAGAATTGAGTTGAACTGAATATAGGACATAAATTGTAGCTCTCTTTATAACAAATGCCTTTATAGTAGTCAGACTGTGGCAGAAAAGCCCACATTATTTCTGTGTCTGAGGGGATCATCTTATTGTACTCAATCTTCTATTACTGTAGATCTTACTTTTTTTTCTTTTGCTGTTACTCATGCTAAAATACTTGCTGGGTATGTCTTTAAAACAGCTTCCGTTGAATATGTAATTGTAATAAATTCTGGTATTTATTACAATTTATTGATATTGGACATATTTTCTACTGTCACCAACAGATTGTTTGATAAGCTAACATCTTTGTCCTGCATTGTCACAAATGACATCACAGGGCCATGACCCTCTCCAGCTGAACCTGAGAAGACTTATGTGATCCCCAGGAACACAGATGTCACTTTTGAGATAAACCAAAGAGTAACTGTCAAGATAAGTGTCAGACACGAGCATTTATAGATAGATTCTTCAAATTATTAGAGACATTAAGCTCTTATTTTCTCTCTTCAATAAAGCAAAAACTGTTTGTAGATTTTGTAGTTTGTAATTTCTGATTGGATTTAAGTTAAACCACAACAGAACAAAAAAAAAAAAAAAATCCCATCACATGGCAGGATTTAGATCAAATTGCATCCTGACTCTGCCTATGCATAAAAGCACAGTCAAATGAGCATTAGTATGAATCATTCAGGCTCTTTAATTTGAAAGGCACTCATATAAAATAAAAACAGTGCTGTAGATTTCCTTTGTCTGTGTCTTAATGTAACTTTTAAAAGCCACAAATCAGCAGAGCAGTTAAAATCTTTTTTAATGGTTGCTTTTCCACATTGATTTTCTGTCAGTGTGAATTTAAAATTCATAAACAGGAATGACTCCTCTACCCCCGCTACTTTGGAAGCCAATTTCAGTGCTGTAGTCACTTTCCATCCTGTGAGTTCTTAATGAAGCCGGATTGATGGCAGGCCAGCGGAAACACAGCTCACCTCATCAGCGACCAATAAATAGTGCTCTATACACACAATTAAGGGCCCACGTATCACTGCTCCGTTATTACATCCTACCAATTAAGCATTAGGGGCAACCTCCTCATTTGTATTGCTTTACATCTGCAATCAGTAATTAAGAAATGCTGTGCTGAGTCTCTCCTGCAGGCTGAGTAGCAGGCATGTGGGTGAGAGGGTGAAAGCGGTGATGTTGATGGTGGAATGTTTGCCGAATTCAATGGCAGGAAAATTGCAAGGTGTAGAGTTTTAGC
The DNA here is from genome assembly GCA_028564865.1 of Zenarchopterus dispar. Lineage (NCBI taxonomy): Eukaryota > Metazoa > Chordata > Actinopteri > Beloniformes > Zenarchopteridae > Zenarchopterus > Zenarchopterus dispar. The sequence continues at coordinate 14,390,900 of JAOWBL010000018.1, forward strand.
TGTCATGGGTAGAGTCTTTTGTGGCACTTCCAAGCAAAAAAAAAAAAAAAAAAAAAAAAAAACAGAAATTTTTATATGTATATAACAAAATATAAGACATCCCATGTCTTTTTGTTTTCTTTAGACATAGATCTCTTTAAATCCTAAACAGACTAACAGAAGCATCTATAGACTATCAAAGGCACAGTGCAGAAAGCTCAGCTACACTCACTGTAATATTGATAATGTTTCAAGCTCCAGGCATTTTTCATTAAACCAATGATCAGGGCTGAAGGGAGTGTCAAAATGAAATGTGCGCTGCTGTGAATGAGTACGCAAACATAATCATTTTTAGCAGTGTGATCTTGCACAAAACAAAGGTTCATATTACTCACAACGTTATCCATCCGTGGAGGTGAATGCAACAAGCACCAGCTGATACCTGTCTGTGCTCCATGGATTTGCACTTTTTATATTTGACTGCCATCTAGTGTCTGATTTGTCTGCAAAAGGCTGCTCAGACAGGTCAGCTTTCATCAAAGATTTGTTGACAGCTGGAAGGCTCTTTTGAAACTGCATCAAAGTGACTCCCCAATATGGAAATCCTTGCAAACCTTTGTGAGTAGTATATACATAATGCATTTACTGTGAGTACAGTAATAATCTTCCGGAGCCACTCCTATTCCCTTGGACATAAAGGTAAATTTAAAAAAAAATAACATAAGCATCAAATTCCAGTTAGAAGTATTTGGATAAACAGGATTTAATGGTATGACCACTGCACTCCCCAAATCTCTTAATGAATACCTTATTGATGAGCTCCACAGCAGCATCCAGCAGAACAGACAGAAATACTCTCTAAGTCACAGATGAATGTATAAGACACTACAGCTTTATGAGACAGTGAAGTTTCCTTTTAAACAATATTGACAGCACACAATAATCAACGGTGAATGCATTTGTGTGAGGGAGCTTTTTTTTCTTTTTAATTATTCTACCGGGATGTGAGTTTGTCTTCCATAGTGAAGCTACTGAGCATGAATATGACAAGGAGAATAATCCCACTCTCTACAGGCCCCTATGGGAACACTCTGGAAAGTTGAGAAAGATATTTAGATTATCCTAAACATATGTTTCACCTGTCTGCTCTGCAGGCTGCACTCATCAAGTATAAAACCTGCAGTTTCACTGTCAGAATTTCATAGACTGTAAAACACGGTTTGTTTCATCTACCTTTCTGATCATGGTTTTTGCATTTAAGATAACATTTTCATCATTTTTCCACAGAGAAGGCCACTACACCTGTCTTTGAATTCTTTGTAATGTTGCCAGAGTTCTGTTTTCAGTGGCTGTCATTTATTATTTTTCAAATACAATATTCACTGCAAACGCAGAAGTCTGAAGGGTTTATATTTTATTTGAAAAATTCAGAGAGAATTTAAATAGGTGTTAATGATCAATCTCCCGTGTTTTCCTGGAAACCAGGATTATTATTATTTTCTCTCTCTCTTTTTATTTATTACCTTTATTTAACCTGGCGAAACTCATTAAGATCAAGGACTAAGATGATCCTGGTCAAAGAAAGTAGCTGTAGTTGCAACAAACCCACACCTACCAACACTTAACAAATGGTTATGAAAATTAAAAGTTGGTCCAGAGAAAAAAAGCATTGCTAAATCATAAAATTAGAAGATGAATATTATATGTCATCAGCACTGGTTGTGACATAAATGCGAAGATAAATACAATCAGTCAAAACATCTACATTTTAAATGATCTCCCTTTAGGTCACATAATATTGCTTTGAATTTCTTCAGCCAGGTTATCTTTAATTTCATGTAGTTTTAAAACATATTTCATGTGAGGAAGCAGCAAATGCCCGGCAGGAGTCTTTCTGTGTGGAGTTTGCATGTTCTCCCCGTGCTTGCGTGGGTTTTCTCCGGGTACTCTGGTTTTCTCCCACAGTCCAAGAACATGTCTGTTAGGTTGATTGCCAACTCTAAATTGCCCGTGGGTGTGAGTGTGAGAGTGCATGGTTGTTTGTTGTATATGTGGCCCTGCGATGGACTGGCGACCTGTCCAGGGTGTACTCCTGCCTATCGCCTGGGATGGGCTGGGATTGGCTCCAGCAGACCCCCGTGACCCAGACATGGATTCAGCAGGGCACAGAAAATGGATGGATGGAAGCAGCAAATATAACCAGCTTAGTATTAGCTCTAGGAGAAGTAAGTCAGAATAAATCCTAAAAAGCCAAAAGAAAAAAAAAAATTTCCCAACTTTCTAGAAAATGTCTGTAAAATAGAGAAGCCAGTCAAAATACAGACCATGTTACCTGAAAACACAAGGGGAAATTGAGTTAATATGACTTGTGTATTTATTTGTTTGTCTATTGAGCAACTATAAAATTGGGATCACACAAAAATGTTATTAAAGATATAAAAACTGCTGACAAGAATTTATTTATAGGAAAACCTGAAAACAAAACGGGAGGTATAAGTTTCCCAGTCTGAATGTACCAGTCTGTTTAAGTACACTGCAGAATCCTGCTGCTCTCAGATGTTTGTCCTGTGAGGACACGGAGAATAGCCATTAAGTTATGTCCAGCATCATACACACACAAACATTATAATTTTTTTCCATCTTGAATATCTTGATGTAGATATTCATCACACTGGGACAAATTACAGGTTCAAACCATCATTGTGTCCAACAAGCTATTAGCCACTTTCACACAAATATTGTGTTTTAAAAATGCATTGGAGATCCTGTCTTTATTCTGCCTCATGTGTCCAGCTGCGCATTTACGATCATCCCACAAAGGTGTTATATTGCCTCCCCTAATGTGTGTTTCCATGAAGCATTACTGCTTTCCAGATCGGAAGATGGTCCCTTTCCTTGTCTTCAGAGTCCAAGGCCAGCAGCAAGTCTCTAATGTCTCCAATAACTGACTGTACTTCATACAGTCTGCTTTCACTAAACATTAACATAAAATAAAGTCTATTCCTGGTTGTTCCACTGGCACACTCAACACTGTTGGCCTTGGTTTTGTCATTGCTGCTGGCGTTTGCTGCATTTTTGCTGCTCCAGGAGGGAAACTCCACGTCGACTTCAGGCGATAATGTTTCATCCAGGTTGCCAAGCAAGGTGGCAGGGTTTCCTTAGTGGCAACGTTTATAATATAGCTAATCCAGATGGTGTCTTTTGGTTTGTTTTTTAGGCAGGTTTCCTTGTTTTTTCTGAAGTGTCTTCATTGCCCTTGTCACTAGGACTTTGTCCATCTTGAAACCACAAGCTTAATTTTTTTTTTTCGTCCCGTGATGTGCTGATTGATGTTGTCATCTGGATGGAGCTTCACAGATTTTTGTAATGAACACCTATTCTCACACTCCCGTTATGCCTTTCCAAAGCTCCTTTTCACACAGCACTCATCTCACCACTGCCCCGTCTTTGTTACTACCTCCCAAAGTGGAACAGTAGTGAAACTACCCATTACATCATTTCGTATTACACATAGTACATGAAACATGAGCTTGAGCCTGGAACATGTTAGATTTACTTTACTAGAATAATTAGTCAATATCACATGAACGGCTTTAAAACGATAAATATTGCAGCCACCCCCTTGGCAGGAGTTACCTCCTGCTCCTTATGTGGGGTGGCTGGTAAAGAAGTTGCTCCCTTTGGGCGTTGTTCATCTGAGGCTAGAGCTGTATGATTCAGAGCTTGAGACTTCACCAGGTTTTGAAGAGACTTCACCTAGCTTTGCTGGTGTTTCGTCAACTAGCTGACAAAACTATGTTAGGGCTTGACAGCAGAACCAGCATCCTGGGACTGCCCCTTTAGTCCTTCAGATCTTCCTCATTCAGCTCTGACCCCCATTCCTCTGCCAGCCTAGTTCAGCCACTGCTCATTCCTCTTGAGCCACAGCAATATGTGGCTTTTCCTGCTTTTAGATGTCTTTCACCAGGTTCTTACAGGTTGCCCCTCTGACATCGAGCAACCCCAGTATGCTCCAGAGTGACTGTCCAGGGAAGCCTCTTAAAACGACCTCCACTGGTAGATTCCAGGCTCTTCAAACCTTCTAATGGATCTCAAGGATGAGGGACTGGTATTTCCCCAACTTGCACTCAGGTACCTCCTCAATCCTTTCCTTCCAGGGTACTGACAGCTTTATTAGGACCACCTACTTTGTTGCCTGAGACCAGGCAACAAAAGGATTATGTATTGATTAGTCCCCATAGAATTGATGAGAGTATGAAGTTAAAAGAAGGAATGAACACACACACACACGCACACACACATGCACGCACACACACACATAGATAGATAGATAGATAGATAGATAGATAGATAGATAGATAGATAGATAGATAGATAGATAGAT
>JAOWBL010000018.1:14396731-14422695 GCA_028564865.1 Zenarchopterus dispar
ACACACATATATATATATATATATATATATATATATATATATATATATATATATATATATATATATATATATATAATTCTGGCTGTACATATATAGCTTTAATAAGGATGATCAACAAGGTAATATCAAACAATAAATCAATCAAAAATAATAGTTTTATAGTTTTAAAAATCTAATGAACAAATTAAACAAAATAGAACATAAATAAATAAATTTACCCAGTACATTCATAGACACACAAAAACATATTAATTAGAAAGCTGTTTTGCATTTCAGCCATTGATATTATCTTACTTACAAAACAATTTATGCCTGAAACTGCAAAAGCTTTATCTCTAATTTTGTAATTTTGTCATATTGACATTTCCTATAGTTTTGGGTTGTTGTTTTTTAAATCAGATAATCTCTTAGTTCTAAACATATAGCCATTGTAAAACTCAGGTAATGTCCTCTTAACATCTGAATAGAAAAGGCTTTAATTCATTTTGTTTTGAACACACCCTCCATATATTCTAAATCTAATATTTTCAAACCTCCTTTGTTGTAATCATATAGTCACTGAGACTTCCCAATGTAATGAGTTTTGGTATGCCCAAACACATTTGTAAATTATGTACCGGACTTTTTTTTTTATAAACTGTGGCGCTATCTGCATAAAATTACATGGATAAAAAAAAAATACAGAAACAGTAAATGTTCTTTGATTTAGTCAACGTTCAAACCTCTGGAGTGGATTTCATTAACCAACGCCAGGTGGCGTTGGACGGGAGGAGAATTCTGATCCTTTTGGCTTTCCATGTGGGGGCGCTCGTTTGCAATAAGTTGCACAGTCACGTGACATACATGTCAAGAGCCAGCATGGCGGACATGCATGTGGAGACTCAAAACAAATCGCATCGATTGTTCAGCTAACGCTGTCGCGAGGGCCATCGTTTGCGCGCGTGAAGCGGGGCTCGTGGAGCCCGAACAGACAGTAGAATGGAGGACGAGAACAAGCTCCAGTTCCCGTCTCTGCCCGCCACGAAGGAGGAGCTCCTGGTGAGAGCTCCGACATGTCCACTTACGGCCAGCTAATCTAAGCTAACCTCCTTTTCAGTTTCATGATGTGGTAGCGACAACACGCAGGCACGAAATGCGCATAATTTTGATTAAGTGTGTTGACATAAGACATTAATAATATGCGAAACGGGCTTTCACTTCTAATGCTTCATTATTTGATCTTTGTCCATCGAGTTTAGACCGGGCAGCCTCCTAGCATTAATCACGTATGCACACAAAGTAAACTTGAATCCACTTCTTCTCTTTCTGATGCCTGAAATTAATCAGAATTTCCCACCAATCCTTTTTTTCCCTCCTGTTTCAGGACTGGGCTTACCCAATGAGGCGAGATATGCAGGTATGTGACGTGTATGTGTGTATTATACCTAGTCATCTTGCCCTCAAATAATGGTAAAACCAAATTTAATAACCAGACGTTTGTAAATATCAGCAGCAACTTTTGAATTATGATAAATGTATCTATAAATTTGAAATCACCATATTTCAAACTGATAAATTGCCACTAGTATGAATAAGTGTGCAAGCTGAAGACAACAGGAGTCCCACGTCTGAAGGACATGTCATGAGATGATGATAAGAGCTAAAGAACATATGTTGAATATGAAGCTCCTGTAGTAGATGGTAAAGTGCTGCTGCCTGTGCTGAAAACGCTCTTCTACGTGTCTTTTTAGGAGATTTTACCAGGACTGTTTTTAGGTCCCTACTCTGCTGCAATGAAAAGCAAGGTAATTAATTCACTCTTCTTTGAACACAGACTCATTGTGACTCTGACTCATTGTTTCTCCCCCCCTCCCACTTTCTTTTTTTGTAGCTGCCAATTCTTGAGAGACACGGCATCACACATATTGTATGTGTCCGCCAAGACATTGAAGCCAACTTTATCAAACCCAATTTCCCTCATACATTTAGGTAATTATACACATACCTGTGTCACTTGAAGAATTAATGTAAAAGGAGTGATGCCTTTTGCTGCTGTAAATAAAAGTGAGTTGTATTTAACTAAGTTTTGTCTTCTAGATATCTTGTGTTAGACATTGCTGACAATCCTGTGGAAAATATAATCCGCTTTTTTCCTATGGTGAGTTCCAAAGTGGGATCATTCTTCTTCTTTTCATTATGTTTTTTGACAGAAATGTATGATGTGGATTGTATGTATTGATATTACACACAACACAGTAAGTTTTCTTTATTTTTTTTTTAACAGACTAAAGAATTTATTGATGGCTGCTTAGCAGCAGAAGGTATGGATGAAAACAGTTCCTATTTGTCATGCTTACAGTGTTCAGTATTTAATCAACAGTCTCTTGTCTGGCTGCTCTAGGAAAGGTACTGGTTCACGGTAATGCAGGGATATCAAGAAGGTAAGGCATGATTTAATTTTGATATTGCATAATTCGATGAGGCATGTTTTAGTTTTCATATTGTCAAAAAAAAAAATCAGGGTGAATATGTTTCATGTATATTGATTTCAGAAATGTTGTGTTAAAGACAGAGTTCATATGTTTTTACCACTCGGGCTGTCTTTTAAATGGCCATAAAAGGTCCTATTTAGTGCTCCTGCATAACTGCTGACATCTTTTAATGGGAACTGAAATCTCCTAAAGCTAAGAGAAGAGGCTAACAGAGTCGAGCCTTGTTACCATGGTTGTGTTACGAGTTAATCGGAAATAAAGGCATAAAACAAAACTATTAATTGCATCAATAGATTTCTCAGTTTGCAAATACTCTTTTGCTAATCTTGGCTATGCTTATCCTTTTATGTATTATTTCTTTTATTTTTAGTGCATGTCTTCGCAAGTTAGTTATAGTGTTTTCACACTGGCACTCTTTCGGTCTGTCCAAAGGGGGCATGAGTACGGTTAACTTGGGTCAGTGTGAACACAACATCACTCTGGTGGGCACCAAAAGAGAGTTATCAGTGAATTCTGGTACACTACATTTATGGTTTGAAAGCTCTGTGACCTCGATTCAACACAACCACTTCACATATTTGAATTTTTTTTTTTTTTTAAGACAAGGGATTACATAAACAAACATGACAAACACAGTAACACTAACTGACATAGACAAACAACCTCCAGCCGCAGTCGCATTGTGCTTACAAACTGCAAAGTTTGCCTAGGGTGAAACAAAGGAAATTGACTAACCCTAAGTCAAAACACGTGGTTATGTCATTACACTTTTCAGCTCTTCATCTCAGGCTCGTTGTCATGGACACAAGATTCTCAGCCAACAAAGATGTTGACCTATGACAGCACTAACCGCTGTTGCATAGTTTGTGATGTGGTGTTGGGCTAAAAGGAAAACAACAGTTTATGAACACAAACCAAACTAACTGCACACTAACATATGTGGAAATGACCTTTGACTCTCTGGGATTGTTACTAAGTCTCACTCAAAGATTTCTCTTGACTACTCATAATGGTAAAATGGTTTAGTCTTTATATCCTACCTTTTTGAGCATATCAAGGTTCTGCTTTACATTGTTTCTTATTCAGCAATTAAAACACACACACATGCTTCCCATATATCTGTTAGAAAGTGTCTATTGTGCTTTATTTTTAGTCATGCCCCGATGAGTATATTGAGGGCCAGTTTTGAATTTGTGGGATTGTCATTTTCTGTCCCGACATGTGGTGTCCTCAAGATCTGTCCCCCAGTCTTCCAACTGGAAAATAAACTAACCCACTGAGCCAAAGCCTTCAGTCACATTTGCGTGTTCCTTTTTAAATTACTCAAACACTCATATGTACCTCTTAAATCATGAAAGGTTAAATCTGTGAACTTAAATTAAAAAAAAAAAAGAACTGCTGTTAGGTTAAAAGCCAAGCTGCTAAATTGGAGGAAAAATTGATGATACATGTGTCATGGTATTGCCCAAGTAACTGGTTCCTTACTGTGTCTATTTCTGTTGTTTCAGTGCTGCCTTAGTGATTGCCTACCTTATGGAAACATTTGGGATGAAATACAGGTAACTCTTTTCCCCTCTTATTACTCAATATTTTCTGTTTTTATCTTAATATAAGATGAATCAAAATTTTGTAATGAAGTTTTGCTGTAGTCGAGCACTGGTGTTTATAATTAGAACATGTTTCATTTTTGTTTACTCTACTCTGATCAACCTTAACAGTAAAATTACTGACAAGTAAAGTGAGCAAAAGTGTTTATCTTGTTAAAAACAGATGTTCTGCTGGATAAACGTATATCTTGGCATACAAATGGATGTTGCTTTGACATTTACCACACTACCCAACTTAATATAGTAGTCAACATTTGAAGTGGATCAAAACATTTCATCAAAGTTCTAAGATGAAAACGGATATTGTCAAAACTCTTGCATAATATGTTTTTAATCCCCTTCAAATGCCAACAACTGTATTTTTGAAGACCAGACACATTCCTCCATACAGCAACGGCTGCTTGCTGTATGTTGGTTACACCATTCTGCAAGTCAGCATTTTTCTAACTTTGATAATCATATAAAACAGTTGTTTTGGTATGCAGTGGTTTATCAGTAGTTTCAGAGGGTGTGGTTCTCTTTGTAGGGATGCATTCAGCCATGTCCAGGAAAGGAGGTTTTGCATCAACCCCAACGTGGGCTTCGTGCATCAACTACAGGTGAGAGAAAGGAGGCAAAAATGAATGAATGTTTGAGCTGACAGTCCTGTTATGAAGAGAAAATAAATAAACAGATGTTGTATAGCCTGTTAAGTATTCAGTAAGTATTCAGTAAGATCTCAACACCTTGACTGTTACAGGTTTTGATGGATCTGTCTCAGTAACTGTTGAAACAAAACAGATCAGACTTTAATATTCCTAAACAGAGAAATGTTTATTTCACATATAAAAGGCCCAAGAGTTCGGTGTTAGCTCAGAGTTTAGGATCTCTGCAGATATCTGTGCTCTTACATGTGTGAAAATAACTTTAGAAGACCATTTCAAATTTGCAAAACTTGACTGATGTTAACATCAAGTCTACATGCAGTTTCTGGAAGATTTACTCTTTTGCTGTTAGTTTTTCAGTTTTTGTTTTCCATGTTGAAAACTGTGTTTTGTCTGTTTTTGTTTTATTGTGAGAGCAAACAGAATCACCACAAAAATTTGTGTGTGTATATATATATGTGTTTGTGTGTGTGTACATATACATATATATATATATATATATATATATATATATATATATATATATATATATATATACACACACACACACACACACACACATACATTTTACTTTGTTTTTATTTTACTACCTAAAGCAGTAATTGTGGCCTGTTAATCTGTTTTTGCATCATTGTAATTGTGAGGCATCAGAACTTATTTACACAACATAATGTTGTAATTTAACACTCATCCTTAACATTTCTAACAAGATGTATACAATTAAAAAAAAACAAAAAACAAATTCATATCTTAGCCCCTCATGAGTTGGTTATTGTCTGTTGACTCGAGTTTTTGGTTGGTCAGTATGATTAAGCATAATTCATTTGGATGGATCTTTGTATTCTTTTATTCATTTTTCCCAGGAATATGAAGCAATTTATCTTGCCAAATTGACCATCAAAATGATGTCACCCATGCAGTTGGGCAGATCGTTTACTCTCCAAGCTGGGATGGCAGGTTTGTACTGAATACATTTCAACCAGTCTACACATTATCTTTGTAATGCAGGAACAGGATGAATGAAATCACCTGTGCTGCTGGTTCATGTTCATTCTGCCACTGATTAGACTGCAGTTGAGTGGTTTTACACCACTACTTGTTTAAATTTGCTTCCTCGTAATTTGGCCTCTATATCACTGTGGTAACGCACCTGTAGAATGTCCTTCCCTGTCCTTCAAGTTAAGAACATCAGCATGAGTGACTGTTTTGTACATAATTAAGGTTTGTTCAAAAGATTACTCCATCTTTGCCCAGGTGGTGGTGTTTTCTTTTCTGAATTGACTAAAATGCTCTGAAAAGTCACTCCCTGTAGCTGGTTACGTGGTAGCTGTGACTGAGTGAGTTGAATTAAAATGCTGTGCACAACTCTGTAGTGACAGAGTTCACTCATTTAGATTGTTATAACATTGCACAATGAGCATGAATTTCTTTTACATTTTTTGGCATCCCTTGCACTCTGCCCAAGTATTACAATTCGGTGGGAATGATTTTTAAAAAATCCAACACCATGTGATGATGGCTTCAAAAGATTTCAAAACAGGGTTTCCCAGCAACAGGCTATTTTGACACATGATGTAAGTTATTGCTTTTCACCCTCAGGATGACTGACAGTTGCAAATATTGGAAGACATCCAAACATTTTTAAATTGGTTCATCATTTCCCGTGAATCTTGGTGACATTAGCTAGTATGAATGATGCAGTATAGACATTTCAACATTTCATTGAGAAGGCTTATACTTATTCAAGGGACATTTTGCTTTCTCGATGTGAACATTAGTTAGGATGTTGGGTAGTTTGTGTATCGCCAGCAGCTGACAGCAATTGCAGCACTTTGTTTGTAAAGGAAGAATTTCAATCAGGAGCTAAGCCAGCAGGTACTCAGGATGAGAGCCAGAGAAGAGCCAGTTTTCACCATGTCGAGCTCCAACCATCAAATTTGATATTGTTGATTTTTACACAGTTTAGTCCTAGTTGCACTGTTGTCATTGCAGTTATAGACTGTGTTGCATAGACCACAGACCATGCTCCTACATGGAGCTCTGAGTAGCTGCTAGCTCCCCGTTAAAATTATTTCCTTATTTTCCAAATGGGGATCACGCAATTCAGGACGATTCATTTTTTATTCTTGGGCTGCTTAATTATACCCCCTACAAGTGAATTATGTTTATAAGAAGAATGTAACTTGTGAATTTGACTTTACATTTGACATAAATGTATTACCATACCAACAACTCTTAAATGCTTCACACAATCCCACTTAAGTGGAAAATAGAAATGGTCACTCTTTAAGCTCATGAAAAATAGTTTTTCTTGCTGGAGATGGCCCGTTCCTTGCATCAGCAGCGCAGGTGATAAAAGGAGAACTTTGTTGCGCTGACGCATCGTCTGTGTTCTGTTCTTGCCATTTCATTCTTTTATTTCTTTTACAGGAAGCCGCAAACGCAGTCTGGAGGATGATGAAGAGTTCGGAGCAATGCAGGTCACAACAGCACAAAATGGATGAGCTTTGCTGATGTTAGGCTGTGTGGCATAGTGCACTCTTTTTTTTTTTTTTCCTGTTTTCCTACATTTTTAATGGGATTTAAAAATGTAAATATTGGAACTTTTTCTAATGGGCGGGGAAGCGGGCGGGAGGGCACCCATTCATGTCTGAGACATGGAGTAATGACGGACTTTGGACAAATTTAACTTTTTGTTTTTTTTTTCTTTTTGTTGAGCTGTATGCACTGATGGGAGATTTTTTGCAGTTTTATAGTATTTAAAGCATTTTGCATTTGCAGCGGGACAGTATTGCAATAATGCACTTTCGATACTTGAATTAGTGTAGATGACCAGAAGGGCCCATCGGCAAAAGGGAACGTAGTCGAGATGTCACCCAGTGGAGGACACGAGAAGAGGACTAGCTACTGCCTTTATTCAGGAGTAATAGGATCATAAACTAATATCAGGCTTAACATGGAACAGGAATGGAGGAATTATAACTCACTACTTAATAAACTAAGTCCTGAGTACTGTTCAACTTTCAACTGTCTTCATCATTTATGCTGCACTTGTGAACTTTATTCATTTTTATGATGCAAAGTTGAAATTCTCTTATGAAATCTGACATTTTGCAATGAAATTAACACATTTACTTTGACAGCACAGGTAGTGAAATTTAAGTTAATGAATGAGGAAGTGCTATGATATACTGATGGACTTCACTGGTTCTTCCAGTACCTTTCAAAACCAAATTCACACTCATCACTTTGTGGGTGGCCACAAGGTTTTTACATCTATCCATTGTGTACCTTCCAGCTGCTTTGCTTTCTGCTTTTTAGCCAGAAGTGACGCTACCTCAAAACATTTAACTTGTGGAACACAAACTGCAAGAAACATTGTAGCTCATACAATTTATTGGACTAACATTTGGAATAAAGTTACATTAAATATGTTCCCATAGTCTCCTAAATAAAAGCATAATTATAAAACTCAACTATAAATGCTTAAGTTAATTTATAAAAATCATTTTTTTTAACCACTTCCCATTACAAAATATTCACTCTTAAATTCAGTAGTTGAACTCAATACAAAACTTTAAAAGCCTTAAAGTCCTTACCACTACCTTACAAAAATGATTTTGTTCAGTGAAAAATTTAAACAGTCTTCATTTTTCCAGTCTTCTTCCAATCACAACTTAATTTCAGTTATTCAGCAAAATATGATAAAGGTATGCCTTGAAAGAGAACATTTTGTTCCTAGCAGATAGAATAGAAAAGTGAAACCTAAATCTGAAGTAGCTTAATAGTTCAGAGAAAGAAAAAAAAAAAATGCTTCTTTTGTTTTCAGGGACCTGCAAGATATATCCTGAATTTTTCCAGCACTGATCTTGAGAAACCGTTGACTGACTTTAACTTTTTTTTATTTAGGTTGTAATATAACTACATATGGTACCCTTTTTATATCATACAGTTGTGTGAAACATGTTTTCTATTATCACAGAGCAAGGAATATGCTGAAAAATAAAACATTAAGTAAAGGAAAATTCTTTGTGTGAGAATGAGGGGAAGATGATGGCGACATACACAATGGTGAGGTAGCCGTGGTTACTGAAAGGGTGTATTTCATTAAACGGAGCTTTAATTACATGTTTACTCAAGTGCTCTGGAATCAGGATGCGTGTTCACAGATGATTCAGCTCTGTCACAACAGCGAAGTCCTCCTCAGTCAAAGAATCGGTGCTGCATATAAGTCTCATCTGAGGCACTGTAACCAAACTTTTGGTAAAAAGCCACATTTTGGGGTCCACATTCCAGAGTGATTTTATAACAATTCAGCTTTTTGCTGAGAAGAGTGAGTGTTGAAACTAACCTAAAAGGGAGGAAGGAGAGAGAAGGAAGAGTTTAACAAAGAAACCAGTATCATACAGTGTGATTTCCAGTACAATATTTCCAAAATGTGTCTCTTGTCAGGGTGATTTACATGTTAGATGGGACTTATGGCAGTTAAAATATAAAATTGTAGGCTGGCACAGGTCTACTCACAGTTTCCCCAGCTGTTTCCCTCGGCACATGTCACTGACAACTACCTCCTCCACCCTGCCCCTCTACATTAAAAACGAAACATCAATTAGCCTTCTGATAAACATTAATGAATCCCTTAATTATGGGAGTGGTGACAAGGTCAAATGTGGAGAGATAAAACCTATAGCCACTACCACTACTGAGTATAAACTGTTTGTTGAGTGAAACATACCTTAGCACATGAGTGAATGAATTTGTGTTCAGTGATTAGCGTCCCTGTGGCAACAATCTGTCTCAGATTTGTGTCCTCTATCACGATGACGTAGTAGTCTCCTGTTGCCTTCATGTGCTCAAATTTCTCTGAAACGAAACAGAAAATGGGACACGTTTTCAGTCATTTTACCTTTTTTTTTTTTTTGGTTGGTTGGTTTGTGATCTGCTGTATTGTAGTTTCTCATAATTATTCAAGCTGCTCTCAAAGACCGATCAGTAGACCGCCTCTGTCTCAAGGACATTCTACATTAGTACCCACATGTTCTTGGTAGAGGACTGTTTTGTCCTTTCTGGCACCGTTGTGTCTGTGTTAATTTCCTGTACAGTTTTGTCTAAGTTTGCTGGGACTCACCATAATATTTCCCAGTTTTTAAAATCACTTACTTCTTGTTGATTCATGCAACATTTTTATAGACGGAACCATTAATATATTATTTATTCTGTTGTATTGTCATTCATAATATAATTTTACTTCATGTTTTGCATCCAGCCTCAACATTTTTGACAATTGTGACAAGACACAAATTGCAAAAAAGTAGATCTACATTATGATATAAATCTTAAGTTCATTCAGAACTTTTTTCTGGAAACAATCTATAAGTGTTGGATTATAGTTCCTTAAAATATCCCAAAATACTGAGTGTTGAACTAGGTTGTGGAGTGGGACTGTTAAATAAATTGTCACTATCATTCTGGTCAGGAGTTGTGGAGCATGTCTGAAATTGGGGAAATAAGACACAACAGAGTGGGTATTTAAGACTACCAAAACCTGCTCCTAACACACAGTTTTATAAACAGGTCTGTTATGATGCTTTTAACCCTCTATCGTCATACAGAGTCATCTTTGCTATCGCTGTGAAAAGTACAGCTGAAACTATTAAAGAGTTGGGTTATAAGCTGAGTGGATTAAAGTTAATGATCTTGTACCGTGGTTATACCTACATGGAATTCATAACATTTCTAAAGCACTTTGGATAGCCAAGGGTAGTCAAAAAAGCCTAGAAAGGCACAATATAAATGAAGTCTGTTCAGTAATTTATAGGTAACCCACTAATAGAGTTATACATTAATGATAATTTTTTATGAGGCATCAGAGCCCCACCACAAAGGTTAAGGAGCTGCTCACCATATGCAGAATCACTGCAAACACCTGCCTCATTTTTAACTGGTAGTTTTAGTAAGTTTCACCAGAATCAGTTAGCAGTCATTAAGTTTTGCCACTGCCACAGCAAGACTGACACTCCACAAGCAGTCATCTTTACTGAGCCAAAAGCTTGGCTGCCTCACAGCTGGACCATGAAATCAAAAGGTACAGAATTTAAATGATATTTTGTCAACTTAAACCAAAGCTAGTAGGTGAACAAAATATCTGATAACTGCAGTATGCTTTTTTTTTTTTTTAAACTTCATTCTGAGCAGTTTAGTAATGTTTAAAACCACTCTGCATCCCTTTATTTCCTGGAAGTGCAGTTCATTAAAGCTAGTCTGAGATCTGCCAAAGTCCTCAGAGGACACACCTGCACCGTCTAAGTACAGAGGGGAAAAAAAAAAAAAAACTTATGACACCAAAACCTAATCTTTATAACTTGGTGAATATTTAGGCCTAGTGTATGATAACATACTTCCCTGTAATGGGACAACATCAAAGTGCATTTCTGCATTACTCTAACTTTTTAAGTATATAAATATTAATATTCATGCAATAATCAGAATTTCTTAAGCTTCCAGAAGAGTTAAGAGTGCTTACTGGCAAACTGCTCCGGAGTGACATCACCTGTCTGGGTGAGTTGAGATAAAACTTTGAAGAATCCTGCAGCACAAAAACAACTTATTAGGTGAAATTACTGGATTTCAGTCCCCATCTCAGCTTCAAACGCCACTGCATGGTCCAAAGTTTCACTAAACTAACACCCGACACTTCATGAAGTTGTCTCACCACTATTGAAATCTGCTGTACACAGCGGCCTAAGGAGCAGGCCTTCTCCTGGACTGGACGGTGAGATGGGGGGAGAGAAGGTGACAGTGTTGCTACTCCAGTCCAAGTCCTGAAGCAGGGAGGGCTCAAAAAGTGGAGTCTTGTCAAGCAGCATTCCACAATCTCTTATTTAGAAATACACACACCTACATAACCACAAAGAGAGGCAAATCCAATGATGCACACCCAAAAGTATGAGGAAAGAAAAAGCAAATAATGACAAACATTTAACATATTAATACAGGAAGCCTAGATGGGAAGTGTATTTGTTCAGAGATATTCTTTAAGAACTTTGACCTGACAAATACAACTTCACTTGCTAAAAGTTTTTCAGTATTTGGTGGTTGGCAAACCAACTGGAACAGACATTACACAGGCACACGTACATAGAAATTAAAATATGTCATCCTAGGACACAGAATGACGTCTATTACATTCACGTTTTTTGTTTTTTTTTTTCCATTTCTTCCAGGATGGAGGCAGACTCATATCAGGATGTGTACTGTGTGAGGGCCCATCCCATAAAAACCAGTTCTCACAGAGAAGCCAGCAGCTCGGATATTCCTGAACACTTGACCGCGTCTTAAATCTTGTTTCCATGGTACCCGGAGAACCTGACTTACTCTTTGCTGTCATTTCCCGATGGAGCCAATAATTCTGATACGTACCGACCCGACTTTCTACATACATAAATAAAAGTGTGTTCCTGTAGTAGACAGTGTTAAATTTGACTAAACTCCTCACGCTGAAATTAAAAATGCTGTGTCTAGCTACAATAACGCACTGACTGTCATAGCTAGCCAAGTAGTTGGTAAATTAACAATATTACTAAATCGTTTGAGCCTTTCGCGAGTCATGTAAAACATATACGTACGGACACTTTCACCAAAGTAAACCTCTCCAACGAGTCAGGAGTTAAGATTTCACTTCTTATTGAATACTATATAATTGGTACCCAGGCAGGGAGATTAGCGATCTACTGAGTACTTACCAATGAAATCCAGCAGAGGTAGAGACGGTCCACTAGAAATCCTCTCTGAGACAACGTGCAGTGATAGCCGGGCAGCTGTGACTGAGGTTGAATTACATTATTAGATCACTAGTAGTGGACATCATGGGGGTGTTTTCAGTCCGCTTCCGCCTCACTACAGAGCCTTTGTGTGACGTGGCACGTTACTGGCGCAGCCCGCTGACGTCAAAACAGAGTCATAAGCAACAAGTTTCAATTTTCCGAACCCCTTTTAAAGAGTTCAGTCAGAACTGTGTAACATGTGGATTCCCTAAAAAATTCATTCGACTTGTGAGAAATCATCTTTGCTACACAAATAAGAGGTTGACAGGTCTTACTCCGACTCTAGACGGAATTAGATTAACCGACCCTGAACATGACAACAAACTGTTTTGTAAATAGCCGCATCACGTCTTTTCTTTGAGTGGGAGATCTGTAAATTCCGGGCAGACCTAAAGTCTCACTGCTCAGTTAAAAAGGACAATAAATCTATGTTTACTTTTAATTACGTAATTGTTACTTTTAATATATACAAGGAAACACATTTTCATAAGTGTTTCATTGTATTTTCTTAGATGCAAAATTTTACATTCTCAAGCATTCATTTGCTTGCAGGTTTCGGGCCTTCTGTGTAGAATTCAACTTTATAAAATGTTTGTCAAACAATTAACAGATTTAATTTCATTAAATTACCAAAACTTAGACAAATATTTCCCAGTTATGATTAACACCTGCCAGCTTCTCAAATAGTTTAATTTCTTTCTCTTTTTTTAAATCTCTTTCTCTTGCTTTTTCTATTATTCTTACACTTTTACTTATTTGCCAAGCTACTGTTGTTAATTTCACATTTGTTTGTACACAAAAGTTCAAAAGAGAAAATCATAAGTCCAGCTTACCTGTTAGCTCATTTTCATCAGATATACACAGTAAACTCAAATGTTAAAATCTACTAAATCAAGGCAAGAAAAAAACAAAAAAAAGTAAAGCTATTAAATATATCATAAAAAATGTTACAACACCTTTGCTTGTTAAAAAGCTGCAGAAGCTCTGTTTATTGAGTTTTTCCATATTAACATCATTTACAAAAACTAGATTTACAGAAATTATTCTTAGCTGAACCATCCTTGATTTAGGCACAAATACAGGAAAGCTCAGTTCTAAAACAGAAAAAAATTAAGTTTTGACTAAATAGCAATGGTTATTAAAGGTAAACCATGAATGTGAAAATATATCATGAATTTTAAATTTGCAAAGTAAATTAATAAACTGAAAATAAAAGCTTTCCAGTCACTTAAAAAAACACATTTGTCTAAGGAAACTTTGAAATCTAAATCCTAAATGTGCATACTTGCACACCAAAACAGAAAAGAAAAAATAAATTCACACAATATTAAAAAAAAAAAAAAATTTTAAATCACAAAACTTCAGCTTCTATTGGAAGTTTGTGGGCTGATCTTTGGGATTGAGTGGAAGGGAAATAAAGTGGCTTGTCTATATTTCATGCACCTCTCACCCAAACTGCCTTTTATACTTTAATGACAAAAATCAAACGATTATAATACAGTCTCCACTTTCATGTCCAGCCATGTGAGACGCGACTGGACATGTGAGATTTAGTAAAATTTCCAATCACAGATTTAATAAAATTTGATTATTCGCCAAAGAGTTTCAAAAGGCCAGGCTGTATTGTCCAGTGCTGTACGTTTCCAAAATAAGAACAGGGGATGATTATTTCACCCTCATCATGGTTTTTCCAATCAACACTTCCCTACAAGTTGACAAACACTGCACAACTGGACTACCAAAAGATTTCTTCATACAGACTTTTTTTTTTTAATTATTCTGAATGAGAATCTCTATAAAGCAGGATCAACTCAAAATCAAAGCATAACAAAAAGATGAAAAAAGTCAAAGTTAACTGCATTGTGTTACAAGGTTTAAAATGGTTTGATAAATTTGCAAGAGGATTTTATATTCTTTTGGATGAAATGTAATCCATCCCAATTTTTTTGCCAATGTATTTAGGGGCCAGTACTGGAAAACAAAGGTGAATGTGCCAACTTCCCCCTTTTGATAGGTAACAATATGCAAACTGTTTTCAATGGGTGATGTTACACAGAACACAGAACAGCCCATGCGGGTAAAAACACTGTTTGCAGCATGTTAATAGATACATTCATAGTTGACAGAAAGGCTGACCAATACTAAAGTGACATTCTCTTACTCCAAAGTAAGAAATAAAAACATGTTGCTACTAAATTCACCATTGAAACTCGCACAGACATCAGATGAGTTTCTTCATCTGGAATATGGAGCTTTCTGTCATGAGCAAAAGAAATGACCAAACATCAAAGAAAAAGAAAACCAAGACTCATGTAATAGCTTAATCTAGACCTTCCACCCTTTCTCGTATTTTTAATTTTTTTTTTCTCATTTTTGACAGCAAGTCAGAATCATGACAGGTACTGTCTGTTTAAGCTGGTGGCTGGACTGCGTGGCACATGAATAAAAGAGCAATGCAACCTTACATGTGAAGGTTTGTGCCCATAAATTTATAAAATGCTCCAAATACTCAATGGATCGGTGATGCAGAGGCCACTTCAAATGGTCTTTTCACCTTCTTTAGGCAGCCCAAACAGTCCACAGGCCATGTTTGCAATGCTTTTTAATTACAGTTTTGAATAGGTGATGACCACTGACTACACCAAATGGGGCAGGGTTGAAATAACTCTGTTGTTGCCTCTTGGGATAACGAGGTGGTAAACTCCTGCTAAAGCCAATCTGTACATCAGGGTGCAGGATCTTGTTGGTTTTGCATGCGCCTTTCTGCAGCTGCTGCCATGGTGCGTCTCAGCACAGTTGAGTCCAGTTCTACTACTAAGTCCTCCTCCAGTCTGGGCAAATCCTCCTCCTGCTCATCAGACGTTTTGTTTAGGTATTTTCTACAGAGAGATAAAGAATAAGGAAGGATAAAATTATGAAGATAAAAGTCAAGATATGATGAAAAGCAGACAACTAGGAATTCCATACCACTGATGAGACTTTAAAAAGAACTATTACTAATTTTTAATCAGTTAAATAACATTCTTTGAGTTGTCATTTTTACGTAGTCTTCCAAGTAAAGACAACTCAGAATTTTATTTGACCTACTCTTGCTCACAGACAAGGGAAAATGTTTCACAAGTAAATTTATTTTAAGTTTGTACAACTGAGTTTTTGTGAACAATCCAATCTTGCTATACATTGTTTTCAAGCCCAACCAGAAGAAGATTTAAAGCTGATTTCTACCTAGCATTATATGACAAATAAAACTCAAATATGTGGAGATCCAACCTGCGTGCTTGCTGTAACATGTCTTCTTTCCTCTGTTTTAACATCTTCTGTCTCTCCTCAGCTGACTTGGAGAAGCGGCCGCCTCTGACCTCCATGTTATCTGACTCACTGAAGCCCTGTTCAGCTGCTCCACTGGGTCCTGCCTGCTCATCTGGTGACGGGTTCCCATGTGCAGGAGCATGTTCTATGGCCTATGGAGGGAACACATGACAGCCTGTTACTTGCAGAGTCTATGGGGGGGGTCTTATCCAAAGACAGCGTGGAAGTGAAATGCTGACAGTGTTGTTGGAGATATCAGAATAGCATATTGACAAAAAAAAAAGTTTTGCATTATAAGAGGAGGGTAAAATATGCCACTGCTATGGAATTTAACCACCTGTGTAGGGAAAGGCACCTGGATGCGTCCCTCCAGAATGTTGTCTGTGGTGACTTCCACAGAGCGAGTCATCTGCAGGTCTTGCATTACCAGGTAGGAGGGCACTTGAGGAAACATCTCCTGAACCTGGTGAGCCTGTAGACAAGGTTTGTCAGTAATGAGAGCAACAGAGAAAAGAATTAGAAAGACATAAATGGAGATGAGGGAGAACACAATCAAGAGGAAAAAAGGAAAAGGAAAAAGAAAAACATCACACAAACAGATCCAACATACAGCATCAGTTATTAGTAAAGTTTAGCCATTCTCCACTAAACTACCCACAAATGTGGTTAGTTTAAAGTGTGTTAAACTTAATCGAATGAAAATTATTATTGATACGAGATTTTCAAAAGCAGGTGCAGTGGAAATACTGAATGTACAAAATGAACATTCATCAAAATGGGTAGCTTGTCAGAAGTACCTTCCCCTCATTGTAACAAGATAACAGCTAATTTGTTTGAGCCAGCTAGATTGCAACACTCATATCTGCCCAGATTGGACTTTTGACTATTTGAACATATACTGACATTTGCATGAAACTTGAAACTTAATGTTTGAATTCCTCATGTACAACTAAACCCCATCTCAAAAGGTTTCTGAAATGTTAAACCTAAAACAATAGTGTTAATGGATATATTCTTTTCATAGTAAAGAAATAGACAAATAGCCAAGTGACTTGATATTTCATGTTTAAATGTTAAATTTAAACAGTGAATCTAGTTTGCACCAAAGTAGAAGAAATAATATCAATGTATTCAAAGAGGTACCATATAGTGATGTGGAAAAAAAATGTGTTCTGTAGAAGGATGTGGGGAAAAAAAAAACCCAACAATCCTTGAAATTACTTGAAACTGATAAAAGTTAATTAACGTATTTACCAGACTATAAACCGCTACTTTTTTCCCACACTCTGAACCCTGCGGCTTACACTAGGACGTGGGTTATCTATTGATTTTTCTTCACTAAAGGCCATCAGGGGGCGCAGGAGGTGCAAAAACGAGACAGATGCAAAAGGTCAATGTAAAGAAGAAGATGCTAGTTTTTGGCGAACTTGACGCAAAACGCAGCACGACAGGCACAAACGGTGCCTGTAAATAAACATTTACAAAATCTTTCTGTGTAAATATCTCATTTCACAAAGTATATACATGCGTCTTATAATCTGGTGCGGCTAATTTATGTTAAAAAAAAATTCTTTTAAAATGTACTGGGTGTGGCTTATATTCCGGTGCACTCTATAGTCTGGTAAATACGGTACATAGATCATTGTTTATTTTATTTTTAGCTTTACTATTACATGACATACAAAAGATGTGCAGGTAATCACGAGGAAACTAACAAACTTGTCTAATTTTGTCCCCAAGAACAGGATGAACAGACAGATAACCCAAAGTCTTATTTCCAACAAACAGGACTATATTTAGTCCTAATGAGTAAAAGGCAGCATCTGTACCATCCAAAACAAACAAAAATTTCAACTGAATTTAAACATTAACTCACCATGGCCATGAGCTGAGAGTTGTTGGCCTGAGCCATACCCAAAATATTAGTGGTGTGCATCACTTCCACTGAAAAACTGGGAAGCCAGCTGGCAATGCGAGATCCTGTGAGAAGAACATATGGATTTCACAAACGGTCGATTGTATTTGGTCACTTCACAAGTCATTGTTGAATTTGTGACCAGAACACTTACCATCAAAGTGGAAGAAGTGATTATGTTGGTTGATGTGTGGTCTCGCATCTGGAGCGGCTCCAACAGGGCCAATGTTGTCTTCCAAGCCGCCTCCCTGCTGCTGGTTTCTCACCTGGCCACCATCACCGTTAATGTTCAGGGATGTCCGACAAGTGGGACATGATGTGTCTTGCTCTAGCCATGAGCGTAAACAGGAGCTTGGGGGGGGGGCAGAAAAAAATCACTAGTATCATGCAAGTTATCATATATGCCAGGAAAGAGAGATCCAAAGAAAGAAAAACAAAATTTTTGACTAAACATTTTCAAGGGTACATAGTGACAGATGAGAACTAAAGATCATTCCTGCATGGAACATAAATACATAGACATAATTTTGTTATTACTTATGGAAGAGATGACCACAGGGCAGTTTGCGTGCCGTCAACATGGCATCCCAGCAGATGGCACAGTCATCATCATTGGCCGCCAGCTCCTCTGCAGTAGCAACAGCAAATCTGCACAACATTCACATTACAAAAAGATAAATCAACAGAACAAGAACCTTTCAGTAGAAGAGTTCAAGAAACACAAACAAAAGAACAACCTGGCCTCCATGTTGCTGATGACACGAAGGTAGTTTTTGTGTCTGCGGATGCGACGCTGGACCTCATGGAAAAGATACCGCAGCTGCATAAAGATAACCAAGCTTGCCATGGACAGCCAGATGTTACCAAAAAGCTATTGAGATTGATTATTGAAGAGAGAACACAGGCTTGTTAGAATAAAAAAAAAGAACCAAGAGCAGACTAACTTTTAAGAACGTCCTATTGATATTACATCTTACCAGCATATGGATGTGGTGCATGAGGTCAAGAAAGAGCATAGCCAACTCCATTATGAAGTCTGTGTAGTAGACATATGTGCCCTTGCTCTCCCACGTCCCTGGATGGTTCAAATCCCACAGATGGATGGAGTATCTGAGAGGTGAGACACATGGAGGTTGGAAACTTGCACTTGAGATGTGTGCTGACAGACATGTCTCCCATCTATCTTGGGCTTATGAACACAATCAAAGTTTGTGGAGACATTTGTCAGTAAACATGGATGTCATTAAAACTGTCAAAACAAAGTTTATAGTTTATACACACATATATGTCTTTTAAACAACAGTTTAAATAGACTTACCGCATGATAACATGCCCAGTGCGAACAGTAACCAACAAGCACTAAGGAGGTAGAAAAAGGAAGTGCAGATCAAAGTAATGCAATTTTGGATCGTCTGCTTTCACCAACTCTATCCAAATTTAAAACTTAAACCATGGCTTTAAAAAGTCTAACAGTTTGGGATCTGTTTTTCTTGCTGGCATTCACATCTGTGAATCAGTTTTAGAGTTGTCTTGATTTCTTGGCAATGCCACATTAAATGGGGATTTCTGAGTCATTTAAAAAGTCCAGTCCAATAAGGCCTTTCCATGCACGTCAAAAAAGCCAATCAGATAGTTTGAGAAGAACTCATGTTATTTTGTTAGGCTTTTCTTGACTGTTGTCAAGGATGGTACAAAAGCAGAGAATAAGGATAGTCTTCATGATTAGATATTAATCTCATCTACAGATGAGTTATTAATTTATTGTTGACAATGCAAAGTTATGATTCATTAGTGTTACCATTACACTGGGGTCAGAACCATGAGGAAAAAAAAGACTATTCATTAAGTAATTACAATGTTATAAATACTTTCAATTCAATTATCTAAACCAGAAGTCACCAACCCTGGTCCTCAAGAGCTACTGTACTGTATCTTTTAGATGTTTCTCTGTTTCTTCACACCGTGACAGAAATGACTGTGTCATTGTCAGAGTTGTTCAGACCTTGATGACAACCTGTTAACGACCATTAATTAGAATCAGGTGTGCTGAAGCAAGGAAACATCTAAAACAGGCAGGACAGTAGCTCTTGAGGACCAGGTTTGGTGAGCCCTGATCTAAACTGACCGGATGGGATACAGGAAACTCCAGAATGCTCATTACAATCTGAAAAAACAGATTTGGAGGGGGTTTTTTTAGTTATTTTTAAAACATATTTGAGACTTGATTTGGACACCCTTTTTATCAACTTCAAATTACATTCAAATCGGACAAGTACATGTTGGTCTCTACCAATTGGTTAGGGGGTGAAAAAAAACTCCCTTCCCCACAGAAACTGATAACAGAAAAAGAAATGTCACACTGAAGATGGAAGTAGAGTGTAACAATCTGCCACCAGGCAACCATGCAGTCATTTCTAAACATTTTTATGGTTTCCTTTTGTTTAAATATCAATACTATTTGTATAGTTTTTATGTTACTTTAGATAACCAGTTTAATCTGTAAACATGACAATAGGGACATCCCCTTTATGTAATTTGCAAAAGTTTTTTACTTTGAAGATTATGCTTCTAGTCTTGCAAAAAGCAACACCTCCATCTGCAAACATAAATCCAGCTCACAAGTGACACTTAAATTTTATGCAACCAGAATTAATGCTATTTCAAATGTGATTTTCATGCTATGATCTTCTTGTGGTAGATAACTGTGATCACTGAAAGTGTGACTAAATTTCTCAAAGGCTGATATCGTAAAATATGTGAAAACAAGTTTGTGCTGAGAGAAACAGACATTTCTGTCTTACTGCTCCACTGATTAAACAAAAGAAAAGTTGTTGTTTTTGTTTGTTTTTTTGTTTCTGGCTTTGATGCATTTTAGAAACTTTTTCAGTGACAAGAAAGAACCCTGGAGTGTTGGACTATTGAGCACATTTAGTAAGCCATGTTAAAGACAAAGCTTTAATAAAAACACTATGCGTGTGTTAGGAATCATTTGAATAAAGTGTGGTCATCCATCTAAGCTGAAGGTCTTCATTGTTTAAATTGAGTTGTGAGTGACTTCTCACCTCTGCAGCCATGAAGGAGAGGGTGTGCATGCCATGGGAAGCTCCTAAAAGACCACAGATGACAGCCAGACCACAGCAGTCCATGAGCAGGGAGACCAGCAGACAAAGCACTCTCACATGGCTGCTCATAGGAGTTGAAGGGGAGAAAGACAGCTGCAAGGAAAAAAATACTTTGTTTTAATATACATAGTCTTTTCCACCACTGGCCATGAAGAAAGCACTGGTTCAGGTCAAGAAAAACTGGTAATATGCTGGCCTCTATCTTGCTGAGTTAGAGGCAGGAACCAGCTACTAAGGGGCAAGAAGTGGATCACCCTACCAAACAAAACACTGCAGCCACCATAGCTAAAAATCACAAATACGTCAGGCTAGAAAAGAAGAAATTAATCAAAAAGAATTAAAGAAACACCAAAATCAAGCTCAGTGGTCTGTGGAGGAGGAAACTGTGTCCTAGTGCTACATGACAGCAGAAAAAGACCTATTTTTAATACGCACACCAGAAAATGGAATTTGCATTCACCATTTTCAACTGAATTTTAAAAATATACAGGTCTTTATAAATAGACATTGTTAGGTGTTTCAGTATCATCTACTAGTGTTCAGGGATAAATCATGGGTCTAACTGCATTCGTTCATTAAGCATTTGGAAATTTGTGCAAACCTTTGGAAGCGCAGTGTTTTTGAAGGCTGCCCAAAGAGTTGCAAGATGTGTTTCTCACAATGGGAGTTTCAAACTTAAAAAAAAAAAGTGTTTGAACTGTCATTAATAAACACTGCTGCATGTTTCAGGAGCACATGCTGCCATTTATGGATCCTGCTTAAAACAGTGTTTTAAATCTTGTTTGAAGCCACGTTCATAAAAGCTAGTCAGCATTTGGAAGTGACGTCTGCCTTTATGCAACGCATAAAGCTGGAGTCACAACAGTTGTTTTGAAAGAAAAAAAAAAAAAAACACAGTAGCAGTTGCATCTTCATTATTAAACAATTTTAGATGCTGTAATATCACCTGCTGGAGTTTACATATCACCCCTCTAAACAGCTCTTATAAATCATATGTTTAGCAGTGTTCATAAATGCTGCCAGCATTTCCAAATGCCAGCTGGCAAAGCAATAAGCGTTCACAAACACAAACTACAACAACCTTTATAAAAGCAAACTTGTCTTTAAAAAAAAAAACGTATGTATTCTTTCTAAACCATGCTCCTCTACAGAAATTCAGAGTATAATAGAGGAAGGTTAAAAAAAATTCAATTAAAAAAAATGTTATTTATCCTCAAAGGGAAATTAACCAATTAGTTAATTAGCTAATTCAACACTGAATGAGACATAATGATGTAATGACACATTTCTGTAGTGGCTCTGAAAAAGCAAATCTATATGAAGAGGCTCCAAAAAAAAAAAAAAAAGAAACAGCTCTGAACTGTCTCTAGCACCAACCCCACACCAGCTTCAAGTTGGTTGAAAAGACGTAACAGTGCTTCCCCCATGCTACCACAGCACAAGGAAGTGCTGTTAATTTGCCTAACAAAAAAAAAAAACAAAAAAAAAGAACAGTGTCACAAAAATGGAAGATATGGAACAAATTTTGTTACCAACAAGGAGAAAAGGTCCCAGCAGAAATTCCTTTTTGATAAACAAACTCAGTCAGTATTATGCATCAAAACTAACATACAAAGTCAATGGCTTGCAGTGATATCCTTTTAATATCACTGCAAGTAAGAAGGTAATTCAATTTGATATTTTGTTTTCCACAACATGGGTAACATAATCTGATACAGGAGCAGCATAGTGACTGAAACTGTATCAGCAAGCATGTCAAACAAGGAACTATTAATAGACATGGGGCAAAATAGATAGAGCTACATTCGTACTTATGGAGAACTTTTAGTTCATATTTAGAAAGACATCCATACAAAATTGTAGATGTTGTTGATCAGCTGTCAAATATCTAGTTTTTAACTGCCTTACATTTACTCTCACGTTTCATAGGTAACAAGGCAATTACTCACATAGACACATACCTATGGTGTTTAAATTGTAACTTGAACATGAATGGGCTTTAAAAGGCAGCTAAATCCTTAGTTTGGCCAGACAGCCTCTATCCCAGATGGATCCATACACTACATAAACATAGATGTGGTCATATCTGTGCAAATAAATTGATGTTAATACAAACCACACAAGATCTCACCACAAAAAAATATCAAACATAAAATAAAATGATAAATGTGCACTTTGCTAAACAAAATCTTAATCCTGATGCATCAACTGCTAAACTGGTCACTTGCAGTCATTCCAAAAGGAACTTTAGTTTCAGAGTGTTTATAAGTTTTGTCTATGAGGCAATTGTAATGCATGTAAATACACTGGTGTTTCTGACAATGTATTATTGTGCATCTACAAGTGCAAGAAAGAGTTAAAAGACCTCTTACTCTTCAGCAAAAAAAAGAATAAATAAATACATAAAAGGATACCCACCCTGTTAGTATTCCTTAACATGACACCTCAAGTTTAAACTACATTTTTGACCATAAGGGAAAAAAGTTCATTAAGGGAAAAAAATAAGTTGCTGCTGCTAATTGCAGGTAAAGCAAAGAGGACAGAGGACAGGAAAGTCCTCTGTCCTTTAAAATTAATGTAAAGAAAAGAAAAATAGAGAGAGAAAAATCTCTGTGCTTGAGAGGAAATGTTTAGGTATTTGAATGATTCTCAAATCAAAAACAACAGAATGACACAACCTGTCACTTTGTTTGGAGCCACTTAGGTACTTAAATATGATCGTGAGCAATTCGGATCTGCAGAGTATTCCTCCATTAGTGACCAGATAATAGTAGACTCCAGTTTTCCCATCTTTATCTCCACTCAATTCTATTGCATATATGAAGTGAAGGGACAGAAAAGCTTCAGGGTGGGTCGTTCAGACTGACACAAACACATTAAGTACTCATCAGATAAATGGAAAGCAGCTCCATGACTGATAGGGCCCATACTTACATATTCAAAACGATCTTTGCAGAGCTGAACCATAAGATGAAGGAAGACCAGGGCTGAGAACCATAAACACCACATAACCACCTCCTCGACTGTTTGAACGTTCAATACTCCAAAGATGAAAATAAATTTGTAGAATATGAAGTTCCAAAATTTATCTTTGAGGTGCTGGGGGGAATAAATAAAATGCTGTTACTTGACAAGTTCACCCTCAATGTAATGTATGACATGAAATACATGTTTCTAGTTTAGGAAGGAATTACAATCTCCAAATATTTTTTTTTTCAGTAAAAACAGGCTCACCTGCTTCTCACTGACTCTAAGAGGGCCAAATACCACATACTGAATCATTTTAGCAATTAACATCAATGAGCAGCAGAATGTGTTGACTAATACCTGCAAGAATGAGGAGAACAAGGTGACAGTCAGATTTTTTTTTTTTCCCAAGAACAGTCATATCACACTTATAAAAAGTACTGTGGTGGACGCCACTCACCCATACAAAAAGACCGTCAGTAACAAGATACCAAAGGACAGTAGTTGCCAACTCTTTGTTACTAACAACACTGCTTAAATGTTCGTAATCGACTTGAGACAGAGCTGGTGTATCATCCGCTTCAAAAGCCCCAAACCCTGGGTCGGTGACAGTAGTGTAGGCACTGAAGATGCTGCCAGAAAGCAAAACCACACTCAGTGCAGTGTAGGTCTGCAAGCTGGGCCATGGAAACCTCTCCAAAAACAGCAGAGGCATTTCAGTAGTTATGGTACACTTCCCAACTTGTGAAGATCAGTCAATCCAACAAGCTGTAAAAGGTAAAAAGAGGTTAGCCAACGTTCGCCAACGTCCATCAAACGTAAATGGGTCAAATACTACATAACTACAATAGTACTAGCAAAAGGTCGTGGTTCGTCGTGTTGTATTAGAAGAGACATTCAAATCGTTAGCTGGGACACGAGTGTGCATGTTCCTAATAGTTTCACCGAGTTGGAAACACAAATACTTATCGTACCTATCAGCTAACGCATATTCAGTTACCTTGAGAGGCTAACTTCCCCTAAGCAGAGAAGAGTATATACTACCGCTAATTTAAGGATTTAATACAATCAGCCTGATTCAATAAAAGCTATTAAAAACGTACAAAAATTACAGCAAAGAGCCAATGCTGAATAAGTGAAGTTGACGTATCAATATTTAATTCTTTACCTGGTTGTCGTTACCTAACACTAGCTTACTTGTTAGCTAATATAGGCGAAGTGGCTAGGCGCTGTTAGCTAACATTTAACAACAAGCTTGTGTTAATTCTTCACTTACAGTTTGTCTCAGGTTTAGTCAAACGCAATAGCCGGGACGATGTATTATGTACTGACGTGTGCTTTTAGCGCTGCTGTATGAAGGACATAGCAGTGGCCAACACCGTCATGTTTACTTCACCGAGCAGACAGCTGGCGCAGGCTCAACCAACGGAGGCTTTCTTGTTTGCGCATCGAAACAACGTCATCACGACAGCTTTAAAGTCGTAGCAATGGAAAATACCCCAGCACAGTGGCATTTAATTATAATTAATAGTTAATAATGTATTGCTGTTTCACCATAACTGACAAGGTGTATACATATATTTTCTGATATTTAACTTGCTTTCCTGGACATTTGCAATCCTGGTCTTCCCTACAATGATTATTTTGTTTATCACGTTTCAAAAATAAACAGAAAATTTGTGGGTGTATTTGTTCCCTTCGAATGTGAATTTAAATTGTTTTCATGTGCTTACAGTGTCGCAGCTCAGAAAGCAAGGTAAGTATGGCTGACCATATTAAGGAGCATAAAAACATATTTTATTGTTAATTTTTCGGGACCCTATCAAGCCATTTTTGTTCATTTTTATGTATTCATGTATTATTTCAATTTAGTGTTACAGCTTATGGCATGAATTTCGACAAGAATGATTATTTCTTTTCTTTTTTACAAACATACTTTTTAAATCTAAGGTCAGATACTCTTCCACTGATACTGTTTGGACCCTAGACCCAAAAATGTACAGCAAAAGGAAAAAAGAACTGTTATAAAATCACCATACATACATCATATATACATTTATATATATATATATATATATATATATATATATATATATATATATATGT
>JAOWBL010000018.1:14424957-14436006 GCA_028564865.1 Zenarchopterus dispar
GTTGTCATAGCAGTGTTTGTCTTCAACTATGACACCTGCAGGTACAACCAACCCCTCATATATAGCAGATATAGCAGTACAGTTGAGATCAGAACAGATGTATTTTTTGTGAAGTCACACTGTAATATATATCAACAGTGTGAATCTAGTTGGACCACAAACAAAAGTGAAACTTAAACTGTGATTGTGTAAAGTCTGCCTATTTTACAGACTTTACTGGAGAAACAAAAAAATCAAGTCATCTTTCTCTGCCTCAAAGTAAGAAAAGGCAATAAACTAGTCTTCATATTAGAATCAGATCAGCTGAAGGAACTTAATGAAATGCCTGTAAAATAGACAAGGACTGTTAAAAGTCAATGGATTCACATTCCATTCAGTTTTTAATGCTCAATCAGTGAGACGTCTAGTAGTTATGATCATTAACCACAGAGCTGGATAATGTCTGTTCAACTGTTGTATTAGACAGAGTCCAAAGTTAAGGTCTGTGGGAGTGTTGTTGCAAATGCAAATGTTATTGAGGAGAAAAGAGAAATCAGTTTCAATTTTCCTCTCTGCTTAGCTGGACTCCATCAGTAGGTTGTGCTGTCATTCTATTTCACATTTTCAAATATGTTTAATCATGCTTATTTGTCACAGGGGATTAGGGAGTTTAATTTCTTTTGTATGACATACCATTTCTCAATAGCCTTCTTGGTTATATAAGGCTGGGATGTCCATGTTGCTGTACAAAACTGTATTTATGAAATGATGCAATCTATGTTCCGCTGGAAAAGATGGCAGAAATGGTAGACTAAGATTCTGGTAGTCATTTGGATGAACAATTTCTTCATACTCTCTTGCCTAGATGACACAACTGAAAAGTCTGTAAGTAAGTAATAAAGCTGTTGGGCAGGTTTTGGGCATAAACAGAAAACCTTTAAAAAAATTAACAATTTAAATGAGCTACATAATGGAAAGTCTTAGGACAATGATCAGATTTTTGCATTTTCCTGATGTGGTGTAAGCTTTACATTAATCAGAGCTGTGATTCTTGAGTAGTTATCCAGAAAGGGAAGTGAAGTCTTGCTTGTACAGCAGTTTATTTCATTTCTCATGCAGACGCAGCCGCAAAAGCACACTCTACCAGAATGAACCCTTCATCTGACTGGTCTCCTTCACAGGCTCCTGAGGAGTTTAAAAGTGAGAAAACTGTGGCGTGTGTGATCCTAGCTCTCTCCTTCCTAGTTGGGACTCCAGGGAACCTGCTTGTGATCTGGACTATCCTGAGATATGTCAAACAGCGCTCCCACACCGTGGTGCTCATCCTGCATCTGGCTGTGGCAGACCTGCTGGTCCTCATCACCCTGCCCCTGTGGATCTACTCCCTGGTGCACACCTGGATGTATGGAGAGACCCTCTGCAAGGCGTTAGTGTACATTGTCTCTGTGTGCATGTTCAGCAGCATCTTCTTCATCACCCTCATGAGTGTGGAGCGCTTTGTAGCCATCTGTCATCCATTTGTGATGATGCGTTGGAAGACCAGGAACACCATGAGCAGGAGTCTTGTATTTTTCTGGCTCTTTGCTTTTCTTCTTGGAATTCCTACCATTCTGACCCAGACTTTGAGTGAAAGTGAAGGAGCAGAGCAGTGTTTTCAAAGAGAATTTAACTCAGCGGCTCAAGAAATTTTTATCATATGCCTGGAGACCTTGGTGGGCTTTGTACTTCCTTTCATCATTCTTAGTACCTGTTACTGTCTTGTAGCTGTGCGGCTTAAGAAAATGACCTTCAACTCCAAAATGAAATCCAGGGTTCTTGTTCATGCTGTGATTATAACATTCATACTGTGCTGGTTGCCGTACCACATTGTCAACATTATTGATCTGGTTTGCATTCTGACGCTGGACACAGAGCACACATGTGTATCAGAGTTTCTTGTCTTTAGTTCTGGCGCTCTTGCTTTCATCAGCAGCTCAGCGAATCCCGTGTTATATGCGTTCTTTGCTAGGAACTTCAGAGGAAGTCTTGAAGAGTCTCGTCTGGTCAGGCTGTTCCAGGATATGACCAGTCATTCAAATAAACTCAGAGAGCTGGCGATGCACCAGCAGACTGGCCAGACAGCAGCAAATACACAGACAGAAATGGTTTCTGACTCTTCATGTTAAAAACAAAGAGTGTAAAGCTTCAAAACTATAACTATGGAAAAGTGTGATAATGTGAATGCCTACGAAGCAGCTATTTGAGTATGCTTTAGTATCCCCACATGTGATAAATTATGGTTCACACTGATGATGACAATGTGTTGTATCTTATTTTCTTTTAGTGCTTTACAATCACCCAATACAGCCAAACATCTTGTGACTTTGTGTTTTAATGCATGTTCTACTTTTGTAAATTCCTTTATACCATCTCCTCTTGTATAATGTGTTCTCAATCATATTTAAATAGATGCTGTCTTACCTGAAATCGAGGCTCCAGTCAGCTTCAAATAATTTTTTTTAATACTTGGATCTTGACCTGAATATTACTCTGTTCTATTTTTAATTTACAGCAGTACACCTCTACTTTTTCCTCATATTAGTAGTTTAATAACTATTATTGAACATGGATTATCCTGTATACAATCTCTAATAATGTTTTAAAACAGAACATTGTAAATTGACTCCCTTTTTGTAGCACTTTTATATTTGAAGATGGCTTGAAACACTTAACAAAACAACTTGTATCCTTTCAATCAAAGACAGTCTTGCTTTCATAAAACATATATTCAGTTCTATCCTCACTCATCATGAGCACTGTGATAAACTGGAGCGGTAACACAATTTTGGTCGCAACATTTCCGTGTACTCTTGAAGAAGTGCTTCCTGACATAATGCTGCCATTGTTCACTTTGTCAACTGAAAACTCATCTAAAAAATGCAAGAAAAAAAGACCCCAGTAAACATCAGTAAGCACATCTGAAGCCCTTGTGTTTTATAAAACAGTAGCATACTGACAACCAGCATTTATTCTGCTTTATTTTATTTTAGCTTCGTTTGTGGTTTGTTTGTATCAGATGACTGGATGAAATACTGTATGATACCAGGGGATATTTCACAACTACACATTTTTTCAGAACTATATTATCATACTTCGAGTTTTGACATCAAGATCACTTCCTAAATGTAGTCCTTAGAATGCATTTTTTTTGTGTTTATGATAGTGTACTAATAAAGTTGCTTCTCTCTTTGCTTTTTAATGAGTTGAATTTTCTCCAAAAGATGTTTAAGGCTTTTTTAAAAGTAAAAACAATCCTTTTCTCCTATTTTTTTTAGCTGAGGTTTCAATGGTTAAATGACTCGTAGATAAATCACCTCTGTGTGTCTAATGAAGCCCTGTGAGGAAACTCTGTTCCTCTGCAGTTTATCCAGAAAAAGGGGAAGTGAGGACTTGTAAGGAAATTTGTTTTTCTTTTTTATCCAGACACCACAGTCAGCATATGCATTTGCAACATGAACCACTCACATGAGCGGTCTCTTTTAGAGGAAATGGACCCTGAGGAGTTTGACGGTAATGTGGTGGTGTGTGTGATCCTGGCTCTGTCTTTCTTAGTAGGGGCACCAGGGAACCTGCTTGTGATTTGGACTATCCTGAGACATGTTAAGCAGCGTTCTCACACCGTGGTGCTCATCCTGCACCTGGCTGCTGCAGATTTGCTCGTTCTCATCACCCTGCCTCTGTGGATCTACTCTCTGGCCCGCTCCTGGGTCTTTGGAGAAACCTGTTGCAAAGCTATGGTTTTCATGATCAATGCCTGTATGTA
The DNA here is from genome assembly GCA_028564865.1 of Zenarchopterus dispar. NCBI lineage: Eukaryota > Metazoa > Chordata > Actinopteri > Beloniformes > Zenarchopteridae > Zenarchopterus > Zenarchopterus dispar. Next base: position 14,428,739 of record JAOWBL010000018.1, read on the forward strand.
CAGCAGTGTTTTCCTCATCACTGTCATGAGTGTGGAACGTTTTGTGGCGGTGCGATATCCTTTTGCCTCAGCCAACTGGAAGAGAAAACAAGCTCTGAATAAGGTGCTACTGGCTCTGTGGATTACAGCATTCTTGTTCAGCATCCCTGTCATTCCGACTCAGGTTGTTGGGGAGGATTCGGGAGAGGAGCAATGTTTGTACCGTATCTATACCTCTGTGGCCCAGGAGCTGGTGTGTGTGCTACTGGAGACAGTGGTGGGGTACATATTACCCTTCTTCATCCTTGTGGTCTGCTATGGCTGCCTCTGCAGCCGCATCATTCAGATGACCTACAGGTCAAAACGCAAGTCCACTGTCTTGATTGCCAGTGTCGTTATTGCGTTCGCCATTTGCTGGACGCCTCATCACATAGGAAACATCCTCTCGCTGATAATTCTGGCCTTTGGCCCCAACAATGATACAGCAAATCATCTGGAAACTGTCAGGAGCACCATGGTTTTCGTCGCAGGAGGCATGGTCTTCATCAGCAGCACGATCAACCCCATCCTCTACATGTTTGCAGCTCGCTCTTTCAGGACCTCACTGCGGGACACCGGCATCCAGAAGCTCTTCCGCCACATCTCCAGCACCTCCCCAGGTGAGGGCAACAGGGAGATGTCCTTTGTGTCCAAGAGACAGAGCAGTCAGACCAACAGCTCACAGTGTGTAACAGAGTCAAAAGACCAAATTGATATATTGATAAAAATGTGTGAAAATAATCAATCCTGACACTGAAATGCTATAGACTACTGACTGTGTTCCAACTGGATAATTCATTTTCTAAATCTAGAAAACTTTTTGTTTCAAACTAACCTCATTTTGTGCAATGATAAAGCAGATAAACAAGATATCCATGTTAATTCGTCCTTCATCCATCACACAAATCCATTCCTGTTTAACTTTGTAAATTTCCCACCTTGTGTTTTTTTTCTTTTTCAGTTGTTATATAGCTATATTTATAAAATGCTGTATCTTAGGTAGCTTATGTCTCTTGTGTTAACATCTTAGCCTAATACATAAATAACTTATGTTTCTTGTGTCATTTAAGTTCATCTATAAATGACATATGTATGAATAAAACTTGTTTAATTAAGGCTTGCAACCTAAAGTTTGTTTAATTCACTCATTATGCTGTGTAACATTTTTTAAAAATCGCCACTCTTATAAAATGCTTTTTCACTCATGACAGATTAGGGTTTTTTTTTTCTTTTAAATTCCACTACAGACGATGGTCATGCTTGCAACTTCCTCTCACTGAAAGGATTGCCAAATGAAAAAGAAAAAAAAACTGTATGTTCCCTCTGCTGAGGTCCAAAAAGGGGAAATGTGCCCCAATGTTTGTCACGGTTTCATAAAACTGAAAACCTGAACTTTGGACTAAGAGAGCTTCTTGCCCATATTGTGATAACTGACTCTTTTATTTGGCTTTTCAGTGTGTCTGTTGTCATGACTACAAAGATGACACCAAGTCTTTTACAAGGTTTTTAAAAACTGATCAACCAGTAGATGGCAGTGGCAGACACAACCCTGTTTGCAATAAAGACATTTAGACATTATCTTTTTTATAAATCATAATCCTTTGACATAGTCAGATTAGACCATTTAGAAATACTGATAGCAAAATTTTTCCTTCAAAAAAAAATATTGTGCAAGAAATACATAACAACAAACTACAATTTAATCCTAAGTGTATTTTCACAGTAAATCTGACTCAATAGCACTTTTTTGAGTATTACAAATCCTGCCATTTAAAATATCTGGAGGAAGTGGCATTTCTTTCTAAATAACTTTTATAAGTATGCTATTTTCAACACTATGGCCTTTTAGAAACATGATGTAAAATATGAGGACTGGGAAGCCACTGATATTTCACTTTATCCACAGAAGATTAGCGAGTAAGGGCTTTTTTGATTGCGACAGTGGAAAAACACAGAACGCAAAGGGTGTGACAATGATGAGATCACACTAGACCACAGCTGACACTGAAACATGCAGAACATTTTCTCACACAAAGAGGACTCAACATGTATGACGCACCATCAGCAGCTTTATTAATACCTTCCAGAATTATTATAATTCTGCCATCATACTTTGGTTTTCTGAGTGATAAAAATCTTTTGCAACATAGCATGAGCTGTACGGTCATTTTATTTCTTAAGAGACTGCCTTAGGACATGCTGTTATGTAAGATTTATTATTATTTATGTAAATTACTGTATAATTACTGTTGCCTTGCACCACATGAAAGTTAAATTCTCTGCTCACACAAACGTCTCAGCTTTTAGGCCGATTACAGATCCCAAAGAATTAAAAAAAGAAGAGAAAAAGAGAGTCAGGTTGTCATTTTATTGCCACGGTAAGCATCCAAATACAAGTGCCCTCAATCATACATTTATCAACTTTTGTTGTTGTAGAGCAATAACAGTATATGTCAGCTCAAGAGTTTTCCCGTGAGCCCTCAAGTAATCAGACTGGTTTGACTGGAAGTAGTGATTCCACCCACAAGAAAGGAGGCACAAGGAGTTACTCTTGAGATTGGTGGATTTGAATGAGTGAAAGGAGAAGAACAGGGGGAAAAAGCTCTGTGTACACTGAAGCCTGTTGGTCCACAGTGAGCAGAGAAGGGAGTGTCAGCAACAACAAAACATGGCATTCTGGGAAATGGGCCAAACACTGGTGAAGAGTCTGCCGAGCCAGTGAGGGCTTGTGTGGATCCTAAAATTTAGTTTGTAGATCAATGTGATTTTAGCCCATACAAACCTAAAGCTTTATGGAAAGAAAAGAGTCTTGGGGGGGGGGGGTGCGCCATTATACATATTTAAAAAAAAAAGGTAAAAGCACACATGCTGTGTCAGGTACGTTGAAGTACTGTGTTATTTGGCAGCAAAAAAATGATCAGAAATTTTAAAACAGTGTCTTATGATATTATTCTTTATACAAAGGATGATTGTGGATTATCAGTTGAAAAACTTTAAGAAACATAAGTGCTTGTTCTCAGTATCCTTCATCTGCAATAGTCATCTCTTTCACTTCTACCTTCTTTCTTTCTTTATGCATTATGGATACCCATGCATTTCCAACATGTAGAAACTTTTATTTAAAGGATGTTTCTGTGGGTCAATCTTCCTTTGCTGGTAGCAAAAAGTGCAGTAAGAATAGGAGTCATTTAAAGAGAACAGTGTGGCTGTGCAAAGTATGTGGGCTGTTGCTTGTGTGCAACTAAAAGTGTCAATTAAAGAAAAAAGCTGTGATTCTGAGTTTGACATTAGCACATTATTATTCCGACTCAGATAAAAAGTAAAATCAGTTTCCATGACACAAAAGGTCACTTTAATGTTGAATTAGCTTTAGTGAAAGGCCACAACAAGCTCATGCAGTATTCCTTCTTTGTTAGACATCTGATTATTATAACAGGAAGTTCCAGTTTACACCTGAATTCTTGCATGGGGTTCAACAATTTCTATTTGAAATTGTTGTATATTCATTATTGTACTCGAGGGCACAGATAGAAACCCACAGATACAGCCACTTATAATGAAAAGCTTTATCAGACAAAGAATGTTTTCATCCAATTTTCAGGCCTCAACTGTAGTTGTGCAGTGACATCATCCCACCTCTATGATATGATGATGTAAATGCCAACTAGTCGGAAACTAGCTGCTGTTTTTCTAGAAGAGGTAGTCTTTTTTTCTGTACATAGCCTAAAATGTTCTTCACATATGCAGGTTTAAAAATAATGAAAAAAAAATTTCTTAAATTAATGAATCAAGCATACAATAAAAAGTCTTCAACTGTGACCCCTGAAGAGATTTAATATTGTATAAAATATCATCCCAACTAACAATTTCTGGATCCTACAATGTTCTAGGAATGTTTCCTGAAACTTATGCTTTAGTTATAATATGGTTGACATCAAAAGTTGTTCTGATGTAATATGATCTCAACTTCTGGTTAAGGCAATGTCTATGATGTAACCACCTTAAGGCAACCTTAGCAAAACATTCCTTTTTGGTTGTATTAACATTCCCTTAGCCTTCATGTCAGCATTAGAGTTAGGTTCCCAAAATATTTGGAATTTTCTGGTCTGTTGTTTATTAACAATAAATTAGACACAAAACAAAATTAACTAATAAAAAATAGATAAATGAATAAATGGGCTAAGCAGATTATAAGACAAAAGTCTATCATTCGCCATACTGGTGATGTATACAATTTATAAAATTAATGCAAAAACAAACGTGCAAATAAACAAAAAAATATATTCAATGTTATTTTGTGGCTCAAATCACTGATCATCTTATGAAAAATTGGATTTCATTGTAATGCTTTCCAAAAGCTTTCACCTTAACTTCAAATATATAAAGAAAATTTAAAAAAAAAAAAAACTTTTAGGATACCATGGTTGTCCTAATACAGATATCCCAACATACAATAGCCTATAATGTGCCTCAACCTTACAATTAGCCAAATGAGTGGGAGGGTTGCAGAACATGGCCACAGATGTCTGGAAGTACAGTCTACAGGCAGAGACAAGGACAGTCTGAAGTCTTTTTCAAACTAAATTTTATTCTAATGTCTTTCTTGTGCTTTTTTGATGCTGTACATGTACTTTGATGATATTTAACAGCTTTCTTGTGGAGGGTTTCCAGTGTTTTCCTTGCTTACCTGCACTGTTCCTCCACTATCACTGTAATTATCAGTGCCGACCATCAGTAGATTTGCCTCATGGAGACACGACAGGCCTGTTTTGCTCGACTACTTCCTGATTCAACAGGAACCGATCAACCAATTGCCGTTCAGGACTCCATCATGGCGTCCCGCCCTCACCTTTCCAAACCAGCCAATAGACGCCGCCGCTGGGAGACCTCTCACTCAGAGGCCGAGCCACACAGGTAACTCGGGAAAAAAATAGAAAGAGAGGAGGAAAAAAAACTGTAGGGCTTGTTATGGAGTTCGTGTGAAGGAAACACGGATTTCCACCCTTCTTTACCAGTTAAACCAGTATCTCTGGATAGAGCTCACTCAAGTACAGCAACAGGTAGAGTCTCTGACCGCAAACTCTTCCGTGGCTCCTCTGAAAATTATCTCCCCCCTTTTTTTTTCTCCCTCTCTCTCTGCGTTTATCTCAATTGAGTTTCCAGTCCTTTTGTTCGCTCTCCTTTATCACTTGGAAAAAGGTGATTCCCTCGTGATATTTTTATTTTAATCTTTGCTTTAATTGTAGTTTTTTACCCTTGTGGTCCCTGATGGCTTCGCACAGTGATACTCTGGTGGTGTTCTTTGGGGCAACAGCTGGTGCAAATGGGGGTAAACTGGGTTCGGATGAGAGGGAAATAATTCTCTTGGTGTGGCAAATTGTGGACCTACATGAGAAAAAGGTACGGACCTTTCTGACCCCTTCGTTCGTTGTACGGTTTCTTGTGTACTCCGTGTGTTTGTGCAGTGTCTATCTGTAGTGGAACAGTTTGTTTGACATTTAAATCAACACGGTGTGCTTTCTGTAATGGTCTTCAACCTGCCCTGCTCTCGTGCTAGCTCGCGCTACATGGCTCACCTTTTTTAACAGGTGAAAAGATAAACAACCCAAGCAGGTGAGAGGTGGCATTTTCACCCAATGGAGAAAACACACCTTTTTGGTTTTTAGCATGTAAGCTCTTCTTGATTTTAAACCCAAAAAATACGAAAACAAAAACGACGCTTTGTTGACAATTGAGTGCTTTCTGCAACCACATTGTCAATGGTCTCACCCTTCAAACAGTTCATTTCCTGTATGTGGGTTCTGCTGCCATAAATAAGCTTATATAGGTCCGTGTATTTTGATATTCCGCGCCATCAAACGCTAAATCCCTTCACAGGTCGGGAAGCTTCATAAATATTTTGTCAAGCCAGACACTTTGGAGCTGACAGACCAGTGCAAAGAAGAGACAGGACTGACTCTTGAGGACGTGGTCAAAGCTGAGCCCCTGGACAAGGTTCTGCAACAGGTGAGTTTCACTGGTCACTTCCTTGTAATCAAACATAAACCTTTACAATTAAGGTGAAATCTATCCAGGTGTTGGTAATTACACTGTCTCTTTGACATCATGAGAAACCCAAAAAGTAATTAAACCGTAGAGAACTTTCCTCTAACATTTTTTTGCCCATGGCGAGATGTGACCCAACAAGCCTGACTGGGTGAGCTAATGTAAGGAGTGTCAAATTACCTGCGTGGCCTTTCAGAAACATTTATCCTCCACCTGGTTGAGATGTGCCATTGGCCCTGACAGTTAAACTCGGCTGACAGCTTGCACAGGCTCAGTAGGTGCTGGGATGGGCAGAGCCTGGGGTGAGTGGAGATAAGGAGGTGTCGCAGGTCTGGTCTTGCCTTGGTCTGGTGCATAGTGCAGACATCTGGAAGGCAGAATATTTACCTGGGACCACACCTCAGTGTTAAGCTGCAGGACTGACAGATGATTATTTATTGCAGGGGTCAAAAAAAAAAAGAAGAGAAATGAGAAAGAAAACTGGAACCTTTAAATACAGGTTGATAGTGAAAGAAAAGGATGACACGGACAAAGGCTATTAAGGTCTCATCCTTTCTACACAGTGTGTGTAGTCTGCCACACTAACTCTGTACCACATAATTAATTCCTGTTTTTTGAGGTAATCTGACACAAGCATTGATGTGTGAGTGCCACAGATGTATGATGATGATATGCACACTGCTGTGCGCAGACGTGTGCAAAGTATGTGCTAGGCAAAAGGATAGGTGTTTATCTCGGCTCCTATTTAGGATTAAAATACCTTAATTTATTTATTTTCCCTTAATATCAACCTAGTATAATCCACAACCAAACAATGTTGTTTTAGACTGCAAACGTTTTTAGTGGTGCAGTCCAGTTAATGAGGACTGCATCTGTAAGTAGCTGGTGTGTGTCTATCTCTCTGGTCTCTCCCAAAAGGTGTGTCATGACAAAAGTGTTGTTACCAAACATGTTTTCCTGCCACAGTTGGAAGAGTGAATACACTGGGTGTGACTTTTTTTTTTTTTTTTACAGTAGTTTAGATTTAAGAACATCTCATTATTAGGCTGCATTGGTGTGTTACAATTGATGTTACAGATGTTGTGATCTGAGTGCATGTACAAACTGCTCTGTTTGGGTGCAATTGTATATGTATGTGTGTGTATATAATGGTTTTATATTAATGACTCTGCTGGATGTTATTGATGCATAGCATATACAAAAAA
>JAOWBL010000018.1:14447057-14461159 GCA_028564865.1 Zenarchopterus dispar
CAGAGGAGTGAGGATCAATACAAATCAACAGCACAGTGGACTTTAAGCAAATAAATCAAGCAAGCAAGACAGATTGTATTATCAATAGAAATGAAAGCAGTAAACATGGGAAAAAAAATGTTCCTTCATTTGTGGGGCAACTGCTTTTCTTTCTTCTTTAATATACAAAGAAAAATAATGTGGTAAGAAGCATTTATTTGCTCTTTTTTTTTACAAATATTGTAGACGCTGAATCTCCTTGCTACAGGTAGGAGCTATAAGGCTTGGATCCCTCTCAAAAATAAAGATATTACGAAAATGCCTTTTTAATAAACACACAAACTTAGCTCTTAAATACCATCTCATATGTTCATCAGTTGTAACATTGTGACTAAAAATGTTACTTCCATGGTTATGAAGTTTACACATCTGTGTGCAGTTTTTGCAACTCTAACCTAAAATTAATTTTGAAGGTAATCGGAGATGAGAGCAAACAGATATAAACTGGAAACCAAATGGGGTCAGCTTTGTAATGAGGTTAGGTGAATAAACCTGACATGGTTCACTTAGCTGCAGCTGCGCACAAATCACTGGGCACCAGATGCAGTTAAAATCCTGCTTTTGAATGCGTGTCTGCTACATCATCTCACATTGGGAAGTGATGCTTAATAACCTGTTTTTTTTTTTGTTTTGTTTTTTTTAACTAGCTAAATGCTTTTTTTTCCCCATTTAAAACAAGTGTGCAAAATAGTAAAATGAGATGATTGGGGCATTAGGTAGTTTTGACAATAAATGATCATGGGATCAAAAAAACATCGTCCTCTTATTTTGCAGCAGTTGTTTTTTTCCCCCTAACAGTATCCTTTAATATCTGGGGATGTATCGGACTGCTTTGATTAATTTCCATATCAGTGAAAGTAATTTTTCTGTCAGAACTGGTTTTTGGACTTCACTGAACTTGTTTACTTTCTGTTTGAACTGCCTTCAGAGGGCTTTAGTTGTAAATTGATTTTTAATCTCAAAAGCGCTTCAATTGTACTTTTGTGGTTAAAGATAATTATGCAGAATACAGAATGCTAATGTGCTAAACTGGCTTGGATGTCAAGGTAAATGGAAAATGTTTTCTCATATCAAAAAATATATATATACATTTTAAATTAAAATGGAATCAGCCCTAATAATTTTAGCTGCTGTTCACTCTTAGCAGAAGGCTTGAGATGTGTTTGGTCTACAAATATCAAATATGTACTCTTACCTCAGGTACATCTAACGAGGTGGCCCAGTTCCTGTCTAAAGAGAACCAGGTGATTATCAGGATGCGGGGGCTGCCATTCACCGCCACGCCCCAGGAAGTGCTGTCCTTCCTTGGTCCTGAGAGCCCAGTTACAGATGGTGCCGAGGGTCTGCTCTTTGTCAAGTACCCTGATGGGCGGCCCACTGGCGATGCCTTTGTGCTCTTCTCCTGTGAAGAATATGCACAGAATGCCCTGAAGAAGCACAAGCAGATCTTGGGGAAGCGGTATATCGAGCTGTTTCGAAGTACAGCAGCAGAGGTGCAACAGGTGAGTTTTTTTTTGTTTTGTTTTTTTCAGAAAACCACTCCATAAATTAAAACGCATTCTGACAAAGATAAGATCAAGATAATCTGGAGTAAGACGTAATGATCTACTCCGTCAAAGGATTCAAAACAGGTCTCTGGTAACAAGAAGCCACAAGTGATATGTACAGTGAAGGTGGTCATTCTTAAGTGAATTTATTGTTTCTGTGTACAGGACTGTTGCTACTCATAGCATTATAATGTTGACTTTAGATTCAAAAACATAGTTACACAGGAAATATTGAGGTGGACTCTTGTAGCCATGTGTTTTTTGTTTTGTTTTGGTTGTTTTTGCCTCAAATATGTCTTTGTTGTCCATGGCATTACTAGAGCAGCACTTGATAGATGACAACACATAAGCCACTTCCCTTTTGGGAATGGTCTCCAAGGAACTCATGCCATGGCAACAACTGAGCAAGTGACCAAACAGAAGTATTTGACAAAACAATATGAGAAAATTCTGTGGTGTGTGTGTTTCTTATATATATATATTTTTTTTTTTTTTTTTAAAAGTATTTGTATGTTTAGAGAAAAAGAGTGCTGATTTGGAACTGGCATTTTATTTTAGACTATTTATGATGTAAAATATTGTCTTGTACAGCTAATTCAGTCAAGTTGACTGGCTGTTTTGAATAAATCTTTGTCTCCAGGTTCTGAATCGCTACATGTCCACACCTCTTATCTCCACAATACCCCCTTCACCCATCGTGCCCGTCCCGGTCCTCGCTACACATTCCTTCCTCCCCGCAGCAAGCAGCACTCGTGACTGTGTCCGCCTCCGTGGCCTGCCGTACACCGCCGGCATTGAAGATATCCTGGAGTTCATGGGCGAACACACGGTTGACATCAAACCTCATGGAGTTCACATGGTCCTGAACCAGCAGGTCAGACTGTCACACAACTGTACATCATGACTGTGTTGTTCTAGGACTAGACAAACTAAACAACCTGCAGTGTTGATAAATGGTGCCAGATCTCTTAATATGTCTTATGAATACATCAGCCTCCCCAAGATTTGCTCACTTGTTTTTGCAACAGAAGAACCTCCATACCTGTGTATCTGACACTGTATCCAAAGCACTCTTTGCCTCTATTGCTTTTTGTCTGCAGGGTCGACCCTCTGGAGATGCCTTTATCCAAATGAAGTCACCTGACAAGGCATTTCTGGTGGCCCAGAAGTGCCATAAAAAGACGATGAAGGATCGGTATGTCGAGGTCTTCCAGTGCTCCACAGAGGAGATGAGCATTGTCCTGATGGGAGGAACCCTGAACCGGAGTGGCCTCTCGCCTCCACCCTGCAAACTTCCCTGTTAGTCATATATTTATCTGTTGAGTATGTCAACCTCACCACTGTCTGCTGGTAGAAACATACATCATATTTATCCTTAGTTGCTATGTACTCTCTCTTGTTTGCCTCTGAAACAATGAAGTAAGTTTAGACTGGATTATCAATCTAATTTAATTTCAGTTTTATTAAATAATTACTTAAAATAAGAGGAAAATAGGATTTTTAAATCCTACTTTTTTAAGCTAGAGTTTAAGTTTTTAAAAAATGTCCATGACATAATTTGACCTAAATTGACCTGTAAGCTCTTCAGTCTCCACAAGGTCAGCGGTGTTGTATTACCCTGCTGTGTTCTAGATACTGAAGGAGAACTGCCCACAATGTTACAAAGATGGAGGCTGTTTATGTATAAATACATTTTGACTGTAATTTGTGTGTATACAGTGCAAATGTGATGGCTGGAAGGACAATGTCAGCTTTGTAAACACAGATCTGGTGAGATGGTTGCTTTGTGTCATTTACAGGGCTTCATGAGAAGTGTTTGTCTGGTACACAAGTTTGATTATGAAGGACTTTTATAACACAGATTTACTTGGCAATTCTTAAAGTTCTGAAAAATTCAAAGACCATCATTTCTTCAGTCAGTTGTACATAATTATTCATTATTCTGAGTCGTAGCCACTTGGCCAATGTCTGGAATAACACCAAACCTGCCACCCTTGGTTGATTATGGTTTGGATGTTCAGGAACAACTTGGAAACATGAAGACATAAGTCTGAGTTAAGCAAAAAAATGAACAAATTGTCTTTGCGGACCAAGGCACTGGTCTAAAAACGAAGCCTCTGCTTCAGTTTCTGTTTTTCTTCTTTGTTAAAACAACCGGACAGTTCAATGATATCATCCAAATCACTTATTTGAAAGTAAAATTGCAACTGAATCCAGAGTGGAGGATGTGCTTACAATAAGTTGTGTAGCAGGTGTAACACATCTGTTCATCTGTCTGCTAGGTTTGGGAACATTTTCATGTCATAACGCCAATAACTGAAGTTGTTTTGAAGTTGCAAAGCAACTGTTGGAGGGGATCTCTTCATCTGTTTTGTTTTGTTGACTGTGTGAAATCTTTGTGTTCACTTTGAAACCATATAGAGAGAGAAGGGTAGTAAATTGTGACACTAGAAACTGAAACTAAGTAAATGTTTAGCCAACTTCCTCCCTTCGGTTTATTAAAAGCTGTAATTTTGTTTTTCTTTGGTTCATTTCTCAGGGTTTCAGGCAGTTGTGGATGTTTGAGAAATGTCGCTGACAAACCTCGGGATGTGATGTGACTCAGTTCATAGTTAAATAAGAAACGCTCTGTCAGCAAGGCGGATGTGTTCATGTGATCTTTAAATATGCTGCAGGACTAAAACATACTGTTCATCTCTTTCTCGTTTTGCAGGTCTGTCACCTCCCACTGCCTACTCCGCCTTCCCCACTCCACCTGCCATTCTTTCAGAGGCTGCCCTCTACCAGCCCCCCCTGCTGGCTCCTCCGAGACCACCTCAGAGCACCATGCACAATCCCGCTCACACTCTGGCCTACTATCCCCCTCAGCCACATCTCTATATGAACATGAACATGAACTATACCGCTTACTACCCCAGGTCAGTTCATCATCTACTACAACAAACTGCTAAGTGAGAGGAAAAAGATGCTGTTGTTTATCTCCATGCATTTGTCTAAGGTCTTAACTTGTGTTTCCCTTTCTCTAGCCCCCCAGTTTCTCCCTCCACAGTTGGCTACTTCACAGCTCCACCAGGAGCGGTCGCAGCGGCAGTTGCCGCTCAGCCCCACCATGCTGCTGCAGCTGCCCCCTCTGTACTGCCTCAGCCAGGTGCCCTGGTAAGGATGCAGGGTTTGCCCTACAACACTGGTGTCAAAGACATCCTCAGCTTCTTCCAGGGATACCAGGTCAGTACATGCATCACTGAGATAAAACTTGGTTAGAAAAGTGTGTTTTTGTTTTGAGGCATGTGTCCAAAAAGATGATGATTAGTACAGGGTTGTGCAGCTATTGACTGCAAAAACTGCAGTCTGTTTATTTAAAAAGTTTTATGTAAATGACTGCAACATCTCTGCAAAGCTTCGTTGCAGTCTTGCACTAAGTGCTGCTGTTCAGGTACTTGGTAATAGTTGAACATTTAATTGCTTATCATCTGATAATCATGAACTCTCCCCACAATCTGCAACACCAAAATGGTGAAGTCTGATAAATCACTAAGCAGTTTTTTTTCATTGCAAAATCAAACCACTGTAACATTCATTTAAGGGACATGTGTACACTTGTCTTCCCCTCCTCTTTCCCTCCATATTTATTGCTTTCAGCCCAAATTAGGTGGAGTCACCTGAAGCAAGTATGAACTCTGACAGGTGTGGCTGTAGACAGTTTGTAAGTCGAGGAGGGAGAAGGGTGGGGGAGAGGTTTGAGGTGAGGGGTGGTGTTGTTTTTGTTGTTGTTGGGGCTAATCTTTGGTCTGGTTTTGGTCTTCATGGTTCTTTTCATATAGAATTAATACAATTTTGATACTTAGTGTGTTGGTGCAAATATTGACACCAGTTAAGAACTTCTGAGTTGCACACCGGAGGATTAGACCACAGAGAAATGCCAGATCCACGAGTGAATGTTGTGTGTTCTTGAGCTGATTCCAGTTCTGACTGTTGGCTGAACTATTGCAATTGTATCCTTGGTGTTTGTGTGTGCATGTGTGTAACTGGCTACAGTCACATCTCACAGGTCTTGGTTATGGGGGGTCGGATCAGGTCAGGACCCTTATCGCACATGCCCATGCTTCATTACTGTGTAGTTCAAACGTAGCAGACAGTGTCAGACAGTATTTGGTGAATGTTTTAGTGTGCTTTTGTCTTCCTCTGTGGAATATCTTTAGCACTTCTGAGACTACACGTCTGCATCCTGTGTGTTTGTGTGTGTGTGTGTTTAAAACTGTGTATTTTTGCTATGTGTGAAAACAACGTGGAGACCTCCCAGCCTGACTGTGTCCCCATCATTATGCTATCTGTAGTACGCCCCTGATGAGTACAGCGGCGTGATTCAGATGAGCGAACAGGCCAGGAGTCTGATTCAGCCCAAAGAATGGCTCTGTCTGTAGGGACTCGCTGCAAGGTAAGAAGAGCCTCTGGAGCAGAGAGGCTGAGTGGAAGAGGGGACACTTCCTTGGCTTAAATGACATCTGCATGTCTTACACAGTGCAAATGGCAAATATGGTTTAAACGCTTCAAAATGCTCGTTAAATACTGAAGTGGTGATTTACTGCTCTAGAGGCAAAAAAAAAGCGCAGGGGGTTTCAAACTGAATGTTAGACTGTTTTGGGGGCTTTTTTTTTTTTAACATTAAGTGCATGCCTTAAATCAAAAATGAAAACCAAATAAAATATTTTTAGTAACATATTTTAGCCATCAGATCACCAGTTTAGTATTTTACTGGCCAACTTTCACCTAACTTTTAAGGCCTCTGGTTTAAATGTAATGTGCTCAGGTTTTGGTTAAGTTTCTATATGTCCAGCTCACAGGAATGTCTTAAATACAGCAGCCAGCTGAACATTTCATACCCATGGGATAAGCATAGTGTACTGCAGTGAAACTAGTTTTCTCGTCATATTGTATGAAGCCAGTTTGTAATCTGACTGGACTCACGGGAGGAGAAATGCCCAGTTTGACCATCAAAAAAAAGCTCCAGACTCAGCTTGTCAGTCTGCTGCTCCCCACACTTGTTTTTTAATGTGCGGATCCAGTTTTCCTGATGGCTACTTTCATTAAAGAACTTCAATATTTTAACAGACTTATGAATAAAAATATTTATTAAAAAAAATTTTTTTTTAAATCCCTGTCCCACAGCAAAAATATGTCAGTTAAATTTCATAGGCTCCCTATAATAAGTTCAGCTTAGGAGTTTTTTTTCTTTCATCATTTCAGTGCACTTCTGCTTCCTGCACTTCATTAATATTGCACCAAGTAACACATGTTCCTCTGGTGATAAAAGAAAACACCAACATTTAGAAATGACAGTCACATTTTCCAGGAATAAAAGTATCAGTTTTACTGCATCTGAAATGTTTTTGACAGCAGCTACAAGTTTACATAAATATTTTGTACATGTGTGGTGTAAGACATTCCTTCATGGAGATAATGATGGTCAGCCTCCAAAGTCTGCATGCTATTTCACTCGCATCAATCTTATCTTCACTGGCATGCCACAAAAAGAATTTAAATGTTAAAGTACTGACATTTCAAGTGTTGGATTAAGAGCCTGCAGACTTGGCACACAGCAAGCCTCACGTATTCACCTGCTCAGGGAAGGTTGAGTTCTGCAAACACTAAGCCTTTTACTTAATTTAGTCAATCTTTTTAGAGGTTTGCATCTTTAAGTACGGTTGAAACATCAAGCACTCACCAGAAGGTGTGACATTTTGACCAAGTGTTCAGCTTCATAAAGGACTGCACTGGAACTGGAAAGAGCTGAATGGAAATGGTTCCAGGCTGGGCCTGCCTCCCCACCTTGATCTTTTCTAGTGAATGCATCCTGAAATGAATGCCTCGTCTTCGTTGTCTGCCTCTCTGATGGTCTGTCGTGTGATTCCCGACGCATTCATGGATTTTTTCACTGCCACTGTGATCTGTGAATGTGCACTTCTTAAAGAATCATATTGTTCTTCTGTTTCTGCATTAAACTGGATTAAAAGCACGCAAACTAATGGATGATTAAGATGTGTGTAGAAACAGCCTGCGTTATAGGTCTCAGAGCTTTGGGAACAGCATGTACTCTGCTTTTGCCCATTAATCTTTCTGCTTTCTAACTGGATTGGTTTGATGAGATGATCTTCCTTCCTAAGTGCATGATTCCTCCTCAGCCCTCTGGTCTCCCCCTGGTGTCTTCATGTTGCGGTTAAAGGACATTGAAATGACTTCCTCTGTGTTTCTGTCTGTTTTTTGTCTTTCTGTAGCTCCAGCCAGACGCCGTTGTTATCTTGTATAACTTCAGTGGCCAATGCAGCGGTGAGGCCTTGGTCACTTTCCCTAGTGAGGAGATGGCCAGGCAGGCTATTGCAGAACGCTCTAACCACACATTCTATGGTCAGCAAGTCCACTTGGTCTTCTGCCGCTGACCACTAGGCCTCCATCTTTCTCCACCTCCCTCAGTTAAGCATCCTGCAGAAGAACCATCCATGTTTTCTCCTGATTGTGTTGCTTCAGCTCCAAGCTCCAGTACGTTCCAGTCTTTGGAGAACATCTGTTTCCTTTCCAAATGATCTGCCATTCTGTACACACCTGACAATGTTGGTCCTAACACTCCCAAGTCCACTGTTGGAGTTTGTGCATCCACAGATGAAGCAGCTAAATTTTGTGCAGATGTCTTTGTGGACTCCATTTCTGCATATAATCACCCACTGCACCTGCTGATTGTGGAGAAGGAAGATGCTGGAGCCTGGACAATATTGTGGCTCTTCAAAGCCAAACTTGCAGATATATTTAAATACACTCAAATATATGTGTCCAATATAAAACTGTACAGATATGTCCTGAAATGCTTGAGGCTGTACAAACAACTTCTACAAACTAAACTTTTTGACATATTTCTAAAATTTCATTCTTAAACCACTACAGGATTTATAGCTTTCTGTGTTTATGCACCTTTGTGTTTAGTTATACAAATCCATCTCTGTGCGTGTGCGTGTGTGTGAGTGTGTTTGGGCCTGATGTTAACGGCCTTCAGCATGACAGTGGTGTAATTGAAAAGAAAAAGCCATAAAAACAGATTTGGACTACTGAAACGACAAAGTACATCCCTGTGCTTAAAACTGATTTGAAGTAACTTTGATCTTCTGGGAAAACTAGTTTATGCTATACCACAGCTGTGCCAGAGTACAAACTAACCTGTGACTTTTTTTCTGTTTTGTTCTGTATAAAGCATTTATGTTGTGATGGCTGTCACATCTACTAAGCACTGCAAATTTCTTTTTTGCTTCATAGATATACAGACTATGCATCTTTAACAGTGTAGCAAAACAAATTAGTTCTATTTTTTTATTAATGCCATTTCTTTACTAAAGCGCATATCTTGTTTAATAAATATAAAACAGCAAAGGCTTGTCCTGAAGTCTTTTTATAATGATTGACTGCAGCTACTGTTTTTTTTTGGCTTTGATTTGTTTCCAGATTATAACTTTTGTCTGCTGCATGCATTAATTCCTGCTGACAACTTAAGTCTTTGTAATGTGTAAAGCTGCATGAGTTTTCCCTGTGAAAGGCCTGCTAACTGCAGTCTTAGTTTATCATCTTTACCACACCTTCAATGACCCAGAGACCCATACTGGCCCAAATGAGGCCACGTCTTCCTCTGGTGGCAGAGGAAATATTTGTTTCTTTTGTTGCAGGTTTGAAACTTGCATGAATTTAGATCGTGTATAGACTGTTAAAAAAAAAAAAAAAAAACGATAATAAAAAAAGTGTTAAATATATTTGTGGTTCAGGTGTTTCTTTTCAGAGGTGAATTCGGAAAACACTGAATTGATTTGTTACCACTAAAATGTAAAAGACACTTTCTACTGGAGTCACTGAAATCGCCTGCTGGATCAAAGGTTGAATCAAAACTGGGGTCTCAAGGAACTGTCAGAGCACAGACCAGATCTTGTCAGGTGAAAGGCAAGACCCTCAATGAGACATCAGTCCATGGCAGGGTCACATGTAGACAACCCCACACACAACCAGTTAATCTGATGTGCATTTTTGGATGGAGGGGGGAAGCCAACATGCAAACTCTATACAGATGAGCCCATGCCAGGATTTAAACCTATAAGGCAGGGGTCTCCAACTCGAGTCCTCAAGGGCTGCAGTCCTGTATGTTTTAGGTGTTTTCCTGCTGCAGCATACCACGATACAAATGACTGTCATTAACAGAGTTGTGCAGCGCTTGATGACAAGCTGATGGCGATCTTTAGTTTGAATCGGGTGTGTTGCTGTAAGGATGCAACTAAAACGTGCAGGACAGTAGCCCTGGAAGACTCAGATCCCTGCTGTAAGGCAACAGTGCTCATCGCCAAGCCCCTGTGTTGCCCTCATGCTGCAAATCAACTTTTTAAATGGTTTTGGCTGGTATGAGTCAGAAAGTTGACTGAAAGCCCAAAGGGTCACAATCCCCCTACTTTAAAGTACTAATTTCCATCTACTAGACGGTCACTGACACTGCCATGCTATGAAGCAACAGTGCCAAAGATCAAGCCACCATGCTGCCTGTCAGGGCTTATATTTCTTTATTTCTTTCCTCTTTTTTTTTTTGAAAAAAAACGTGATGAATGATTCCTTTTAATTGTGTATTTGTAGCAGCCATTGTTCATCCTTGTTTGCTGGCTGGCCTGCTGTTGCTGTGACATTGCTGAGGGTGGCAGCACATGACTATTCTTCCCAGAAATATTCAGCTAAATAAATCATTTGTCAAAACACCAATTTATTACAGTCAAACATAACTGTAACTGTCAAACATTTTACAAAATGTTGTACCAGTCAAATTGCTCCCTCCTTAATGTGTATGTTTGTATATTTAGTCTATATGATGCACAGTAACCAAATAATGCAGCCAAGGGGGGAAAAGAGGTGAAGAAACGAACACAAGCAGGTTGGAACGGGTGGAGAAAAAATGAAAGGAAAGGTGTACAAGACAGTGGTGAGACCAGTGATGTATGTTTTGGAAGGAGTGGACCTGAGGAAGAGACAGAGCTAGAGGGAGCAGAAATGAAAACGTTGTTCTCTTTAGGAGTAACAAGGATGGATAGGATCAGGAACTAGTACATCAGAGAGACAGCACATGTTAGATGTTTTGGAGATAAAGTCAGAGGTCAGACTGACATGGATTGGACATGTACAGAGAAGGGATAGGGAATTTATTGGGAAAAGAATGTTAAAGTGGGAACTGCCAGCAAGGAGGCCTAGAGGAGGACCAAAGAGGAGATATATGGATGTAGTGAAGGAGAACATGAGGGTGGTTGGTGTGAGAGAGGAGGAGTTCATCTTAGTTTTTTTTTCTTACTCACTGGGTGACATATTGGTTAAAGAAGATAAAATGTGAACCTTTTTGACTTTCTGTAGTTAGAAGTTTAATGTCTGGTGGAAGCCCAAATGTGAGGCAACAGCTCCATTCACACAGCCACTGTAAAGCTTATTTTTTACACCCTGCTGTGTGTCAATGGCACAATTTCTGTGTGCATCTGTACCACCTTGGGAGGTGGTAACAACAGTGCAGTGGGGTCAAATGAGTGCTGTGCGAATTAGCAGTGAAGGAAATGTGCCTCTCTGCTGCTGAAGCTTCTCCTCCATCTGCAGTATGATTGTAGCACGTGTGGGAAGGCCCCAAGAACGGCCAGGCAAAAACCTTTTCTTTTTTTTTTTTTAAATTGCCATTTTACCATCACCATGGTTTTTCTTCAGCATTGACCGATAAAAGCAGTTAGTGACCAGTCACTAGAGACTTGTTGCTGATGGTGGACTGACAAGTAGAGGATAGGGACGTCTTTAGGGTGTGAATTGCCAAAGTACTTTGTAAGTGCACAACTGGACTCTGGAGGCAGAATGAAGATGGGATCTCCAGTACATCTTTACACTTAAAGTGTCTTTTTTTTGTTTTTTTATTAAAAAAAAAAAAAAAAAATACACTTAAAGTGTCTAATAACTGCTGAGAATGTAGAAAGGCCTAAAGAGGACACGGGGCTGGCCAAAAGCTCATCCAGGTAAAGCCTGGTGGGCTGTTCAGGTCAGAAATAAAAATACACCTGGGTTTCAGTCACAATGGTGAGAATATAAAAAAAAGAGAGAATAAAGTTTCATTCAAATTTTACAGTACGTCTTTTCAAAAACACGCTGATAAATCGTCAATAAAACTGTATGAGGAACGTCAGCATGTCCCTTATTCCAGTGGAAAGCTGTCCTTACCTGGTGACTTCAGTTTTCATCATTCTCGTTTCAGCATTGACTGGTAAGTCATTCTTTGATTAGGATTTATTTTAGGATGAGAATCGTTGAACATTTGTACCATTTTAAGTGTAAATGGATGTTACATACAATAATGGAAAAGTTGTGAGTGGAGAAGGGGGTGTGTGTTATTAACTGGTCTTGTCTCATGAAGATGAAGAAACAGCAAAAAAAAAGTCATTACTGAGTTTTCTGTTTTATTAGCATACACTACTTCAGGGCCTATAGTATGATGCAAGGTATTATTCCCTTTGAATAATTTCAAAAAGCACTGCAGTCTTAAAAATTACAATTTTAAAAAAAAATTAACATACAAAATATACAAGAAATGTCAATACAAGGCTTGGTAAACATCAGCTAAACCTGTATTTCCCTTTTATTTTACATTTTCATTGTAACATCATTTATATATATATATAAATATCTATATCTATATATAGATGTATATATATAGATATAGATAGATATATATATCAACCTTTTTAGGAATGACATCCATTTCAAAGTATCAAAAATAGAGTAGTACAGTCTCTGTTAAATGGGAACACATTGTTCGGTCTTTGGTTGTGACAGAAGACGACGGCAGCCACAGGTTACTGTCGATGCTGGTTTTGTTTCAATTTTTTTTTTTCCTTTCTTCTTTTTTTCTCAAAACTCAAGTCTGCAGAACAAAATGAAATGCAAAAAAATCTATTTCCATTCTCCCACCCAACCCATTAGGTCCGCCCCTCACCCCCCAAAACAAACAATAGTCCTCACATGTCTACTGTATGTCTTAGTCATGGGGAAAAAAACAAACAAACAAACAAACAATCCACCCAGAACAGCATACAGACACACTGACAAACTGTTTTTAAACAGGAGTTAAGGCATCCTAAGAGTTTACATATGACATGATATTCTCACCACATGAAAGAGTCTGCTTTCTTCCTTTGTCTTTGAAGTCCATCAGCAACTTTACAAGTAGTTTATGATCTCGTATTTAATGTCATCTCACATTTGTTGCTGTTACAGTTTGCATAGACTAAATATGCATGTGCTTCTGTTTTTGAAAGTATGATTCTTAAATTTCCTGTTTTGTGTACAGGATATTTGGTACAAACATCTACCATCCCTCTTCACACACACACTCATACACACTAAAACCTACTAAGATGCCTGCACCGCATCCTCCATCCAGAATGCTAACAGAATTAATCAAGCATCTACGAGTCTACAGTTTACTTCAATAGGCATCAAGGTATTTTTTTTTTCTTTTTGTCTTTCTTTTTTTAAAATTTTTTTAAAAGGCATGAAGCAAAATATTAATGCATAGCAGAATTATTTTTTTTAACCTGAAAACTGACCTCAAACCATCATAAGCAACACTCCTCACCACTAACATGCAGGAGCATTATTGTCAACATTAAGGCAAAAATAATAATAATTAAAAAAAAGCCAGTGGAAATCTTCAAACAAGCATCTGTATCAGTCTTTTCAGATCCACATCATCTGGGATCATCTCTAGGGTTATTGCTGCCATACAGGCACCTCGTATCTGTCAGAGGAGAAACACACCACCATGTGTAAAAGCCATTCTAGAGAAAAAAAAGAAGGATAAGCCTTTGTGAACAACAAACATTGATTGTTGCAAGCAGGGAGATGTGGAAGACCCCATTACAACCAGATGTTACCCTCTGGATTCAGGGGTACGGCCTTGTTCATTACAGAAAAGGACAAAAATTATATATAAATACAATACGCAGACATTTCTATGTAGAAAATACAACCTTTGTCAGATTATTTCCCATTAAACGTCATCTAAGCTGTCATACCATCAGAGTATGGTAGCTGTCAGGAAACTGAAGGCACACACAGGCCCCTGGGACATTTGAGGAGTCGATGCATAAACAGAAATTTCAGAAACGGAGAGCTCCATCTCTGTGGAATAGTAATACTCGTTCTCTGCAACAGAGAAATAACGGACATGTTTTTAAACTATCGAATATCGGGTTGATTAAATCATAACCTTTTAGTTTAATGTAAAAAAAAAAAATCAAAGTTAAACGTTGCTGTGCAAAATAAGAACAAAAACAAAAGCTTTTGAAACCATTCAAAGCTGCTAAATGTTAATAAGGCATTTGTTTAACTTAAACATGTTGAGGAAAGACAGGAGAAGGGTGTAAAAAGGATCAACGGTGGAGCCAGAAAATAGACAAGAAGTGCAGGTTAATGTACAGATATCTA
>JAOWBL010000018.1:14461259-14491873 GCA_028564865.1 Zenarchopterus dispar
TTTTTTTGTTTTGTTTTGTCTTTTTAACTGCTCATAAGCATTTGGATCAATCCAGCAGGTTTAATTTACAATTTATAATCCAATTGTATGGCTGATGAGTTTTCCAACTCACATCTGGACTCTCTTGACTCAATCAAGTCAAGAATGTTTAGTAGCAGTCTGGGAGTTTTAGCATCCTGATGTTTCTTAACAGTGTTGCCTGAGAAGTGTACGCTACATCTTCATTCATAAAAATCAATGCTGGTGAGAGGGAGATGACAACTCTGTGTGTGTTTTCTCCCCTACAAACGTTCCAGGCTCACAGTGTGGAGAGCCGATTGACTGGGAAGACAACGGTGCTCTGGAGGGTCAGACAATCACATGCAGGCCTGAGAATTAACAGGCAGCTGTGAACAGTGAAGAGCCCTGCTCTCACTCGACGTGGCTACACCTCCCAGCTTGCATTGGAAGATGGCCGTTTGTCCTCATACCTCTCTGACTCACAGAGACAGGATCACATCAAATGAAATCAGAGATATGATGTTTCGTCAGACTGGTAGTCTTGCAAGTCTATGTGACTTCAGCATTCCTGTTAGTTCTGTCTCCAATCTCATCTTCTCAGCCCTCTTCTTCCATTGGGATGTGCACCTGGACGAAGTCCTGGCTTCCCGTTTAGAGCTGCGGGGTTTTGAAGGTCAAGAGCTGGAGCGCGCGGCGTGTGATTCTGGAGGTTGAATCAGAGCTTGAGCGAAGGCTGTGCTAAGACTGGTTGTGAGCTGACGGAGGACCGTGAGCGCTGGGAGACTGGGACATGTCTCTACCAATGATCTCGTTTACTGTGGAGATAAAAACACACAAGAAGAAAACACTTTAAAACATTTAAGAGCTTCAAACAACCAGTGCTATGCAGTGTCAGGTTAATGCTCGATATTGACCTCAAATTGTATGACCGAGGTATATATGTTTTTTCCAGAGAAAAACATGTGATTTACACAAAAGCATATACTCTCTTTAGCACTGAGAGCATCTTGTACACCCCTCTATACTGCACTGTCACGGTCTTATGACAGAACAGAAAGCTTCCAATGCTGCCATGAGAATAACCCTTCGGGGTGTAGGGAAAAATAAAATCTTTGTGTTACAGAAGTCAAAACTTTTCAAGCTGCTTGAGTAAATAAAGTTCAATACTGCACGCATGCAACTGCAGCTGTGGAGACACTGGGACCATTGTCTTCATACAGAACACTGATATTTCCTTGTGGGTTTTTTTCTTTCCGTCTTTGAGGAGGTGTGTATGCTATTAGTTAAATATAATGTGTCTTACTTATCTTGAAAATGTAATGCTTACTGTCTTTAATCTTCCCTGTAGCAGCTCATTTTATACGAGTTCATCTGGAAAGAAACTTGGAACAAGTGCGTGTGTTTCCAGCAGAGGGCGCTAGAGTTGCACATTAACTTGCTCTCAGTACTGAAATATCAAAGCTGCACTGAAAAAAAAAAAACTCAAAGTGGAAAAACTAAAACAGACTGGCAACCTCAAATGTCACAAAGTTATTGTTCAGACGCCAGATATAATCACCCCTGACATAACAAATGAGAGAAACTATTCCATTCACTCAGTGTACCGGTCCTCACCTCTGTTCCAGTCCAAGAAATGTTAGCAGTTAGCACAACACACTGTCTCCTTTAAATGCACGCATGCGCCACTGACCAAGCAGCAGGGCTGTCCATTACTTCATTAGAGCTTTAATGGTGCTTCACTACATTTCCTCAGGCCCCTTCATGGGGCCTGTAGCCACGGCGAGGCCTGTGTAAAACCCGTTCGTTGTCAAAAACATGTAGTTGATCCCAAAAAGGCACTCAGGCACAGCGAGGTTAATTACTCCACCAACTCAGTTAAAGGCTGATTTTAAATGAATAACAGATAGGTCTTTCTTTGCGCTGCAGCCCGTTTTTCAGCCAGCATACATGATTGTTTTACATCTGCTGCCTCCATTCAGTTCTCACATCGGGACCACAAGAAACACAGCAGAGAGCTAGTAAAAACTGCAGCCATGAAGTAAATCAACATGAAATACTTTGACGCGGTGAGGAAGACATAAGGACACAGAGCAAAGGAGAAGACCTTCATTTGTTTGAAATTTATGGAAAATGTGCCCCATTTCCACTGTAACAGCACTCAAGTGTTCAGTTTTCATCTTGTGACTTCTTCATGTGGTTTCCCCGAGAGTTTTAAATGTGATGATGAAAGGTCAGACGCTCACAGCGTAGAAATCAAGCAGGGTAAACTGGTTTAGGAGAGTGCAGCAGAGACCTCTGGCCCAGTTTGCCACCGAGAAATATACAAGCAGACCTGCCTGTACATGACTGTCAAAACGCAGCTATAACTCTACCGCTCTCACTCCACTCCTGTCAAATACTCTAAAATCCCTCGTTCCCCCGAAAGCAGTAAACAAATGTTTTACAGTCACTCAGTTAAAGAAAATAGAGGCGGCAGAGTGTGACTCAGTCATCGATGAGCAAATGAACCCAGCATTTCTTAAGAAAAGGTGTCATATTTAAATTTTAAGTCACAAAGAAAACAGGTTTATTCAAAAACTTACAAGAAACCTGTTTATTCAAAAACTCTAATTTCATGAATTCAATTAATTATAATATTCCCTCCATTTGTGATGTCTCACGATTTGTTTATGTGCAAAGTAAAACCGACAGAAAGTCAGATTGTGTTACATTTAACAAATCCTAGCCTTTACAGTCTTTGTTATGGTGCCAGTGCTTTGAATTCAGTGCCTTGCTGTGCATTATTTGTGTTTTCTCCTGCCTGCTTTTGTGTCTGGCCACCATCACTCACATCATCCTGTTAGCGTGGGAGGCTCTTCCTTTCCCATGTCAACCATATTCACACACAATGTCGCACTCACAGAACCACCACGCGCCTGAGACGACTGTGTGACAAACATTTACCTTTGCATATGCAGTGTAGCACCGACGGCTAAACATATGACAAGTGGGCCAGTTTATAAATTTGTCACGCAATCTTACGTGTGAAATAAAACCGTGATGAAGAACTGAAGATCTCCTTTAAAGGCTGTGACCTTTTGAAAGATGAGAGATGCAGCTGGGCTCACTATAGTCACCATCTTGCAGCTGTAGAGCATCTGTATCGATAACTAATAAAAGCTCAGAGATGTGCTTCTTTAGTCCAGCTGGTGCGTCATTTAGTCGTCAAGCAAACGTCGTCTCAGACATAGTGAGACGTTGCGTTAAACTGCGTAGCTGTGTTTCTTCACGGGTGTTATTGGGCTCTAATACCACAGGAATATGAGTGACATTGTGTGAAACATGTCAGACCGACAGTAAGTGGGCGTCTGCAAAAACATATCACTTTCCGTTGTACTGATTAGAGATTGTTGGAAAGGCAAACACCAGTTAGCATAAAAAAAAACTGAAAAGACGGGCCTCGATCAAGTGAAGCTTCAGAGCAATTCCTCTCAATTTGATTCACTCTTTTTTCCCATAAAAGAGGCGACAGGAGAGGTTTCCCCCACGTGATAAATCAGAAATATTTTTGTTTCGCTTCACACCCAAGATTGCAGCTGCGCTAAATGTAAATTAGGATGATCTCATTTGGACTGTTAGAAACAAAGTGGATTTTCATGTCCGTCTCAAAGGAGACGATCTGCTGGCCGCTTATCATTTGGTCTTTGTTGTTTTATCTGCCGGTGAATTTTTTGTACACAAACTTCTGGGAACTGAGTCTGTTTTACGACAACAACAACAACAAAAATAAATCAATAAAAATTAAAAAAAAAAAAAAACTTGCAAAGCATAATCTCCAAATATTCGGCTCAGATGTAATTTAAGAACACCATGGACGTTGATCTCCACAAGGTGAAAACCAAGAGTGCTAGTGGACAGAAAAAAAGGCGCTCACTGCAATCATTTACCCAAATGACTTTAGCAACTGATATGCCCCCTTCAATTTGAGATGGAGTGACACGCATCAATAATCCCGAAGTGAAAGAGAGGTTTGAGTCGGGCGCAGCTTCTGACAAGTTTCATATGCTGATAGTGTTTTCTCGGGTTTACTGGTACTGTTCATGACAATGCAACAGAAAACCTGTGATTCAGCGCTGACTGTCGTAGTAAGTGTGGCTCTAAATGTCTCAGCCGGAGGGAGATCCTCTGCAGATGACTGAAAGGGGGGCTCCCTAGACAAAATATACATTTGTAGTCAGCCGACTACTACTACTACAAATGCCATATGTAGCATTAGGTCTTCATCAGCTTGTCTTTTATTCTGTGAAATATTTCTTTCTGTGTTGAACACTTGAACTGCCTAAATAAAAACAGAGTATGTAAATCCAGTATCTGCAACCTTCTCATAACCTTACCACCTAATCTTCCAAGCTAAATATCACACGAATAAAAATTAAAACGCCGTACCCGGAGCAAAGCATTGTTCCCTAATCAGCGCGTATGCATCCGTTTTATCTTCACAATGTTAACCTCTCTGTTCTAGCATCATGTATGTTGTGGCATTTTCTCAAACAGTGGTGGTATTAAATGAACTGGCATGTCAGTTTGAACTGGACGACACTGGAATCGATCCATAATCAATGGATTATAACTAACTGGGTTTAACTAAGACATGATTAGATAATAATCTGAATGAACTGTATCGTGTTTAACCAGACTACGCTGAGTGTGTTTACTTTCTGTTGAAGTGTCTTAAGATAGCTGTTGCAAATCGGTGCTACAGAAATAAACTAAACTGAAATTGAAGTTGAAACAGACATCAGACATTGGCCGCGATAAGATGCATCGCTGACTGGCGGTTGTAAGATTTAAAAACAAGCAAGAGACTTTAGCAGAATACAAATAATACCTATCAAGCCCTGAAAAAGTTGTGGCAAAAAAAAAGATTACAGAAATGTTAAATCTTTCCAGCTACAAATCTGCACATGCTCAAGGAAGTTGTGACAGGACCTTTTTTTATTTTCCTCAACCAAGTTCTCTCATCTGAGAGACCATACGGATCAACTACTGAAAAAGCTTCCAAACTTCTAAACAGAAGTGAAATATGCAGATGGACGTTTAGTACGATAAACACGTCTACTGTCGAAATGGAAAACGGGTAATTATCTTAAGCCTCTATGGCACGTTGAAAAAAAGTTTCCCAACTCAGGCATTAAAAAAAAAAAACATTACTTTGGCAGAGCAGCTTGAGCAAATAATCTGAACTCTGACTGATTCTTCAGTCCAGCAAATGAAGACAACATGCCACAATGGAAAACGTTTGTGCAAGGGGAAAGGAAAGGCAAGACTTGGTTTGCTTGCAAGAAGGAATATCAAAGCACACAGTTTCCACTTGCAGGGCCTTGTAATGACATGCACACATTTTCACAAAGCCTCGGGTAAGAGAGCAAACGTAAAAACCCACTGAGCCATTACACACTCACTGGAAATAAATGGTCAGTTAATGGAACTTGTACTGAAATCTTCCAGACCTGCTCAGTGGAGCCCTCTTTTATCTCTGCTGCTGCGGCTGTGACTTTAATTTCATTTTTGGGGAAAGTAAGCGAGTGGGTGAGGGCACGGAGCGCAACAAAGAGGCTCGTTACAAAGTCGGTTTCTCAAAGTCACTCATTTCTGTGAATCATCTGCGGATTCTCTTTTGAGAAGTGATTCACAGGAATCACAGCTTTTGATCCAGGACACAGATGCAACTCCACTCTGAGGATGACGGGGGGGGGTAGAGCCCAGTAACCACTAATAAATAATGGTTATTGGGCCAATTACCATTAACAAAACTAATTTAGTAGCTGAGCATCACAGCCACACAGTTACAGCTCCACCTCATCTTGAAAGTGTATCTCCTCTCATTCTGCAAACTCAACGTTTTCTGTTCCAGGAGGAAAATATACTGCAAGAAAGCTACAACCTTTGATCGTTTTCACAACTGGCTGATTGTCTGGTGATTAAAAAAGCATGATCAAGAAAAGAAAAGCGGCAGCTCATCACAACTGGCTATCAGAAAATCAACTTTGTTGTCTATCGGAAGAAGAGAGATTTAAAAACAAAAAGCATTTTAAACTGCAGTAAGACTTTGACTTCCGAGCAGCACTTGGAAGCCACATAACGGCAATATGATGCAATGAATGAATGAATCATCAAAATTACACTAAAACGCACTGTTTACACAGTCATACAGTAATGCGCACACTTCAGTAGCTCCACGTTTACAAGAAAGGGAGAAATCTACATCAAGTCCTCACTTGTGCACCATTAAAACTGTGGTGACTGGTATTTGTACAGACCAGTGCACAAACCAACAGACACTCGGAAGAAACGAGTGACGGGAACAATGCAACACGGAAAACCTTGGTACCACATTAATGAAGGAACTTCTCATGTGAATAGTAATGAGACTCTCGACAAAAACAAAAAAACAAAATGAAGCTTGTGTTCTTGTCTTTGTTCTCATTTCCACAGAAAGATTCTCAGACTTCACATCATTCTGTGTTTAGAGGAAAAAAAAAAGTAAGCAGCTCAGCCTCTCACTGTCTTGACGCAAAGTTCCTGCAACCGCCAAGACCTATGCAAACACTCTTTAACAGATTTGTTTTTTGGAGAGATGACACATATAGTCGGTTTCAACTTTTTTAAAGAGGAAAAAACCAGCAAATGTTTACCACCTTACCACTACTTCCACTTATTTATTTAGTTCTGAATTTATTTTGATTGAAGAGTTCAGCATTATTGTTGTTGCTGTGGTTGCTTAATGCCTCCAATTCACACTGTACCCTCACACACACACACACCCACAAACACATTAACAACAATGACTCAATGTCTTTCACTGCAATTAATCACAGTTCTAAGAATTATAGATGCATCTGTGGGAATGAAAGGTATAAAACATGAGAACAAAATGAAAAATATCTGTTTTTAAGCAAGTCTGACAATTAGATTAGATAAATCAGATCAAATTAAATCAGATTTGGAAAAAAAAAGACAAAACTAAGACAAAATGTAGAAGCAATGCACAAAAAAAACATCCTTGATGATCTGATAGGAGAGAAGGTATATAGCAGGAAGTCCAGTTGATCAAGTACACCTCAGTAATTTATCATCAGTAAGTATGACCACCTTTATAAAAGCAGAAAGGTTTGGCTTTTGCTGATCTGGAGCTTTCATGTTTGGTAACAACATGCCAAGAAGGAAACACATAAGAAAGACTCTTGGTAGTTGATAGCACAAAGTTCTCTAAAAAGCACATGGCATCAAGGCTTTAAAAAAGGTTTTTGCAGCTTCAAAACTGCATCTCAACAAGATTTGTGGAAACATCTCCTTTGGACAGATCAGACCTCAGTGGAGATCTCTGGCCATATCCCACAGGACCATGTCTGACGAAAACCAAATACAGCATTTCAACACAAACACCTCTTACCAAGTGCTGAGCATGATGGTGAAGGTTATTGACCATAAACAGGGATGTAGTGCAGCACCGGGTACTTAACGCATGCACGTGCTCCACACTACTGTCTACATCATCAGAAAAACACAATCGCCCTCCTCCACATACATGCACAACTGTTCCATGCCCAAGAACATGTCTTTCAACCGCCACAGAGCTATAATTGTCCCATGTTTCAGCAAAAAATGGAGCACACACATTAGTCAAGCGAACCAGAACCGAGTCAGTCGTGCACGAGCACTAAGCCGATTACCTAGTGTGAGTTCACCATTACACCAAGATGACCTAAACCTCTGCGGGCTGCACCCTCACATTTCACAAAAGGGAGAAAGTGCACTGATCTTCTTAACCAAGGAAGCTTCATGATGAAAAAGCAAATTTGATATTTCAAAATGTTTCTTAAGACATATTTCAAATCAGATAATGTAGTATGTAATTATGCAAGTTTCTTGAGCAACAAAGATGTAGCATGAAATTAAAATGTTAGCCATAGGTGGGAACTGTTATACAGCAGAGTATAGATGTGGCGCAACACTGTTTTAGCAACAGCAGCTGGAACTTTCTGCCTCTTTCTATTCTATGTGTGTCTACAGGATTGTTCCCTGTTATGTGGTAATCAGTGATATAAATTTATAGGTTTGCAACCACTTCAGACTTATGAACTGACAGGAGGAGGTTCATTTTCAAACCATTTCTATGCATTTCAGAGTTCAACACATAAACTTGTAAGAGTTTGGCAAACCTGGCTGACAGTCACATCGATTGTAAACAGTTATAGAACAAAAATAGTTTAAGTACATGAATTATCTATGTCATATGTCAATCATGTGACAAATATCCTTCTGTTATGTCCATTCACTACCTTCTTTTTATTTTCTGGTTCTGCTAGTATATTCTTCTCTGATGTAGAGTATAACTAAAAAAAAATAAAATAAAATAAAACAAGCGTAGCTGCTTATCTGTGGAGTCAATGTTTTTTTATATACTGAGAATTGAAATATTAAAACATATGCATGATAAAAATAAACCCTTTTTTCAATTTCAGTTGCCAAGTTCATGTGTGATTGAATGTCTTAGCTGAGTGACCCTGCAGTGAGGCTGGATTCTGATTTTGTCTGTCCATCTGTCTGTAAGTCTGTCTTTACACCTCCTGTGTCTCATTGCTCTGCACGCATGTGCATCCACACACACACATACACACACCTTTACAACATTAAATACATTCATATAAACACAACAGACCTCTTCTGTCTTACACATACATACTAAAACACATGTCTCGAGCATGCTCTGGTGTGCGTCACAAGAGCCATCTGGTTGCTAAACAAAACAGATTTTACATATTTGTATTCTCTCTCATACTTCTTCCAAGTCTGCTACTGGTATAGGTCATATTTAATGTATGTACTTTGTGTAAAAACAAAAGAAATTAAAGGGCAAATTAAAAAAAAAAAAAAAGTAGTGAGATGATTATCACTTAAACAAACGAGCTCATGGCAGTTTTAAACATACATAGAACAAAAGAGGGTTGTTATTTCTTGTTAACTTTTTGTAATGTGACTGATCACAAAATAAACCACAGGGATTTATTGCCTCCTTTTCACTGGATTTTTTTTTTGGGGGGGTAATATTCCAAAATATACCAGTCACATCTGAACTTTCTGTTCTACATGCGGCATTATTCTTATGCACCCTTTATTGTACTTACATTTACACTGAGCTTGCACTTACTTCCATTCTGACCAGTCTGACTGCCAAACTGGGGTGAAAGTGATCTACTTTAGGAGAGTGTACTGTGACCTCCTAAAACTCCAAGCTGTGTGAAGCTTCCTGTTGCTACGTTAAAACATGGCCTGCAGAGCTGGGCTGGCACAGAAAACTATTTTTAGCTACAGGCTCAAAGGGGGATCTTACATTCCCGGCTGAACTGTGTTGTAAACTTTTCTCACACTTTTTTGGACAAGAACGAGAGCAGACAGTTTAATTGACACGGTAGATGTATCTCAATGCTTGTGTGAGACCGAATCATTCTGACTTAGCTTTATGTGAGAAATTTCTAGATTTTAAAAAAATATCTGATTTGTGCATATAAATGAGGCTATCAAAAGGGCGACAGTGAGCATGTGTATTGGCAAGTGTTCTGCACTGATGAACTCCAGTGGATGTTGGTCCTTCACACATGATTTATTTACAGCGGCCTTGTGTTAATTAGGTTGGACCCAGCTAGCACACAGCATCACCCCTCCCTGACGCTGTCTCACCAGGGTACTTATTAACCCTAAATCCTAAAAAACTTCATTTGAATATGGAACTGGGTTTGCGAAAATCAGGTGTGGGTGTGATTGGCTGATAAGGTAGATGACTGTGAGCAGTTTGGATTAACATTTGCCATTGGTGAGTAAAATAAATAACAAAACCAAAATCCAACTGCGTTCATTCAGCTGTTAACAATTTCTATTGAATATTGTAATAAGAACAGCTAAGATGCTCACATAAATGCAAGCAAAGGATGTAATAACTGCATCACTGAAGCTACTGCATTTTCAAGTACCTCAAACTGATCCAAAAACAGTTCTGCTACCCAGCTATAAGAGTCAGAGATACAGGCGTTTTCAATTAGATCCTTTATACTATTGTTATCAGTCCTGCTGTGTTCATGATACCTAAAACCAAGTCACAAGAGCCGGCAGCATGAAACCTGTGAACACAACTGTGCAAGGCAATGACAGATTAAACACCATCCCTGCTACCAGAAGGCAGACATGTCCTGATAGCATTTTTTTTCCCTTTCCAGCACTGACTGTGATATCTGGGCTTTGGATCTTGGCTGATACGAGTACAGATCCTATCCCAGTGTTTTTGTTGTTTTTTTTGTTTATTTGTTTTTTTTAAGACTAAATACTAGTTTTATCCTTTATTGCTCAGAGTCCCTTCCTTTCTTTGGGAATTTTTCTCATTTCTGAAAAGCAAACTCCAGAGTTTGCTGCTGTGGTGCAACCCTCTTTCCTCTTGACTTGATAAACGTCTGCTTTTACATGTCCTGGCTCCTTAAATGCTCAATAAGGTTGCATGTGATATTTTTATCAACATCTGTGGAAACCACAGCTTTATAATAAGTATATCACAGTCTTCATGATGCCATTTTCCAACCTTAAACAATGCTAATTCTAGACAGCTAGATCTATCCAGCAGATCACATGCTACTGCTTCTCCACCTGGTGACTCAAAACAGGACGTTACAAGGCAGTATTGTGTAACTTCCTGTGCTGGCTTTTATAGTATACCGTTTATAAAAAGGTCACATAGCATTAGAAGGTGAATTGACA
The DNA here is from genome assembly GCA_028564865.1 of Zenarchopterus dispar. Taxonomy (NCBI): domain Eukaryota; kingdom Metazoa; phylum Chordata; class Actinopteri; order Beloniformes; family Zenarchopteridae; genus Zenarchopterus; species Zenarchopterus dispar. Next base: position 14,472,045 of record JAOWBL010000018.1, read on the forward strand.
TAAATTATCAACAGTATTGATGCCCTTATTCTCAGTATATGCAAGTATTTTCAATACTGGTATCAGTATCAGAAGAACTCTTCATCAAAATTTCAGCTCCCTGAAAACACAAAAATTTGTTGTCTGCATTATTTTACTTCAGACAGAACTTTATCCCATGCATCGCAGAATGTAGTGAATATATCTTTCCACAGTGATCTCATGTTTCAGACAGAAAATAAGGATGATGAAAGATGGTTGTGCTCTAAATAAATAATTTTGTGTCACTCTGTGAACAATGAAAAATAAAGTGAATTTATATAAAGCAATTAACTTTATATAAATTCACATGACGGTACAAATAATAATATATGCAAGTAAAACCACACTGCTGTATTAAAAAAAACAAAACAAAAAAAAACAAGAAAAAAAAACTTGTGTAGCTTAGAGTACAAAAAATTGGATATAACAGTTCTTCAGAAAATCAGAACCAGCAGAATTGGTATCGCCAGATCATAGTCACAAATTATGAATGAAGGTAGGACATTTACATTATCATTTTCCAAATACTTGGAAAAAGGGACATGCTTAAACAAAATAGATGGTGTGATAATTGGTGACTACATCTGCGGCCCTTCTGTCGGAAGGGCCGCAATGATTTGTGAACAAAATCAATTATGTTCATTATTAAAATCTGTACTGGTGAAGCCACTGTGGGCTTGTGGTGCCCGGCTACGTCAACCATCTTGTGTGTTTATTTTACATGGTCTGCGTGCCAGTGATGAGCTGCCTGTGTGATCTGTGATTCACAGATGTCACTTCATGGAAGAAGTATTTTGAGGCTTGTGGAGGACATGATGGAGATGATTAATGAAAAAAAAGGAAGATTTGTCAACTACCAAAATAATCATTAGTTGCAGCCCTAAACGAAAATAAGTTCAGCTTTTAATGAAATGCTACTCTTTGTGATTTCTCATGTGCCCTCAATCCAAGTAGTGAAGGCAGCTTGAGCCGTATTAGTCGTTATCACTGCCAGTAGCTTTAAGTAGTCAAATGCTACTAGTGCAAGTGCAACAAGTGAACGCCTACCCTTTGCACAAAAAAGCCTCTAGATGGTTTAATTCTCATTTTGAGATAAATATGACATCAAATATCTCACCATCATCCAGCGTGATGTCCTGCAGCCCGATGGAGCGGAAGGTGGGCTCCCTGTCCTCTGGTTCTTGTTTAATGTTTAGTATCTCTCCCTCTGATGAAAAGGGTCCCTGAGGACTTAAAGGATGAACCAGAGGCCCCACTGCTGCTGGAGAAAGACTGGTCATGACTGGACTTGCAGCCTGAGGAGAAAGCTGTCCTGGGTGCTGCTGCACAGCCCCCAGTGGGCTGCCACCTGAGGTGGGGGAAGATGAAGTGGGAGACTGGTAGGGCAGCGAGTGGACCTGAGGAGAAGAAGGCCCAGAGTGGGGAGAGGAGATCATCTGTGGAGGAGGGGCAGTGGATGGTGTGGGACAGGAAGCCGACCTTTGACTTACTGGATGGTAGCCCATAGCTCTCTGCAGCTGTGAGGAGTGCTGTCCAGTAAGGGAGTGCCCACCTGGAGAGGGCACCCGGTTGTGAGTTGGGGAGCTGAGATAGCCTCCAAGTCTGTGGAGATGCTGGGGTGAGTGGGGTAGTAGAGGTTGCTGGCTCTGAGGGGATCCTACAATTGGGTTGGTAGTTGTGGAGGATGGTGCTGTTGGTGAGGAGGACGGGGAAGATGGGTATACCATTGCCATGCCAATGGGGTGTGATGCTGCAGTCGGATTCTGCTGAAAGGGCAACCTCTCATAGCCCTGAGGAGAAAGATTAGCTTGACCGTTGAAGGATAGGCTGTGACTCTGACTATGGCTGTGTTGCAAAGGCTGGTAGGAGGGCCGGAGAGGAGCAGGGGCAGAGCTCTGTTGGAACGGCATGTGGCAGTCTGCAGGGGGGAGGTGCAAACTCCGACCCTGGAGGTGAGGCAGGTGCTGGAAAGATGGGGAGCCCAGGGAGGGGCAGGGGCCCGGCAGAGGTAGCAGGCCATGTCCGGAGCCTGTCGCCAGGTTGTGAGAGGAGCTGGACAGAAGGTTGTCCGATGGGTGGCTCTGCTCGGGAGAAGGCAGCTGGGTGCGCACCAGACTGGCAGCATGTGCCAAGGGCATGGAAATGGGGGGTACAGCAGGAAGGTCCAGCTCATCTCTGTGCTCCTGTTTTACCATGACTGCAGAGAGAGGAGTGTAGAAAAATGGAAAAGAGAAATTAAATGAAGGAAGAAAGTTTGGAATGCAGACAAACAAACAAACAAATAAATAAATACAACAAATGACATTCCAAGTTTTGGTCTTTCGCATCTTTTCAGTGACCATAAGAGCTGCCCTCTACAGAGCTCAACTTTAGGCAGCAGATTTTTTTTTAAAAGTAGCTATAAACTTACTAACAGTTTATGAATATGCTTATGGACTCATGTGTCAATCAAGCCATTTGTGAACCAACATCCACCTGTAAAATATATGCAACTGTGAAATAGGTCTCAAAAAAGCCTCAGAAAACATGTTCATATTAAATTGGGCCATTCCATTTTACTCTGACAGCTCAGAGTTCTACTATGCTAATCGGTAACCTATTTCCCAATCTGGTGCCTTGTGAGAGTGAGTTTTATTTTTATCCAGTTCTGAATCAGAGGGAGAGCATATGTTGTCAGTCTGGGTGCCATCATGTGAAATGTGTGGGAGGAGAGCTGAATGCCCCCCAGCCCATATCACACCAAAAGAACATACAAGTTCACTGATTGTCCTCTAGTCACCCTGCCATCCCTCTGGGACTAAGGAGAGAGACACAGAAAGGCTAAGTGTGGTTTATTCTGACTGAAAATGAACCTAGGGGATATCAGGCTAAAACACGGGTGATGCACTTTACATTTGAAAATGTCAATACATAATTGACAACAAAGCACAAAATGAGAATGCTATTGTGCACCAAAATTTCTATTATCAACATATTATAACTGTTACGATTGTAAACATATTATTTTTTTCTGTCATATTTTTCAGAATTCATCTATAAATTGGGACAGAGCCTCTGCAGCAGAGCCCACGGTGAAACCTGAAACACTACCGATTGGCTGACTTTCTTTTTTTTCCCCACAATAAAGCAGGCGGTGTCCGTGGTGACACTAGTGGTGTCAGCAACCCAGCTTGACTGACAGAGCAGTGCTATTCTATACTGTTCTGATTGGCTGTGCTGATCTGTCAGCGGGGAAAACAGGAACTGCCTGTGCCGAGTGGGCGTGCTTGCAAACAGAAAGGATGGGTGGGTGGATGGGCAAGGCTGCTCATACGCACAAAAACACACACACACACAACACTGTAGTGGTGAAACTCTGGGTTTGGTTGTGTTTCACAAAATGCTCACATTACTTTTTCAGTTTGACCGCGAAAAGAAAAAAATAATATCAAATAACAAGTTTGACTCCAATGGAAACATGGAAACTCTATCAAAAATCAAGATGCTAAATGCTGAGTTTCCTCGATGATGCTGTTCCAAATGACTAAAGATTCATGGTCTATGTGTACTTAATTTTCCTGACTATCAAAAGATTAGTGTCATAAAACTTGCTTGCATATGCAGGAAGTACATGCATAAAAACTAAAAAAAACTAAAAAAGTCTGACTAGAGAGTCTGCAGAGGCTTTACAAAATAAACAGTTGGCAGGTGTTAATGTTTTTGTTAGTAGAAGGTTCCCCTCTAAACCACAGCAATGCTCTCTTTAGAGAGAAAAAGAGAGAAATGAGGCTAGCAAATCCCTTGTGGAGAACTGTGCAACACTTTGAGCATTTTATCTTTGCTCTCAGCCAAACTTTTGGAAATTAATTTGTTTGATTCGCTATAGCAGGATGCAGAACTGTGACACCTACAAATAAAATCAGATTAGTGTTTTTTTTTTTTCTGGAATTCTAATGAGTATGGATCTAAAATTTGCTAGAAATATGACTATGTTTAATCTCACCTGAAAGGTAAGTAAAGCGTTGTGACTGGCTCCTTTTCCGTTTTCCATTGCAGACATAAAACTGCACCTGCGTCGCTGAGCTCACAGTTTTACTATGGTAGGGAGGGACGTCCACCACGATGCATGACTACAAAAAGAAATATTTTGGGTTATTAACGTACACTCTTCATCATGAAATGTTACCTTTTATGCATCGGAACACACATGCAAGAGCAAATTTGTGAGGATATTGAAGTAAGGAAGGTTGCTGCAGTGCGGGCATAAAAAAAAAAAAATACTACTTACACCCTGAGTTTTCTCACGGATAATTTTTGCCTCAACTTCCCACTGTGGTCGTCCATCTAGAAGGAATGATGGAGGAAAAAAAAACAAAAACAGAAAAAAAGAGTGCTAAGTGAATGTGCTATTGACTATTCTGGAGTCAAATGATTTACATCCATTACTGTAATTATAATGGATCATCCACTTGTATTGCATATTTTTTCACTATGAACTCTGTTCCAATAGACTAAAGTTTTATTAGACTATGGTGTACTTGAGAGATAAGAATAAAGTGAACGTAGGCCATGTAGGCCAACACACAAGAAAAACTGTGACAAAGCAGAACAGGACATCATTTTATCACTTCCTGTCATACTTGCTAAAAGTATAGCGACTTGAACTGTAGGAACTTCAAACAATAAAAAAAAAAGGATGACAAATCTAAATTCATTCTACGAATGATAAATCAAGGCCACAAGTAATCACTATTGACTTTTTAATTTTAGACCTCTTTAAATTGTGGCATAATATTTTGAATTAGTTTTTCCCATCACTAGTTTTTTTTCCAAACAATATCACTTTGCAGCGTTTGCTCCGACAGTCACGTTTTAAGACTCATATGAGACTAGAAAAGAAAAAAGTTTTAATTTGTTTTGGAGAATCAAAGAACATGAAAATGATGAAGCTTTTAAAAGGCCCACAAGCCCCATGGAGGAAAATCTTAGCAACTGTTAAACAGTAATCAAATATCCAGATATCCTACTGTTTGTCTTGCCTGGTTAACATTACACTGGCAGCAAAGGAATAATTCTATTTACTTTAAAATGCCTTTAAAAATGGCCACGTTTTTGTTCCAGTTTTCCTACGAGGGAGCTAATTATTTGCAAAACACCTTAAAAGCAGCTGCATGAAGGGAAGCAGTTTGGGTGAAGACAATGACAGACATCCTGTGTGGCTGGAAGAAATCACTGTCATCATGCTACAGCACTGAGAAGAACAGAAACCTTGCCAATTAAAATACTGAGTCGTCCCTAAGCTGAAGAAAATACTTTTGCAGCCGTTTTCTTCATGGTGTTCACATGGTGCAACTATACTCTGCACCTGCAAGGCCTCTTCCACAAAACCCAAAGGACTCCCCCAAATACCACTGTCAGGCATCTGCAACTTGTCTGCAAAGGGGCCTCGCCTACATGTAGATCCAAGTGCGTTCAACTGCAAGTCCTTTTGTATTTAAGTGGTTCAGCTTTCTACCAAAACCCCATGTGCCATCTCTTTAAGTAGGTGTTATGACCTCAAAAGACTATGAACCTTAGTTATAATTAATCTCCAGGCATGTTAGGGAGTTAGAACCCTCAAGAAAACTTTTCTATTGTGAGTACAGTGATAACTTTACTTTCAATGCCTCAATGAGCAATGACCTTGCGTGTCTTCACAGCTGACAGCAGTGCATTATTGCTGCGCAGTTTGTTGACATTCAACAGGCAGGAGCAAGGGCCCCACATGCTCTGTCAGACAACAAGCACCAACAGGACTTCATACCAAACTGGAACAATGACTCGAATCATGAAGCCACCCTCTACTCTTGAGTCTGAAAGCAAAGTACTTTCCCACTGTGCAAGGAAAAGATAGAAAAAGAAAGCGAAAGAAATGCAAAAATGAAAGAAGGGAAAATATATACCATGTCATTCTTACAAACAGAAGAGTAATAACATACTTATTAATAATAAGTATGTAATAACAAGTAGTAATAAGATTATAAATAATAATCTTTTTTGCTGCTCTACAACCCAGAGTATCTAAAAAGAAATACAATACTGTCTTCTACTTTCTGTGCAAAGTTTTCAGACACAGAAGCAGTAGCAGGTGATGTTGGATAGAGCTAGCTATGTAACATTGGCATTATGATGGCAATATGGCGTTAGTTTAGGCTGGAAAATCCCATCAGGAAAACTAGTGCAACATGGGCATTCTGCAAGGCTGCGGTTACCATAAGTGGAATGAATGTTGCTAAAAATAACACCGCCAACCTTACTAAGCATTTACAGAGCTTTTAGGTGAAAAAGCATGTGTTTATCAAGTCAAAGGGAAAGAGGGACATACCACACCAGCAAACTCTGGAGGTTGCTGTCAGAAAGGCCAGAAAAGCAAGTATGGACAGAACTGTGGAATTAATTCCCCTAGATGAACAACCCCTGTTGAAAATGTTGGATTTCACCACGTAATTGACCTATCAATAAATCCCGCCCCTTAGTTACTGTTACTAACTCAAACAATCTATCAGAGTATGTTACAGTTGTACAATGGCAACTGCCAGTGTAAAACCATTGTCTAAAGATGTTTTAGACATATATTTCGAACACAAAAGAACCACATTTAATCAAGAATAAATATACCAGGGATATGTACAAAATGTAAAAATAGATATGGTTGGTAATAAGGTTAAATTGTAGAGGAGGGTTTGCAATTCAGCACAGCACAACATCAGAGTGCTCCAGCAGTATTAGTAACTGTTCAAGGTCCCCTCTGTTGTAGCCTTTAAAGTCCAATCACTGTATAAACATTCATGGTTGTAAAACTGAAGGACTCATTCCAATTATGGACTTATTTCAATTGCAGCATTTGATGAAGTCAACAAAATCTGAAATGCTAATCTTTATAGGTCAATGTAAGAATATACCGTAGGTGCACATGCTACTGAGAGAAAGATGGTTGCCGGATTAGTTCATATTTAAATACACAGCCAGTAAATCTTCAGGCTCATAACACAAGTTGTTCAATCTTCTTTGTTTTCTACTTTCTCACTGCCTTAAAAAAAAAAAAAAACATTAAAAAAAACCTTGAAATTACAATGACTGAATGATATATCTTAAATCTATATTCAGCAATAATAATAACAACAACAAAAACACTATCACAGAGACTATCACAGAATTTGCAAAATACTTCAGTAAAGGGTGTTCACTGTGGATTATCAGCATATTGTTAATTTCTCATCAGAGCTAGATGTGTGAACTTCTTAGCAGATATTGCGTTACTGTATTTTTAAAAGTGTAAAGCACTAATAATAACAAAAGTAAAGGTCACACCATGGGGTGGTACAAAAGAAACAGCACATGAAATATATGTACAAAACACCTCTTACTTTCTTGCAGCTTTAACAGAATTTCTGTTGGGCAGCTGCTCAGAGCTGGTGACTCAACTGTCCTTTTCTAGGTATGAAAGATGAAAAATGATCTGTCCCTCCCTTTTTTCCTTCCATTTCTTTTCTTTGTCCATTAAATGTCTTTCTGCACTAAAGTGGGCAAATAAACTATACAATTCCAATCAACACCTTGTCTCTCTCCACTTTGCGTCTTTCATGGTCTCAAAGCTTTAATGCAATATGCAGTCCAGTCAGGCCCAATGTTTTTCCCTATCAAAGAGGCACCTTTCCACTCACTGTTTTTCTCTGCCAAGCTTCACCTACTGTGCCTCAAAGGGTTTAACACATTCCTGCAGGCAGATTTTTTTAACTAGAAAATGTTACAGTATAGCACTTGTTAAAAAAAAAACTGTCAATTTTAAGCCATGTGTGAACTTGAGTATGTTTCTTTACATCACAAAGGTACCTTAGGCAGGTAGAGACAGGCTTAACAAATATCACCCATTAAAGTTTCCATCTAGCTATTACATGGTCTTAATTCTAGTGTGCAAGAGGGAGAAAGGGTAAGGCAGAGAAAACAGGAACATAAAAGAAGCACTAAAAACACAGGTTGGGGGATTCCACCTAGCCTAACTGACAGAAAGACAGACAGCCACGGATACTCAGACTAACACCTATGATCAGTTCAGGATAGCTACTAACCTAATCTAACAGACAGATTACTAGCCTGTGGGAGAAGACATGAGACCAAGCAGAAAAAAAAACAAACCAAAACACAGGCACGAGAAGAACAAGCAAATTGCAAATGGAAAAGCTCTTGTGACACTGGTGATTATGTTAACCATAACAAAAATGTGGTATCAAATGCTAATATCAATCAACAACTAGCTAATCTGTTTAGTATTTTATAAAAAGCTTGGCAGAAACAAAACCTTTGTTCAGACTAAGATAATTACAAATTAACTAAGACAGAGGCATAAACAATTTTGTTCCAAGAAGACAGGAGTTGAGTTCTTTGAGATTTAATAATTTTCTCTAAATATTCAGTCTTTTCTGAAACAGTAGCAGTTGCATTACAGAAATAAGATAATAAACTAATGTATAATAGAAATAAAGAGGACACACGAGACAATAAAGGTAAATCCTATTTGTAGCAATGAAAATAATGTGATTTAATTGTATCTGTCTTGCGAAGGGTGAACAAGGAAGCACCCAGGGTATTTTTCACTAAAAATAATAACTTAAGCCAGCAACTTAAAAGACAACAAACAAAACAAACAAAAACAAACAAACAAACAAAAAAAAAAACGCAGACATGCATATGGCATGCTAAATATTTACTATAGATGGGTTCTGATAAAACCTTAAATATTTTTGCAAGCATAATTGGCACACACCGTTTCTGCAGCAACAGTCTGAGGTTAAGCTGTTACACCAACTCAATTCTTACCAGGGCCTTTCTCCAGAAAGATGACCTTGGATTCTGGGAAGAAGTTGGAGCCAGTGATAACCATCTCTTCACCCCCGCTGACCAGACAGCTGGTCAGGCTAAATTTCTCAACCTGGGGCAGCTCTTGGGCTGAACGCTGGGCTGAGAGTCACAGACATGAGGAAAATATCCTGTAAAGTCATGTATTCTAATACAACATGGAATCAAACATTAATTCAATACAATTCAAAATGCTTTAATGATCCCCAAAGGAAAATTAATTAATAATAAAGTAATCAATTACTATAGATTCAAAGCCTCTCTAAAAAAATGGGTGGGGTTGTGTAAAATGTATTATTTTTGTGCAATTTGGGCATGGGAATCTCTCACCAGGTCAGAGAGGCAAAAACAGACAAGAGAATATTAACGTTTTTATTCTTCATAAGACTTTCTTCTCCATGATGACTTTCAGCGATAACAGACAGTAGATTAAATCAACATCCTAAAATGCCAGTCTGCCAGGCAGCTTGTAAAGGCATGTGTGAAAAGGTCTGAGTTACTCTGCCCGCATGCTTCATCATCCTCTACATAGTTTTCTGAATTAATGTTTTTACAAGTCCAAGTCTCAAGCTAGAGGGTAGACACTCACAGCACTCTACAGGAATGGAGGCGGCCTGCAGAGACAGCACCTTCCCATTGGGTTGAGGGATATGAACTCGGAACACCACGCGGACCCGTGTGTTCTTTCTTCCTATATCCGTCTCCCCCTTCCGCAGCTCAATGTCTGAGTTCCGCAGCTTAAGTATGCCAGCACAGTCAATACTGCAAGGTAAAGGGAAAACAGTTGGCCTGGTACCACACCATCAGGATGGCAAGCATCTCAGACCTATTTAAGTAGGAAATGCCGAGGAGTGATTAAACAACCCACAAGCCCAGCAGGAACTTGGCACTGAGAGCCAGTGCTGTAAGTGTTGAATCACAAACTAAAAACACTTGTGAATATGATTTATTACAGCTATAAATGAGAAAATCCCAACCAAATACCTTCCTATGAATTCCAGTGTAAATGAAACCAGATCTTATATAAATACAATCATCTGGGTGTTTCAGGTCATGAATATATTAATAAAAATTGTTTCTGTCCTCTGTGAGAAAGCCTCAAATTTTCCTTCTGTACCCAATATTGCAATTGGTTTAAATTAAGAAAATCTATAAAATCCCTTTTGGAAGACATTACACCTATATATAATCTTACATGTGCTTATTTTCCCTTGGATAAAGCCTCCGCCTTAGTGGTAAGCTCAGAATGTCTTCATGAATAATGTAATTCTAAAATTGTTTCTGACATCTACCTGGCTGACATGTTGTTTTCAGGAAGGAGTGGAATTTCGAGAACTTTGGTGCTGGACACCATAATTTCTTGGCTGGCCGTGGCTACAGTTTTCCCGGTTATCCGGTGCACCTGGTAGAAGGCATGCGGCCTCAAGTAACGGTCATCTGCTGTTCCGATGAACATCTGCAAGTTGACAGGCTTCTCACTGTAGCCAAGGAGCTAAGACACAAAGGACAAAGAAAGGCAAACAGAACACAGACATATGTGAGTTGTTGGATACCAGATGAGAAGTGTGAAAGAGAGAATATTATTTTCATTTCCACTGTATTCAAGGAGCTAACCTTTTTCGATGGAAATCTAAATGGCAGGTTAAGGCTGTCGTCAAATTTCTTGAAAGCTACTCTTTTAATAAAAGAAAAATGTGAAGGAAAAATCTAGTTTATTCAGCTTTATCAAAAATGAATCAAATTAATCCCCTCCGATCCCTAATATAAGAAGTGGGTGAAGAAAATGGGTGTATGGAAGGCTATTTACTTATTTACTAAATAATTTACATGATCCTAAATGTTTTCTGTCAGGTCTCATGCACATACACATAGAATAGAATAAGAGAATAAAAGTCTTTTCCATTATAATGATTCATGAGTTCCAAACTCACTGGCAATTCTCATGAGGCACCACTTGCCCTCTCCAATTGTCCCCAAGTGCTGGCACCTAGGTCTCCTCTCAGAGACATTAATCTCAGGCGAAGGAAAGAAATGTGCTGCATGTTGAGTAAAGACAGGGGTAAAGTGGAAAGGAGAGCCGGACTCTTCCTCTACATAGGGACAGAACAAACATGCAGGCCACACAATTCCACCACTGTTGTAATGTTGTACTTGGCTGACTCTGCGACGACAAGATGGCATCCCCACACATAAACGTGCTCCCACCATACAACCCTAAAACAACCACACCTCCAGCTCACATGGAAGGCAGCTGGTTGAGGCTACCAGACAAGAACAAGGGATTTCATTGCTGTTTCATCCCCTAAATGCAGAGCCTTAACCCCACCATAGCTGGCTACTGAAGCTTCCCTCCTTGCATGTTTGTGTCATATACGTCTGGGTAAGTGTCGGAACAGAAAGGAAAGACGGTGGAACTTGAAAGTTGTCATCTGCTGTTAAAAACATTAACATAGCTCCAGTATTTAGTAGCAACCTTTGCTCAATTTTGCAACTCTGCCTTTTACTCTCACCTGCTACTCTCATAGCAGTCCTTTTGTGGTGAAAGAAGTCAAGGTTTGTGGGAGCGTAGGCTGAACCAAAATGTGGAAAAGCTGAAATGTGCTGTGTTTGCAGCAAGCTATTTGAGAGAATGAACCTCCAGATGCAGATACTCAGTAGACACGGTGGTGGACTTTAATTCCTAATAATGATGCACTATCCTGAGCTGATTAATAATCTTGTATCTAATAATAATATCCCGCTGAACTCAGTACAGGCTTGCTGGTTCTAAATGACAACGCAACTCAACGACATGAAGGGAAAACTAATTGGGGGTCTTCAACAAAATATTTTATTACTATCTGAAATCAACTCAATAAGTAGATTCCAAATAAGCTGAAACAAATAAGAAAAATATTTAATATACTTTTATCAATAACCAGTTAGACTTTGACTTCATTGTACCTCATCTCAATTTTATTATGAACATGAGAAATATCAGATTGGTGTATAGAAAAGCTGAAAACTAACACCAGGTTTACACTGAGAAGTGTGTGAGCTGACAAAGCAAACACAGCATCACATATTCAAGGCTGCGAGAAAAGCCACACAGTTTAAAACTGTCTGGACAAACAAACCGCTGCATCTCTTGACTCCATATTGCCTTCTGAGTAAAATAAAAACAAATTAATAAATATTGTCTGTAATAGTACAAGTCGCAAACCATTCATTTATTTTACATTAGATGGGGCTAAGCAATTGAGTTATTTCTATTGCCATTTGAGTTCAATTTTATTTGACAAAATAATAATAATAATAATAATTTTAATCATGTAGAGTTATAGAGGAAAAGCTTTGTTGATTTGAACAAATAAATCTATGATGCAAACCATTTTTTTAATGTATTTTTTATGTATTTCTTTTAACAGAATCTCTCTGAAACTTACCTTGGCTTTTGAAAGCAAAAACTCCCTACCCAAAGGTATGTTGACACTCCTTCACCACATCCTCCAAATGTGTTTTATACTGACTCAGTGATGATTAATACCGTAAATGAGTGAAGGGATCAGTTATTTTGTATTGCTGTCGGGTGTGTGTGTGCGACTTTAGATGCAGACTGTTGAGTAAGAAACAGGATCAAATCCCAGTGGCCCTTCCTTCAACAAAAATACAAAAACTGAGGAATACTACTAAAAGTGCATTTCTAAATGTAAAATAATAGATTTTCCTATTACTGAAACAATTCCATTCTTTGCTTTCTTACCATAACCCATGCCCAACTGACATCAACACATTCGATGTTCAGCTACAAGATGTGACACATGAAATGTATTTGCAAGGAAGTTGCACCAAAGAGCAGAATGAGGCCCCTTTAATAAGCTATAATGGGATCATCTCTTAAAACCACATTAGATCTTAAGAGCCACATAAAAGCATAAATGTTGGGAATACCAACTTAACAGGTAATTAGGCATCCGGCCTGAATGAATTCATGGCTGTAAATTAGTTTTTGGATTCAAAGAAACAGTAAGTCACAGAAGTTAACACCCTTGTGCACTGTTTTCCTTGTTTTATGATCACATCTGCAAACTAAGGGATGGGTACACACAGTGCTTGCCCATGTGTATGTATGTACATGTGTAAGTATGTATGCATTTCTGTACTACACATTGCATGTGCCCATAAATCAGGCTCAGCACCATGTGTGTTCCAGACAGGATTAAAAAAAAAAATTTAAAAATTAAAAAAAAAAAAAAAGGCGTTAAAAGTATGTGTAGGACTTTATCTCTGGGAGAAGACAGGCATAGTGAAAAGTGAAGAGACTTTTTAAAGATATTATTTAAAGTAGGAAAAATAATAATAATTTTGCACTGCATTTTTTTTTTCTTATATAAATTCTTGATTTCAAAATATGTTATTTTTCAGTATTAACACTTCATGATGTCACAATTTTTTTTCTTGAATTTTCATTTTTTTGTCACTTTATCTAAGCCTTCTAGTATGTTCTCTAACACATAAAGATTTGGAGTTGCATTGTTAACAAACATACACTTTGCAAGCAGGAAGTCCTGTTCAAGTCAAATGATCAACCCAGAGAACCTTATTATAGAGCCAGAAAACAGGGCTCCGTTAAGCAGGAAGAGTTAATCAAACAGAAACACTACACAGCAGGGCTAATCCAGTCACTCTGCCAAAGTCATTACTGCTACAAAAGAGACAGTTATTTTCTGTCTTGTTTTGTTTTAATTTCATTCATTTTAATTTAGAATACTGGAAAAATCAGAATGACTACACATCAGTAAAATTTAAACAGCAAATCAGGCTCAACACATTAGACAGGGTATAAGGAGTGGAAACTGAACAAAATGTCACTGATTTTTTTTTTTCAATATTTCAGATATTATCAAGAGAGGTTCACTGACCCTAAATGATCAAATTACTGAAATTAGCTTTCTATAAATTAATTGCTGAATTGCTAAGACAGCATTAACATAGCTGGTGGCAAAAACAAAAAAAACTCAACAGCTTCTCAAATCGTAGCTTAATTACACTTCAGGAGAGCTATTTTCACCTTCAGCACAGAAAACGGGCAGAGCAGTGCCTGCAAACAGCGGGACATGTAAACAAGCACACATGGACTGGAGGATGGTCCTGGCACTGGAAGCTTCCCAACATGGACGCCCACTAGACACACCCTTGACTTGTTCCACATTCCTGAGTCACCCCCCTCTGCCACCTCCTAAATCTCAGGTGGAGTGTGAAATACCTCAGGAGGGTGGTCATTGCACGTTTTACTCCTCACTTTTCTGCCTTTTCAGAAAGGTTGGTGATAGACTAGTCAGTACACAAATAAGTTGGGTCCAACAAGAATCAGTTCTTATATTCAAAGACAGTGACATTAAAAACAGTCACATGACCCCAGGCCTATGTTCACTAAAGCACGTAACCGACTTCTGACTTCCAACGTCTGACTGTGGATCATGTTTAGGATAAACCCTGTTCCTTAAAATAAAATAGCTGGATATGGTTACATACTCAGCTTCAACTAAATAAAGTCCCCATTTATTTTTGGGCTTCATCTGTTCCACTGATCCAGTAATAAGGCTAGTAAGCTGAGAGGGTAAATATCTCCCAGCATTGCATACATACATACTTTAAAAGTAAACAATAACGGTAAATGAACATTGAGAAAACAAAGAGGTAGAACATCACCTGCCCTCTCTTTGTACCTAATACTTCATCAACAAACTGCCATTCATAATCCGTTTTTCTCTCACATTTTATCCTCTACTTGTTTTTTTCCTTTCACTCTCTTCTACCTCGACCTCCTTTTGTCCTTCCTCCACCTTCTCCTACTCATTTTCCTTTTGTCACTCTCTCCTCTCTGTCGCTGTACTACCCTCTCACCTACCTCAGCTTCAGCCCTCTGCCGTAACTTGACACTTTCTCACAGCAAGCGCCTGACTCTGCTAAGTTGTTTCCCTGTGTTGCTTAACAGTTGCCATGGTGAGACTCCCTGTGTGTATACAGGAGTGTGTGTGTGTCTGTGCGTATGAGTGAGCAGCTACTTAGACCCAGGTTGGTGTAAACTACAGCTCTGAAGCTTGTTTTAGGGAGTAAGTGTGAGGGCCAGAGTGGATTTAGGCTCACAGACTCTGATGTAAACTGTGGCCTATGGAAAGGTTGTGATTTGTAAGAGAGACTGAGAGTGTCTGCATGTGTCGCAGTCTGGCTAATATGTGCACAACAGATGTAAAAATATCAGAAACGGTGGTCAAGGTTGCACATGGTCCCATTTTATTTGGCATTGGTTACTCTGGTGTGGTGCTGTGACACACCACAGTAACCAGCCTGTGATGGGCAGACAGAGTCACACATATACACACAGAGAGAGAGAGCTCACACTGGCTTGCTGTTTGCCCAGCACACTGGGGAGGGCAGTGAGAGCCAGGGGCTGGTTGACTGTTTGTTTAAACAAGGTCAATACATGTGGCATGCACAAACTGACACGCGCACATATACACACACATAGAAATGCGTACTGTATACAGTGTGAGAGCTGTGTATGGCCTTGACAGACTCATCGAGGCTCTATTCCTTCTACTCCCACTGTGTGATTCCCCACTTTCACTCTGACTCACACACCTCTCTTTCCTCTCAGCAACTGCTGTCTCACCATGTGCTAAACCTGATTACAAAAAATGAGAGCCAAGCCTCCATCGTGTTTACATCAAATACAGCCTTGGGGCAAGGTAACACTAGCTCCAGCCAATTCACACAGTCCAAACTGTATGATTCTACAACGTTATCTATGTGTGTTCCCATTGTAATACAGTCTGCTGGAGAGTCAGCTTTAGAGAGAGACATGATGAGATATGAAGGAAGCTTTGAGGTGGCAGAAAAGGAAAGTTAGAAAATATATAGGCCAGACCAAGAGAAAGGATTAGAGACGATGAAAATGTGAGATTGATTGACAGAGACTGATATGGACAACGATAATGGGGTCATGGCCGTGACCATGACCCCATCAAGCCCTGGGATCGAAATCATATAATACATCCAAGTTGGTGGAAATAAAAGGCTGTCTTGGAGAGCTCCTGCCATATTGCCTTTCAAATCCATGTCACCAGACACCACAGCTTTATTTAGATTTATTAACTGTGGCAACAGGTTTAAAGAAGCACATGACATTTTCTCTGATATTCTTCCAGTATTTTACTGTAATAGCTCCATGTTGTGTTTGTTTGGACTCACTTTGCTTGTGTGCTGCATAGTGTAAGTATGAGTGTGGGTGATTGTGCCTTTACTTTGTCCGAAAGCCTTTCTGTTGTGCCTGTTGTTTTATCTGTAGCCAAATTGGTAATACCAGAGGCTCCTTATATTTGTGTGGGTGCAGCAACACTCAAATAAGCTGGTTAATACGCCCAAGGATACCTCAGCCTTCAGCCAGAGAGGCTTTGGATTTATATGTCTCCTAGCAACAGGTGTACTGATTAATGTCTCCAGCTAGCCCCAGAGGAATGGCTAAAACAGCCAGTCACAGATGTAGCCATCTTGCAATAATATTTAAAAAATTAGATGGCATGGAGTAGGATCACTCAGACAACTACTCTGTACTAGCAATTTATTTTAAAGACCTGGATATTTATTATCATGTCTAAAAAATGTACATTTCAAATAACAGCATGTGTCAAAACATGAAACATATTTGATTCTACAAATGCACAGTATTCTCTTGTAAATACCTTCTTTCACAGGTCAAACATCTTCAGCTTCGCACCAGGGCTGAGAACTATGATATATGGCAATGGAAATATGTCATGGTATTGATTTGATTTGGATTTCATGTTGCTTTAAGACTGCTTTTTTCCCTCATTAGAGCCATTTGCTATTCCCCTGTCTATAGTAAGGGAGCATCTGAGCTTTCTCTGCAACTGTCTGTTCAAACTTGCCCATTGCACGTGTCGCCAGACCTCTTTGTTACATATGATCCTTTTTTTGATCATAATTTTTCATCTGAGGAAATAAATTTGTAGGGTGTGCAGTAAAATTCCAAGGAAGAATATGAAATAATAATGTGCAATTCTACTGGAGAAGATATGTCTATGATTTAATGAAGGCTAATTATCATTGTTAATATTTTCAGTATTTTTAATAAATACATATATTCATACACATACACAGACACAGACACCCACACACATACAAATTTTACAGAAATAACTGACTTTCCTTTTTGGACTCCATTCTGGTGCTTTTTAGGTATCAGAGCACCTTCTGCTTTTAAACCATTGGTGGAATGTAAAGGTGAAGAGAAAATATAACAGCTGTCAAGGTTTTTTTGTTGACCATCATCTAGACTCAATTTTAAACCTCATTGCCTATTCTTAAAATGAGCTTAAACGGAATCACCTCCTCTTTCGAACTATACCCTTACAGAAAAATTGTATTTATCTATTTGTTGTTTCAAATGCATTTAAACACATGTCAGGGAATTATCAGGCGAACCTGTGGGCAGAACAGTAGTGCATGACACCACCCCTACTGTAAATCAAAGTGCCAGGCAATTAGCTGACTGCTGTGAATGTGAACATGAGATATTTTTTTTGAAAGAATAGAGCAAACTTATAAGGATGATGGTAAGTCCTAAATACTTAATTGGTCAGACCCAGAATGTTGCTATTAGAGGAAAATTAGGCTATTTTGGAACAGTAATACCAGCGAGCCCTTAGTTGGAGATTAGGTTAAAATGAGTATCAAAACTTGGATAGGACTGAAGGGATAATTATTAAAGACCATAAAAGTCCCTTTTGATTACCTATTTTATATATATTTTTAAAACTCTAATGGGTATAGAATAATAACAGAACAAATCACTTAAAAGAGCAGAATACTAACTTTATATTTTAAAAAAAGAATAAAAAGTAGAACATATTAGTCATCAGCTGTTCTGATTTCTAAAGACATCAGACATAGAAACATCTAATACTTTCCAACTGGCCTAAAAACAAGTGAAGGCCAGAGAAGGTAAAGCTTTACATTTAAAAATATGCAAATACAAGAGCAACTTATGATTCCACGTGTTAGACGGTAACAAAAGCATTTTAAGATCTTTTAATTCCTGTATATTGGACTCATTCCTTAGCTCAGATATTAGGGGAGGACAGAATGTGCATTACAGCCAATCCCATTTTTGGAATTCAAGCAAATCGCATTTGAAGCTAAATGGTGTAACTATTTTAATTGTGACAAGAAAAGTTTCTTGTTTATACATTTAATGCCAAAATTCTTGATGTATTCAGTCTTTGAACTGCAGTTAGAAATATTTAATCTACAGATTCCAGTTCTATAGCAGACAGGATGCTGACATATGCTGCTACCTGTGACATTCTGCCTCCAGGGAGCAGCTTACTTAACACCAACAGTACACCTGGGAAATTTGATATATGCAAGTTTGTCAACAGCTTCAAAGGTCTGATCTCCTTGAAGTCAATAAGGTTGAATGTTTACAGGATTAAGCATTTCTTCTTTTTTTAAAAACATAGATCCAACCTCATATCACAGTACAGTCTTCCTCAAACAATAATACAGAATGCAACATGTGAATTTGGCACTCACAACTGAGGTGAACTTGTTTCTATAAAACCAAGGGCAAAGAAACGACCTTTTGGACAAGGTACTTTTTTTTGTACAGTACAACAACAACAACAAAAAAAGAGGACTAACAACAGAGCAGGTGGTGTTTCGAAAAGAAGAAGAACAAAAAAAGACTGTTAGCCCTGCTGGCTAAGTAATGTTAAGATTTGTCTTGACGTTGTACAAAAAAGATAATAATTCAGTTTGCTTGCATGACACACTCAGCTGTGTTATGGCGGTATACCTAAGGAGGACAGACAGCAGACATGATCTCACGGGAACGGTTGTTGTTGTCTATCCATCAGGAAAGTGTTATTTCCAAAAGCAATGTTACAGTGTAAAAGTATACCCACACAAGGAAATTACATAAGGAAATTATTTAGATTGATTTTTAGAAAAAAGCACCCCAATTCTTCGTGTTGGTCTAAAAGCCAGCGCAAGAAGTTACACATTAGTACTATGTAACTTTCTGTCTTTAGTGGCCAGGTGGAGAAGTAGTGGCATGCGAGTTGTTGATTAGAGATCGGTATCTAACATTAGAATTATGTCAGTTATATGTCGTTATTTAGGGCTGGAAAATCCTGCCAGGAAAACAGTGTCATTATCATTATGCAAGGCTGTGGTTTCCACAGATGCCATGAATGTTTCTGAATGTAACACGTGACCTCATTAAATATTTAGGAGATAATCATGTGCAAAAAGAACAAGTTCACCAAGTCAATGGGAAGGAGAGATGAACCACATCTGCAAACTCTGGAGTTTGCTTTTCAGAAATCAGAGAAATTCCCCAATGAAATAGCCTGATTTACTGGACCCCTCTCTCCAAATAATGAGACTGACTGTTTTACGACAAAATGGAGGCAATCTGTTTTACGACAGACATTTGGAACCCCAGTGTGTTCAAATGTCAAAATACAAACACCTTTTCATTACAAAAAATAAATAAAGATTAGTTAAGAAAATTAGATAACATTGTATCATTAATGCTCAATATCTAAATACATTAACTAATTTTAAAAAATGGTATTGGAACACTTCTAACTAAAGCTATCCACACTAACTTCCAGGGTTAACTTGAGGATGCAGACCAGATTTCTGGTTTGGAAACAACTTTGAAACTACCTCATCTAACCAGATATATTTATTGTAGTCACTTGCGACAAAAGACAAAAGGTCCATTGCAATAAAAGAAAAGACTGTCAAGTGCTGGGGTAAATATATAGTAAAGGACTATAATCAAATAAGTCTCTTTGGGGATGAGAAATGAGGGCAAACGTGGAAAACATTTAGTTGAAAAAAAATTGACAGCTAAATTATGC